>CAJNDT010000802.1:443376-885408 GCA_905221615.1 Symbiodinium sp. CCMP2592 | reverse complement strand
GGAACAGGTTCCTGCTTCCCTATGGGCCACTCGCAAAAGAATTTGTTTTGTTTTTCTAGAGAAGTCGTATGGCACTCTGGATTTTTACAGGCTCCACGATCCAAGGAGAACAGTGATTCCGATCGACGCCCAAGAAATCCGTACACATGGTGAATATATTCTTGGAAAGGACCATCACTTCGTTGCCTTGCGCAGCAACAGCGAAGGCCTTTTTGTTAATGTGTCACACCGCCGACACCTTTGGCACGAAGTGGAAATCGCGGACTTGCTGCATGCCTCGCGACGAAATTACTTATGCTAGAGAGATTGCCTTAACGGTATTTTCTAGTCTTGTAGCAACTTCGGCTCAGGTCATGGTCCATCAAGACCAGGAAACGGGCAAGTTTTTGCTCGACCCGATGAACATCGCCGCTGCCTTTCGAGTGGAGCGCCTGTGTACGGTTTCTTGGCTGCAGTGAAACTTATGACTACATCACATTCTCACATGCTCCATTGTACCCGAGGCAAGCGCAACAGGGGATGCAACAAGTGTCCGCGATGTGCTAGGCTCCGGCTGGGAGACGCCTGACTGCATGATGCTTCAATGTCATCGACTCTTTTGCGAGTGCGAGTAGATAAGACCTCTGTCGCGTCAAATTCAAAAAAAGCGTTCCATTGTTGATAGTACGGAAGCAGTCAGGCCATGGATGAGTGATATGCTGCACAGAGACCTTGTTCGCTACGGCGGCGAGATCCCGGACCTTCGTCCAGGCCGCACTCTTCCACCTGTTCTTTCCGAGCAGCAGAAGGACACCACGAGAGCGGTCGCTGCACCTTCGAAAATGTTAGACATTAGTGTTTGAACTGAAGGAAAGAGCTCTGCTTGCCGCAGAACGAGTGCGTTGCAAAGAAGTCGCGGAGCAGGCCATTGGGTTATGTAGTTTTCCATGCTCAGGCTACAATTCGTGTTGGGATCTTGCTGCGGACTGTTTGCGTGCGTTTTCTTTACATCTAGCTTGTTACATTGCTATTGACTGAGCACCCTTTTGTTCGAGACAGGGAGAAACGTCCAAATCAGCGCCCAGCGATCCTCCACCGAGAGATGATTCTGTAACTCGGCTCTGGACGGTGGCTTGCTTCTCCGAAAGTTCTGATATTTGGGTAACTCAGTTTATAAGTAGCAGTGACGTGGTGCTTGCAACAGTTCGATTGAATCCCGACCAAGGCCTGCCAGGCGAAGACAAAGTGTCCTACCGTGTTCGAGCCCCTTTTCTTTTTCGGTTCTGGCATTGAATATGCTATGGGGAAGGACCAACACGTGGTCATGCGACTTCAATCAAGTCACATCCCAGCGCTCCCCTTCCTTTCCACGGCCTCGGAGCCAGAGGGCTGGTGGACACCGATTGTGATGCATCCGCACCATCCAGCCATCACCAAGCTGGGGTTTTCGCAAGGCACGGATGCGGTGCTACTTTTCAGGTCCGGCACGAGGGAAGCCTGGTGGGGACAAAACATCCGGGAAGCCTGGCAAGCTTATCATGTCTCCGAAGCTTTATTCGACCGCCATGTCCACGGTGTGCGCCGAAGCTGCATATAAAGTATAATTTAGTCAGACATCGATGATCTCAGATGGTTCTCGGGTACAGAACGCGCTGAAAGGTGCGACCATGCGGAGAAGCCTTCCGTGAAGCGATGGAGAAGGCATGGATCTGAAAGCAAACACTGTGTTGGCGATGTAGTCTTTCATTAGAGCTCCGGGACTGAGGTATCGCTCCAACACAGACCGTGCTGTGGATGGTACTCCTGCAAGACGCTGGGCGAGGCTTTGCTTAGCATGTGCGATGCTGTGTTATAAACATGCCTGCTTACCAAACATTGTCGACTCTTCACTTTTATGATTTTTCATCAGGCGCTTCGGTGAGACAACGCGGCACCTTGCATGCAATTGTCCATAGAGTGTTGCTTTGTAGTCTAGTATCATGTGCTCGGGTTTGGTTAAGACACACTTGACTGTACCGTGTGTGTGTGTGTGCCACTGTAACTATTGCGTGTTTGCGGTGCTGATCAGGCCGCCAAGCGATGCCGTTGGCGGCTCTCTGCCGCCTGAAATCATGACCATGCTGCCAGGGTACTTCTTCTCCAACACGTACCTGCAGACCCTGGCCTGTGTTTCCAAAACTATGCTGCTTGCATCCCGCGACCCTCAGCACTGGCGCGGAAGATGTCTTTCGTTGGCGGAAACTGAGTTTGCTGATCCTAGAGTTCTTCGCAACTTTGCACACGCCTATGATGTTGCAAGCGTAGTCCGGGTCGATGAATCTAGGTCTTTTTCCAGCAAGCTTTTCGTTTCATTTGCTGATATCCGCGTTGCGCGTCCGTGTCTTAGAAACGGACATCGTGCGGGTGTCAAGTGTCAATTAATGCATATTTCTTGTGGGCATATACATATAATGTTTTTTTGCCTTCGCTTAGCCAAGGTCAGACAGCTAGCAATGTTCCTGATGTTTCCACCACGCTTGGCCTTGGACTGGGTTGCGCAGTCCTTGCACGACCCTGGGTATCCAAGGTGGTATGGCTTCCACTCAGAGACACCGCTGATGGGCGACGCCGTTTTCGAGCTGTGGTTACCGTGTCGAGCATCAGGCCTGTATGTAGGCGTTCGAGACTGGCACAATGGACATCGCACATGGCTCCGAGTTGACAACTTGTACCGTGAGGAGTCTACGATTTCTGTGGGAATGAATAACCAAACTTCGCAGCCTCGCCACAGCCACAACAACATGCTTCTCCTACAGCCGCAGCGCACCCATCGCTTCTGTGTCCGCTGGAACCAAAGGGCCTTTGAGGTGGGCGTGGATGGCAAGTTGATCATTGCTGCCAACTTGCGAAATGGTGCCCAAGATATAGCGTCGCCTCTTGCGCAAGTTTTTGTTTGGGTTCATGTGCGGCCCGGTGGCTCTGAGGAAAGGACACGCGTCCGGCCTCTTCCATCGCCTATTCAAAGGAATGCACGTGTGACTTGTGCGCTTTGCCAACGCGAAGAGAGTGTTCTGCTGCCTTGCTGGGCAGCTTGTCCACTTTGTTCGACGTGGATCTGCAAGGAGCACACTGGGCATGAACCGCAGCGTCGCTGCCGCAAATGCATGATGCAGCTGCAGGATTACGTTGGTGGCGGTCCTGGCAGTGACAGCGCTTGTCTGGCCTCCACTATTTCTGAGTACGTAATATTTATGCGCATTCAGCACCTGCGAGATTTGATCTTAAGGAACATCCAGGAGATGGTCACAGATCGGGCGCTGTGGTTCTCTGTGCCCGATCCTTTTGATTTAAGCATTGACGCTCGCACATGGATGCACTATGTGGATGCCGTCGAGTTTCAGGCTAGACAAGTGACGTCGCAAGTCGATATCTCCATCATGCAGCCGAAGCCGCGACAACACGCACTGCACACCTTATCTGATGCCGACCGAGCAGTGAAACGGCTTGGTGCTTGGGCACGTTTGCTTATGTTGCTCATTCCGTATCGAGAAGTTGTATGTTTGCAGCAGATCTGGTCACCTACGGATTCGTTTATTTCAAAGAGAGCGTGGGAGTGGCATCTGTACGAAATCAGACAATCCGTTCTCCTGCTGGAGACGGAGACGCCGCAAACAGTTTCAGAGTTCTCCGGCACCTCACCAAGACGTTTTGATTTTCTGGCCGGGACATGCATGCCTACCCACGAGCAATGGCTGTTCCTTAGCGAACGCCGAGCTGCTGCCTTGCTGCGACGACAGTTACACATCGGCATGGAGTCCCCCCATGATTTTTTTTGCTTGTGGGATCGAAGCCTGAGCCCATACTGCTGCCCAAGCTATACGGCTGGGGCGACGTCCATGATCCGCTTGCCTCCTTTTGCGTGGGCAGACGTGAAGCCTCCTGTTCTTCCAAGTGCCGCAGACGAGGTCTTGAGTCGCCTCGAGTGCGTAGATGTGGAGTGTACTCTTCTTGCCCAACTGCATGGTCACCCGAGAGACAGACACGTGTCTTTCGTTCAGGAAACACACAGCTATTATGTGAGAGGAAACAAAATGCCTTTGTCCGTCACTGGCTTGGTACATTCCTTTGCTGACGAGTTTCGACCAGACGAAGCTATTCAGAAGATGGTTAATAGTGGTCGATGGCCTCGGCCTGAATACTCTCACCAGGTGGCCGACACCATTGTGCCGTTCTCCGCAGACGAGATCAAGGTGGCATGGTCGCGTAACGCGAAGGAGGCAGCGGCTAGGGGAACGTGGATGCATTTGCAGATTGAAGTTTTGCTCAATGCCGGATACGTTCAAGAAGAATGCTGCGTCGAGCTTCAGTTATTCAAGCAATTTCTTCGGGAATATCCGCTGCCGCTGCTCGCGTTTCGAACGGAATGGTGCATTTATGGTGAGAATGAGCGGCTGGCAGGCTGCATCGACTTCGTGGCCAGGTGCTCTAAAGACGAAGTCATTCTATTTGATTGGAAGAGAACCAAAGGCCTGTGCAACAAATACACCAATCGATGGGCAAACATGGCAGCGCCTGTAAGTCATCTGGAGGACTGTGCAGGCAATCACTACCGACTACAGCTGAATCTCTACAAGTACATCATCGAGAAGTACTACAACCTCAAAGTGCGTGCCATGCATGTTGTTTGCTGCCACCCAGATCAAGAAGCAGAAGGCCCCTTTGTGGATAACGTCCCGGTCATGGACAAAGAAATTCACGAAATCTTGAAGGTGCACGTATCTCGTGTTGATTTTGTAGGAGGCAAGCAAGCTTTGCGCAGTGCTGCGGATATCATTGATGCCTGGCATCGTCTGCAGCACGGCATCCAAGTGGAGGAGGCTGTTGAAGTTGCTTTGGTTGAACCAGTTCCTGTAAGAACTGCGGTCATGGTCAATGACACCTACGATTCAGACGAAGAGTCGGGTTTTTGGGGGCCGGCATTCACAGCCGACGACGATGCACTTTCTATCAGCAGTGAGTCTGCAGGAGAATGGGTTTGCGATGCCACTGGGTGCTTCAGATGGGTCAGAGGTTCGCCGCAGCTGTTGGACCATGGCGAAGATCAAGAAAGCGTGTTTTTCGTGAGCTCGATCCCGGAAAATGCAGCCACGGTGAATTGCGCCTACGATTCAGACGATGAGGTGGGGTTTTTGGAGCCGGCATTCACAGCCGACAACGATGCACTTTTTGCCAGTAGTGAATCTGCAGGAGAATGGGTTTGTGACGCCAGTGGATGCTTTAGATGGGTCAGAAGTCCGCCTCAGCTGTCCTACCAGGATGTGGACGAGCTCGGAGGGTCCTTGCCCTCTGAGGCCCTGGAGCTTCTTCCAGGCTATTTTTTCTCCTACAATTTCCTAAAACACCTATCCTGGACATGCAGAGGCATGCTTCGCTCGGCGCGCAGTCGCGAGCATTGGCGAGGCCGCAGCTTGTCGCTGCGCGGCCTCGAATTTCTGGAAGCATCGGTGTTGCGGGACCTCCATTTCGCATTAGAAGAGGCCAGAGTTGTGACTGTGAATGTGCCTTGGCTTGTCTGGCAAGAAGTTATATATAAGATGTTTTTGTTGTAAGTTTCCTTGGAGAGTCTGGCATATCATTGGCCTTTCCCAGGATCTGCAATTGGCTATGTTCCATTCGTTCCCGCCGCGAATTGCGCTGGAGTGGGATGTAGAGGTCACTTGCTCTCAGCAGCCCGACCGGGTTGTGACCGGATTCAAGTCTCGTGGTCCGCTGATGGGAGCGGCGATTTTCGATCTCCGACTTCCCGCTTGTGCCATCGGCCTCTACATCGGCGTGCGTCAATGGCAGCACAGCGAACAGCGGGCATACTATTGCGTTGTCAACCCTTGGCGTTCGAATCCAGCGGTGTTCATCGGCCTCAATGACGAATCCCCGCAAGTGCATCCGCGCAGAAACACGTGCTTGCTGCAACCAGAACGAGTTCATCGATTTGGGGTCAGCTGGAGCCGGCGGCATTTCGAGTTTTCGATCGATGGCGTTGGCGTTTCTCGAGCCAGACTACATGAAGAATTTCCAGATGGACCGTCTTCATTGGCGCAGCTGTCCGTCTTGATGCACGTGCAGCCAGGCAGCCTTTGGGACGCTATGTATCTTCGTCCGATTGCATCGCCGATCGACTGGAACGCACAGATCAATTGTGCCATTTGCGCAAGAGACTGGGCCCTGCATCCTGGCAACTGGTGCGTTTGTCCGTTGTGTTCCACGTGGATTTGCAATGTTCACAAGCTGCGATCTCCCGCCCGTCGCTGTCCTGTGTGTCCAAACCAGCTCATGGACTATTTGGGCGGTGCATCTCAGGAGCCAGATGCAGACGCTTCACAAGCATCCTTCGAAGATGTCCAAAAGGAACTAGCTGTGACCATACCAACCTTCTTCCTTCCTGAGGATGCTGTCGTTTCAGCCAAAAGAAGACGCTTGATGCCTGGAGCGTCCACCTCTGGTCAAGAGTTCGATGATCTATTTGGTCTGGCGTCGAAGGCGTGCTCGTCCTCCTTGAGTTCATGTCCTATTGTAGACGAGCACCAACCAGTGGCATCCGTCCAACAAGACCTCTACAAGAAGTTCATGTCCGCTGTTGACCTGGCAGGTCGGAAGCCCTACGCCTTCGTGCCCAAAATGTTGAGGGTCACAGGTTTCAAACGTTTTGAGACCAATAAAATCATGACATTTCGGAATGTCATGGAAGCAAACTTTAATTCCATTTACCGGCGCTGTCTGGTATGGAATCCCAAGCCGATCTTCGTCGAAGACACAGCCTTCGGCGCAGCTTACCCAGATCCGGAAGCCGATGGTAGTTTCAGAAAAGATTCTTCTCAGCGCAGTTTTCTGGGAAGTGGCCCTGCCATTGCCGCCGCGTTGGAACAACAGCATGGTTTTGAGTTTCATCCAGCTGTGTTCATCGGCCTCAATGACGAATCCCCGCAAGTGCATCCGCAGCAGCCGACCCGCGTCTGTTCGCGCTGCCCAAGCCCGCTGCTGGAATACGTTGGAGGCAGCAGGAGAGCTGACGACGGTGACTCGCAGTCGTCCTTCAATGCTCGCCTGGATGCAGAACTAGCGGAGATGGACGTGGCAGAGTCACCCGAGGACAGGGCAGAGCAGAAGCGTGAAACGTTGGCGCTGGCACTGACTGAGAATGCTTCGGAAGATCAGAGTGATCTCGCCTTGGCGAGTGTTGCGGAAGCTGCAACCGGCCTGCCTGCGGAGGCTATCGGTTTTGCCAAAAGAAGGCGCCTCATGCCTGGAGCCTCCACCTCTAGCCAAGAATTTCAGGATTTATTCGATCTCACAGTCGCGGCGTGTTCGTCGTCCTTGACTGCATGTCCTACTGTAGACGAGCACCAACCAGTGGCGTCCGTCAGAGAGCAGGCCAAGAAACAAATTGCATATGTTCGTCTCAGGCAGTCGACATGGCCGGAGGACATGGTGCGTTTGACGGCTGCTGCTATCAACGTGTATAGAACTCGCCTCACTGACATTTTCGTTCGAGATTTTGTTGGTCTCGTTTGGATTATTGAAGGCGACAGGTACATTCGTGCCCATCGTGGTGTATGTTTCTTATACCACAGCGACGGCTCTTTCGATCCCTACAGCGGCGTTCCGCCGGAATCCACTTTTTACAGGCTGAAGAAAACTCTCCTGAGATTAGAGGGCTTATTTCGACTCATGTCGCCAGCCACAGAGCGGTCGGACTCTGCAATCGTCCGGGAGGTCGCCAGAGTGGTGTCAGTCTACAACAGCGTCGCCGAGTTTATGGCACTTTGCGAAGACACAGCCGTGATGGCAGATACCTTCGGGACGCGCCGCAAGTCACGCCCCGAAGAAGAAGGAAATCCTTCCCCTCACGCAGGTTGGCCCGAAAAAACAGCTTTCATGCTTTCGAAAGTTTTGGCGCCGCTGCAGAAAGATTTGCTGGAAGAGCGACTCTAGATGTCAGGAGTTGAAGCACGTTGTATCAAGTTTTTGTATTTCGTAGTGTTGCTAGCTCAGTGAGACGTCACCTCTGTTTTAACATCTGCGAGCCAGCTGAGGACGACTACTTCACTTCGTCATCCAATGGTGCGATTCGCCTTCGAACAGAGCAAGTGGATGTGCCTACCAGGACATTTCGGTGCTTTATGATGTCACACCAGAAGAACACGTGCAGCTTGTGAAGCCGTCACCGAAGAACAACATCTACGTTAGAATTCCCCATGCTCTACAAGCGTCATTGCCAGATCCTGTATTGAAGAATGCCAGGTCTAGACTTCAGAAATTTTTGAAGGAGACCTTCTGGAGCAATCAAGAGTATTACAAGGCGACTCTCGCTGCAATCGCCCTTGCAAAACGTGGAGAAAATATCGATCGCTGCTTCATTGGTGAATCCTCAGGCGGCACTGGTCAATCGCTGTTCAGCAGCCATTTGGCGGCGGTGTACGGGCATAACCACGCGTTTATTGATCCGAATCTCTTTCATAATGAGGAGGAAATGAGAAAGCAACTTGAGCAATTTGCTCATTGTTGGATAATTACAGCGCAGGAGGCTCCGGAAACCCATCGGCATTTTCAACAAGATCTCTACAAGAAGTTTATGTCCGCTGATGACTTGGCAGGTAGGAAACCGTACGGCTTTGTGACGAAGATGATGCGCGTCACCGGCTTCAAACGGTTTGAAACCAACAAGATCATGACTTTCCGCAACGTCATGGAAACCAATTTCAATTCCATTTACCGGCGCTGTCTCGTGTGGAACCCCAAGCCGATCTTCGTCGAAAACACCGACTTCGGTGCAGCGTACCCGGACCCGGAAGCCGATGGTATTTTTGTCAAAGATCCTTCTCTGCGTAATTTTCTGGAGAGTGGCCCTGCCATTGCAGCCGCATTGGAACAACAACATGGTTTCGAGTCGCATTACTCCCGGCAGGCATGTTTTCAGATGATTGAAGACTATGCCTTGAGCGGTCTCACCGAAAGAAAGATGAGAGCCGCTTGTGGGCTGCGTGCTCCGGAGGACCGATATCTCAATACACAGCATGCACTGGATCCGCTAGATAACTACTTTCTTTGTTCGTTCGTTGTTCCTATCTCTATCTCTCTCTCTCTCTCTCTCTCTCTCTTTCTCCATTTCTCTCTGTATCTGTTTCCTTTCTATGTTTTCTTTTTTATGTTTTCTTCATACAGATTGTTCTTTAAGTTTTGCGATGTGCGGATTTGCACAATGCCCATGATTCCTGGCACTATGTTGTCGTGATTTGCTTGTGCAGGAGCCTACAGTGGAGAAGCAGCAGAACAATCTTGTGGCGATTCTGAAGCAGAACGATGAGGACGAGAAGACCAATATCCCGCAGACACGGCTTGATAAGGCAAATGCTGCAGCCGTGAAACATTTCCTCGAAATCAAAAAGCCAACGGTGAGCAAGCTTTGGTGGCAACGCTTTTCCAAAGCTAAGCTCAGTGCTGACAAAGAAGCATTCGACGACCTGGTCAAGGAAAGCATTTTTCTTCCAGTGGATGCAAAACAGGATGCAGAGAACTACATTCCCACCATACCTTGTCAGCAGAAGGCGCTGGAAGATTTATTCGTTGTCGGCTACGATTCCAACACAACAGTGCTGCGTGAACGTTTGAATGCCAGAAAGCTTTGGGATGCAGTACATAGTAATCCTGCCCGAACGGCCAATGCGGAGCTTCTACAGCATTTTTTTTCGCAAGTGCTGGCAAGGTTGGACTCTGGTCGGGGTCGTCGATCTACACAACTCATGGAATCTTTGTTGCGCTGGCGGAGCCTGTCGAAGAAGCTACGCAAGCATGAAGAATGTGCTCACGGATTATTGGAAGCGCTGGAAACGAAACTTTCCCATGCAAGTCAGCAACCTCCTGATGAGCGGGCTTCGGCAATATCGCCACAAGAGAAGCCTGTTCGTCGAGCTGTTAGGAAGAAGTCTTCGGCTGCACACGTTGAACAATCATTAGCAGGCCAAGCGGCAGCTTCCTCTGCAAGTGGTGCTCGAAGTGGAAATCCTTTCGCTGGAACCGAGGAAGACCGCTTCGTCAGCTACGATGTCACGTACAAATACAAATTGGCAGACGTGCGTACGCGCAGATACGCCAGTTTCCATTCTGCGCAGAATTTGGGCAAAGCCTGGCAAACAATTGCTTTGGATCAAACGGTAGACCTGGACATCGAGAACTGCTCCTTCACGTTGCTGTTACAGATTTTAGACAAATTGAAACCCAACCACGAGTGCTGGTCAGCAGTCAGGGAGACATTGTCCCTTTGTTCGTCAGAAAGAAACAAAGTCATTGAAGAAAAGCTGAAGCTGCCGTTGTCAGAAGGAAAGCATCTTTTACAGAAAGTATTCAACGGAGGCACACCTCCGGAAGAACTTGCCAAGAATTTGTTCATCGAGGACCTACAGCGAGCAAGTCTTTTCTGCCGCTGGGTCGCTGCAACGATGCTGAAGAACACTGCTTGGCGTGACTTGCTGCAAATGAAAGACAGACCAGACATGTCGGTGTTGACATACTTTTGGAACATCGCGGAAGATCTGGCTGTTGAGTCCTGGATCCGGAAGGTGGAACCGCTGCAGAGCAAGCACATGTCATTGCATTTCGATGGCATCAGGGTGGATCGCGACATCGCGCAGCCAGATGTAGAAACTTTCTGCAGGAGTTGCAGCGACACGATTTTCAAGGACACTGGCCTGGCTGTTCGTATTCGTATGAAACAGCACTATACCTGCCATGCCCTGTTGCAGCAGCTGGAGAACAGAAAACCAGTCGAGTGTCCTGAATGTCTTCGCGCAGCGGGAAACTGTATATTGGCGGCCCTACATCATCTTGGTTTTCCAGAACAGGCGTCTACTATGGCATTGATGACAGAGGGTCCAGAACACATGTTTTTTCAGCGACGCCGCCAGAGAACATATGCGCAGGTTGCCGAGAAAGCGAACATTAAAGTGTTTCCTCGACTACCAACTACTGCTCTAGAATCAGGCCAGAAGATTTTGCTTCATATGGCCACCGAAGGGAACCCGCACTGTGTTGCTTTGGAAGTTTGTTCAGGCAACGAAGTACGTGTGACTGACCTGACTGTCAGCTACACTTTTTCCGTTGTGGATTTGGCACGCATGCTATCGGAAGCAACGGATCGCAAATACATGATCTTCTTTCACCTGAACCAGAAACCTGAGGATCTTGACAGAGATGCACAGGACAGCGAGTATGACCTTCTGATGGAAACTCTAGCAGGCGGAGACTCCGACGATGAGTTCGTTCAGGACCTAGCTTTGCCTATTGTGGAGGAGAAGGAGCAAGATGAAGACATGTTGGAGGATGACGAGAGCGTAACGAGAGTGGGTGACAGACTTCTAGGATTTCTTCGTGACGAAGTTGCTGCTTTTCTGAACAAGAAACCTGCGCAAGTTGCTGATGAGGTTCGAAAGAATGGGAAGGCATGGTGTCCCTTTTGTCCGCTTCGGTGCTGGGACAAGACTCGACACGGTCGTGTTACGGCACATGTGCGAGAATACCATTCGGCAAGGAAGCAATTCGTGGCCAGTGGCACGAAGCAACTGAAGGTTATCATCGCACTCCACGACGATGATCAGTGTCGGCGGCAGCCTGCCGGAAATTACTTGCGCCGCAGTGCTACTCTGCTGTCCCAATCCCTGGATGATACAATTTCGACGCAGCACGTGCTCCTGGACAAGAAGATAAGACTTGTTTTGACGCAGGATGGACCGCAATACTGGTCTCTGCAGGCTGTGCAGCGAGGAGAATTGCGTCGCGTGCGCAATCTGTACTATACGCGGCCATTCGCTCAACTTTGTTTTCGAGAAGTATTGATGTGCAGTGCCAAGGCAAGAAACACACACGCGCGCACACACACACACACGAACAAGTCCTGGTAGCCGTTTGCGGTGTAAACCCATGATCGTTTAGACCGTAGGACGTTGCCTGTTCGTAAGTGGCTGCATGCGATGCAAACCAGTGAGTAAGAAAGACATCACCTCTGCAGGTCTATGCTCTTCATGCTCGACTGTTGGCAATCTTTCCGGGTGCGACAAGCAGCCTTTTGCCGCGCCACGCAAATCACTGGTGGCCAATGATCGAAGACATCTTCCTGTCGGACCGCGTCCGCAGCTTCGAACGGAAGCTCGAAACCGAGCTGGTGCAGCATCAAGAATTCGAAGTCATCAGCATGGATGCGACACTACGTTGCTGCTTGCCCGTTATGGGACAGGCACATCCGCGAGCAAGCAGAGAAGTGAAATCACAAGCAGTGTTTCATGGAGACAGCGCGCTGACTCGAGCCTCTTGGCTGCATGAAACATAATATAAGTTGGCTGCTGTTCTGTTGCACCAGTGAGCAATGAGGTAGTTACATGCAGAGGGCGCACCAATGCAGTGCTCATGTTGGCTGCGACCACGACGGATGAAACAGATATCTTGGTGAAGGCTATGGCCGAGAAATTACCAACAGCTGGGCTTCAACAAGTGCGATGCATGAGTGTGGACAATCCTTCCGCCAAATTGTGGAAAGGCTTGCGTTGCATTTGCCCAAACCTGCAGATTCTGTGCCTCGACCCTGTACATCTCGCGATGACATGCGAGTATGCATCTAGTCGGAAGCGTACGGCAATGTCAAGGACCTTGCGTGCAATATTGCAGAAGTTATCTGTGCACAGCTCACACTGCACCGAAAACACGTGGGGCACTTTTTTCCGAGGCGAGAACTGCAAGCCTCTAACACATGCGGAGGAAAGGGCTCGTTTACAAATTGAGGATCGCAGCATGCCGCTAAGGAAAGCTGCAGCTATCCTCGACAATTTGAATGCGTCCGTTCCCTTTTTCGAACGGTCTGAGTGGTCCCTGTCGCTGGCTGCTTTGGCAGCTGTGTATCGGCAAGACATGGACCGTGTGGTGCCGGGCCCGAACCGGAAGGTATACCAACTTCTTCATTCGGCTGCCGCAGCAGCACGAACGGAGTGGTATTTTAACAACCTTCGTGCTCGACACATGATTGCTACCAGCAGATTGAGTCTGCTCCCTGTCGGCACAACATCGAATGAATCACTACATCACGAAATCAACAATTTTTTCAGAGAAACACAAAAAATCCACAAGACGACCTTGTCGCTGAAGCTCAAGATTCTACAGCTTTCCAAACAAATGACACACAATGCTGCGCTGTACCACGAAACTACTCGGCAGATGGCCGAAGCAGAAGTTCTAGCTCGCACATCGTCCAGAGAGATGTGGAGCTCAGAGCAGTGGCAAGCATGGTGCGACGAGCTCCAGGATGACGCTCGGATCAAGAAGGCGTCTTTGAAATTGCATCCCCAGAGAGAGGACGAGCGTGCCACGGTTCGAGCAGGGGTTCTGAAGAGACCGGCAGTTAATGTAGCTGATGCTTCACCAAAGAGACGGCGAACGCCGCACACTTTGGAACGGCAGGATGGCCTTCGTCGTGCAGGTGTTCGCGGCCGAACACCGGCTACGTAAGTTGCTCCGCGAATGAACTTACGGGATTGAGTGCAATCTATGATCAGATTCTAGTCGGATTTTCGTTGTTGCCTATTGTAGGTGTGCTCAAGACATAAGACGATGTAAACGATGCCGGTAATCATGATCATCCGGATGCAAAGCATCCACTTGACGAGTCTGTGATTTGTGTCTTTGGAGAAAACAAATGCGCGTGATGTGCTTGTGAGATATGCTGCGAGATCCACTCTTCAGGCTTGAAGTGTAAGTTTGTGTGGAGTTCCCTTCGTGGCCGACGAGAAATCTGGGATGCTAGCAACGGTCGGAATATGTGTGGAACACTATTGTGCGTTGAAGCGACAATATCAAGACGTTATTTCAATGCTATTTTTTCTATTTGTGTTTTTCGTTATTCTGATAATGGATTCGTGCACAAGATGGAAGCAAGCTGACAAAGTAATTACAGGTTTGGTTCTGCAGTCCCATGAGAACGTCTAGCTGGCTGCCTCACGCCAGAAGCTAGCTGAAGCTTTTGCGTGTGAATGAACAAGATGGTATGCTGCTGATGGCGGGTTTTTTTACCCATGCGGCAGTATCTTTGCTGTTTGGACTTCATTTCTTTGGCGTGGCAGAAGAGGGAGATGCTGGTGCATGTCATCTTGAATGCCGCAGCGTTTGCTTGCAGAGCAGCTGGCGACTTTTGACCGACGGCCAGAGCAATGCCCGTGCGTGTCTCCGGGAACGGAAAGAGGCTTTCTGCTGGCATGCAAGCTTCAGTAGGAACGCAAGTACATGGACAATGGCTTCGCAGGCGAGCCGGCAAGACTGGGCGGCAACGTCAAAAGACGACTCCTACCGGCAGCGTCCGCATCTAAGAACGTCAAGGCATGCAACACAACCCGTGAGTGACTGCACATGAATGACATGAGGTACAGCCTCGCACGGATGTCTCCTGGCTTCCGCAAGCGGAAAGCCTTTGGAGCACATTCCGCGTGGGACTGCTTGCCTTGCTGCAAGTCTGGCAGGGTCGCTTGGCACTTTGGGCAAAGCTGCTTGATGGCACAACAAGAAGCTGGAACAGGGAAACTGCATTGTTTTGTATTGTAAAATTATCATACATGCGAGGCAACCGCGGTGTCATGCCACAACCAGAGAGCAGCAGCAGTTCTTGCTCGACATGATCCAGGTTTGCGTTGAACAGAACCTAATTATTACGATTAGAAGCAATGCTTTGCCAGTCGAAGTGGACGGAGACCCTGTCTGCCGCGAACTTTACTGCTGCACTGCCCTCGGATTGGTTCGGGCGGCAGCTGCTTGCAATCACGCCGGAGCTTTTCGACGAGGCCAATGTAAAAACAATCTGCAAGGAAATTGTGTTTTCGTGTTCTTCGCAGGTGCTGTCACTGCGAGACAACACCGAGACGCTATTGCATCATAACATTGGCTTAGCCATTGCACGTTTGCAAGGCCGGGGACGCATTGTCACAAATATTTGCCAGTTGTTTTTTACACTGCTTCCAGGCCTCGAGAAGCCCGCTGAGAGGGATTTGAATAGTATCGACCCGCACGAGCGGCTTACTGGCACCGTGGTCAGGGTAGACCCCTTGAAAAACGGTAAGCTCGTGCGGTTAGAGTATTCATTGGGTGGTCCTGTGCGTCTAATCACTGCTTGGGTAAAAAACGACGAGGACCATCGGATTAACTCCCAACGCAAGTTTTGCCTGGAGTGGCGCTGGGACTATAAGGATAGATCCTGGGCTGCGACGGCGAAGTACCTCAGCGAATGTTGAGCTACAGTTCCTTTGGTGATTTTTTCTATGACGTTGTCAATTACGCTCGCGCTCTCCGTGGTGATCAAAAGGGAAAGCGTCGGAATTGATGGTGCTGTGGGAAACCTTTTCAAAGAATAGAAACTCCTTAGAACTGCTGTTTCAAAATTTCTTAAGTACGACAACCAAGAGCACGGGATAGTTACGTACTAGCGTCCGAAGGAAAAGCTATATAAACTTAGGAGATTTTCGATATCTAGCAAATATTTTTGATTAGCAGTGTTTTTTTTGCGCTTGATCTCTGCTTGTTCAAACATTACAACCTCCAAGCCCTCATCCCCAGCTCTCAGTCCTACCCTATCAACTCTTATCCAGCCCCACAGCCCCCGGCTCCAGCCCATCCCCACTACGCCGAACCCTGAGCGTCCCACTGTCCGCAACGGTCTAGAGGACACTGTAAACTGCATACAACTGCTGTTTCAAAATTTCTTAAGTACGACAACCAGGAGCACGGTATAGTGACAGACCAGCGTCCTAAGGAAAAGCTATATAAACTCGTAGAGATCTTTGATATCTAGCACATAGTTTTAATTAGCAGCGTTTTCTTTGTGCTTGCTCTCTGCTTATCAAACATTACAACCTCCTATCCGTCATCCCCAGCTCGCAGTCCTATCCTCTCAACTCTTATCCAGCCCCACAGCCCCTGGCTCCAGCCCATCCCCACTACGCCGAACCCTGAGCGTCCCACTGTCCGCAACGGTCTAGAGGACACTGTAAACTGCATACAACTGCTGTTTCAAAATTTCTTAAGTACGACAACCAGGAGCACGGTATAGTGACAGACCAGCGTCCTAAGGAAAAGCTATATAAACTCGTAGAGATCTTTGATATCTAGCACATAGTTTTAATTAGCAGCGTTTTCTTTGTGCTTGCTCTCTGCTTATCAAACATTACAACCTCCTATCCGTCATCCCCAGCTCGCAGTCCTATCCTCTCAACTCTTATCCAGCCCCACAGCCCCTGGCTCCAGCCCAACCACTCTAGTCCCCACCCTGAACGTCTCACTGTCCGCAACGGTCTAGAGGACACTGTAAACTCCATACAACTGATGTTTCAAAATTTCTTAAGTACAACAACCATGAGCACGGGATGGTCACGAACTAACTGCCTAAAGAAAACTATACACATTCGCCGAGACTTTCAAGATATAGCAGACCTTCTTAATCAATATTTTTTTAACTGTTACTTATTTATACATTACAACCTGCCAGCCCTCATCCCCAACTCCAAGTCCGACTCTTTCAATTTTTACCCAGCCCACAGCCCTCGGCTCCAGCCAAGCTTCTTTACTTTCAACCCTCAGCCCATCACTGCAGAATTTGCGGAGGGACATGTGTGTTCGCTTGTCAGAACATGCGTGCGTGTGCGTCTGTGCATGTGTGTGTGTGTGTGTGTGCGTGTGGGTGGGTGGGTGGGTGTACTGTCAGTGGTGTGACTCCATGGAGCATTTCTAAACTCTTGCTTGGGCGTGCCGCAGATTTTCGTGTATCATATACAAACCATGGAATGTATACATGCACATACACATGCATTCATGCGCACTCCTATGTACATGAATACGTATCAGACACAGAGCAGCAGCCCTTTATTATCTATACAAAAGTTCTCGCATAGTAGTAGTAGTAGTAGTAGTAGTAGTAGTAGTAGTAGTAGTAGTAGCAGTAGTAGTAATATTTGGAATCGCTGGTGGCCTGTTTAATACAGGGCGTCCCTTCTTGCGTTTTCTGGCCTCCAGAATGGTGACATTATTCTCGAGACCTCTTCGGCCCTTCGAATTGTGAAGCCTGCACTTTGCTATTGTCCGACGCTTCGGAACGGCTTCGGACGGGTTTGGGCTGTTTCTGAATAGAGTTGTAACAGTTCCTGAGACTTGCTGAAGCTTCCAGAGCTCCTGTTGGCGCTCACAGGCTCTAGTGCACTTTGCTATTGTCCGACGCTTCGGAACGGCTTCGGACGGGTTTGGGCTGTTTCTGAATAGAGTTGTAACAGTTCCTGAGACCTGCGGAAGCTTCCAGAGCTCGTGTTGGCGCTCACTGACCCGGAGTATGAGCAAGGACGATTGGAAGAGCTCAGATCACGGAGGGAAGCTGTTGCTGGGTCCCCTGGAGTGGGATGTGGCAGCAGTGACCCGGAGTATGAGCAAGGACGATTGGAGGAGCTCAGATCACGGAGGGAAGCTGTTGCTGGGTCCCCTGGAGTGGGATGGGGCAGCAGTGACCCGGAGTATGAGCAAGGACGATTGGAGGAGCTCAGATCACGGAGGGAAGCTGTTGCTGGGTCCCCTGGAGTGGGATGGGGCAGCAGTGACCCGGAGTATGAGCAAGGACGATTGAAAGAGCGGCAAAGTTCAGCGACCAATCTCTGGGAGACTGAAAGCAGCAGTCGAAATATTCATGTTCGGCTTCATAATCAAGCCAATAACTTATCCATTCTCAAGCTGGGCAAAGTTCAGCGACGAATCTCTGGGACATTGGAGAGCAGCAGTCGAAATATCCGTTTCCGGCTTTATAATCGAGCCAATAACTTGTTTCCATTTTGACGCTGGGGTCGTCGTTTCTGAGACTCTCTTTTAACGGGAGAAAGAAAACATGAGAGAGAGGAGGTAGCTGCAGTATGCGTATCAGTATAATTACTTCCTGAGAGAGGAAACTGTACACACAGGAAAGCATTGAATCGGTTAGCTGTGTACGTCTCTGCAAAGCATCGCCACCAAGCTGTGCAGCCTGATTCGGTGAATGCAACTTTGGCGCGCCCGCGTGCCATTTCATGGCTCATTTCTTTCCCTTGAAGCTTCTCTGGGTGGGTGCACGTTCGACACCCAGCAAAGCACGCGAAGAGGCTTTCGAATTAATGCGCAAAGCTGTTCACTTGAGGCGCTGGGCAGACTTCTTGTCTAACGCTCAGACACGAGACTGCGAAAAGACGAGTCTTAAGACAGCTGTTCACTTGAGGCTCTTGGCCAGCGTCTCGTCTGACGCTCAAACACGAGACTGCGAAAAGACGAGTTTTATTGACACCTGAAATTCAGGCCATGGACGTGGCCGTTCAGACGGTCGGAAAGGCAAGTGGCCAAGTAGCCTCACTCGCTGCGAACAATGACAATTCCAGTTGAATTGAGGCTCGGACTGTGCCAAAAGGCACTCTGGCCAAACTCGACAAGGCCGTCGTGATCTCAACCGTCCTAGTTAGTGGCCACCAAATCCATGAACGATTCCAGTTCAAGTGAGGCTCGACCGAAAAGCAGAAAGGCTGTCGTCATCTCAGCCGTCCAGTTGCTCGCCACGCTGCGTCCTCCATTTTTCCGGTGAAGTAATTTTGTACTGAGCAGGTGCGCAGCAAGTGGCTGACGGGCGCCATACCCCCAGCGCACCACACCTTGCATTTTCCACGTAAGCAATGTTGCTTCCAAGGTCCCTGCTGCCTTCGCGAAAGGGCTTCCCGTGGGCACCTCAATTCCCTCACAGCACAGGGAGTTAGCTTGGAACTGCTTCCGCAGGTTCCTGCTCCGCTGACACCCACAGTGCCGGACCGAGGAGAGAGAAACACAGCGAGAGTGTGACAAAGACAAGAACAATCCACAGCTATGCTGGCTAAGCATCAGGTCTTTGCCCTGACCGCTGGCCGCTCGGTACCGGCTCGGTCCTTGATCGTCTCTCTACCTCCATCCTAATTTTTCGAAGATGGCAAGTTGAGGTGGAGCCTGATCATCCGCCGCCAGGATGGGTTGGCAGCTCAGCGAAAACAAGAATCAAATGCTCCATTCCAGAAAGCATTCTCGCAGGAGCCGACGGAGGATGGCGAGGTGCAGGCAGCTGCCCTTGCCTCAACTCTTAAACATTTTCTCACATCCCAAATCCTCGCAGGATGGCGATGGATTCAACAACGACGAAGAGCTGCAAGAGCGGGTGAAGGCATCTTCTTTCGTCCCTAACTTCAAACATTTTCTCAGATCCCAAATCCTCGCAGGATGGCGATGGATGGTTCAACGACGAAGAGCTGCAAGAGCCCGTGAAGGCAGCTTTCCTTCGTCCCTAACTCCTAAACATTTTCTCACATCCCAAATCCTCGCAGGATGGCGATGGATGGTTCAACGACGATGAGCCGCAAGAGCCCGTGAAGGCAGCTTTCCTTCGTCCCTAACTCCTAAACATTTTCTCACATCCCAAATCCTCGCAGGATGGCGATGGATGCTTCAACGAGAATGAGCTCCGCCAGCGAGTGGAGGCACCTTGCGCCTGCAAACTTTCCTTAAACCCCGAAAAAAACTCCGCCAGGAGGCGAGCAAGCTCGACATGGACGACCTCGAAGACCTGATGTGACGCGGTCAGCAGCAACACAAAGCACAGCACCAGCACCAGCACGAGCACCAGCACCAGCACTAGCACCAGCTTCAGCACGAGCACCAGCACCAGCACAAACAGCAACTACACAAGCAGCAGCACCAGCACCAGCACAAACAGCACCGACAGTAGCAGCGAAGTTTTACTTCACCACGAGTTCCATACGGATTACCCTCGCCGCTTAATTAGTATAAGGAAGTTACTGTAAAATTCCTTAGGCATAGGCCGGGTTTAAGCGGCAGGAAATCCGTATGGAACTCCTAACCAAGCCAACTCAGGCGCGAGGGGTGAAAAGAAGCCTAAGCTCCATGTCACACATAGGGGTTGTAGCATGGGCCTCTATGTATTAATATAAAAATAAACAAATATAAGTATTTGTATTTAGAACAAAAGGGTTTGCCAAATAGACCCTAAAGGTCCATGCCACATAGGGGTCTGGGGGTTTAGGGTTCAGGGGTTTAAGGTCTAAGGTTCAGGGTTGAGGGGTGTTTGGGTAATTTAGGGTTTGGGGTTCAGGTTTCAGGGGCTTGGGGTTGAGGGTTTAAGGGTCGGGGTTTCCCATGTATGGTTCAGGGGTGTAGGCGGGGTTGAGGCTTCAGGGTCTAAGGTTCAGGATAAAGGGTTTAGGGGTAATTTTCGGTTTCGTGTTCAGGGGTTAAGGGGTTCAGGGTTCAGGGGTTTGGGGTTTAGGGTTTAAGGGTTTAGGGGTTTGGTTGGGGTTTAGGGTTTAGGCAACTGGGAGATGTTGCTTTGAGGGATGAGGGCTTGTCCCTGCAAACTTCACGGTGTTAGAGCTTGCGGTTGGGACCTCGTGAGACGTTCATCGTGCCTATCACCTACAGCAAAGGACAAGGAGCACCACCACTGCCACGACCACTGGAGTAAGAGGAGCAGTTAAGCCGACCAAACTGGGAAGCAAATCTCATGCACAGCTTCCTGGAACCCTAAACGCGAGACCTTGACACCCAACCCACTCCAAGTCCCACAACCCAAAACCGCCGATCTCCCTCAAAACAAGATCCACACCGCATGCCCCGGAGCCCGAGAATCCTAAACCTCCAGGGCCCCAAACTCTCAAACCCGGGATCCCCAACATCGAAGTAGAATGAGCTTTTGTGTTCCTGCTTGGAAAACTCTATATGAACTACAACGAAACCGCCGAGACGGTGCCTCAGGATCGGCCATGGCAGCGTCGGGCCATGTGGCAGCAAGCAGGAGCTTTTCGGGCTTAGGATGGGATCTGGGGTGTAGGGTTTGGGGTTTAGGGTTTAGGGTTTAGTTTAGACCCCTGGGGCTCAGCAAGAGGCTTCGAGCGGTTCTCGAGCTTTGTATCAGGTTTGTAAGGCGGCGTCTGGGCAAGTGCAGGAACATGGGATGCGGCTTGGGAGATCCCTGTGTAAGCGCAAGCAATGGAAACTGCGCTGCAAAGTACCGCAGTGGTACTGGAGTCCTGTCGCTGGAGTCACATCAGGGATCGAAGTTGTTAGCTCTGTCGGTTTTCTATCTAGCTCGCTCGCCGCAGGTATTCCTGAAGGGCACTGGCTCGTCTTTGTAAGCCTTCGAACCAGATTGACCATAGTCGGAACGGCAGCAATCAGAGCAGCAAGCACCATGGCTCAACCCCAAGCCCAGATCAATAGACCCGTACTCCCAAGAGTCGTGCCACGCAAGTCTGCACAGAAGATGTACGAACGGACAAGCAGCTTTGCATGCTAAGATCAGGAAAACCAAGCCTAGGACCGCAAACACTGGAACTTTAAGCGGTTAAACGCCAAACGTCAGAAGCTAAAACCCACACCCTTGAAAAGCCGTCAAAGCATTCAAAGCCCCAAACCCTAAAGCCACAAGACCTAAGCACGAAATCCCACAAGCCCCAAACCTTTTGGGAGCTTTTTCGCGGCAGGGCAAACGAAGTCGGATTTCGGCACGGTCTGACTGCAACCTGAGCCTCTGCTTCGCAGCAAGACAACCCAGGCCGAACCGGGTGCGCCTTCGGGTGTTGGGTTTTCGGGTGTTGTTTGCCGTCTTGCGGCGTGTGTGGAAACGTGTGGTGGTGTGGGTTTAGCGATTTTGAGGTTTAGGGGTTGAGGGCTAAGGCTAAGGCGAGAAAGAGGTGCTGGTGGGGCGCAGCCCTATGCACTCAGAGGTCCTCCTCGTCGGGATCCTTGCGGCCAGGAGCGTTCATCCCAAGTTTCGAGGATGATTCTTGCTGTCAGTGCGCCAATCCGCTTAAGGCTTGCGTTTGCGTGTGTGCATACATACATACATACATGCATACAGACAGGCAGACAGACATGCGTATACACACACATATATATATATACACACACACATCCATCCATCCATCCACCCACCCACCCACCCACCCAGCCAGCCAGCCAGCCAGCCGGCCATCCATCCATCCATCCACTCATCCATCCACCCATCGACCCACCCATCCATCCGTCCATACACATGTGCATACATCCATCCATCCATCCCTCCATCCATCCATGCATGCATGCCACAACATAACATAATAGAACAGAACATAACACACACACGACATAGCATGACTCGTACATTACCCGCCCCCCCCCACTACACTATATTACACTCTACTGCATATGTACATGCATACATTACGTACATACATGCATACATGCATACATGCATGCATGCATGCATGCACACATAGGTTCAGTGTGTATACACACACATACATACATATATATATATATACATATATATATATATATATGGTGCCCCCCCCCCACGTACCTACCATTTTTATGCTTTCCTGCTCAGGTGCCGACCTCAGCACGTCGATTCAGCTCTACGGCATCGAGGGGCCGTGGCTTGCATTAGGGCGTAGGTTAAATCGTGCTCCCCCACACAGTCCCAATCGTGCTCCCCCACACAGTCCCAATCGTGCTCCCCCACACAGTCCCAATCGTGCTCCCCCACACAGTCCCAATCGTGCTCCCCCACACAGTCCCAATCGTGCTCCCACTAAACAGTCCCAATCGTGCTCCCCCGCACAGTCCCAATCGTGCTCCCACTAAACAGTCCCAATCGTGCTCTCCTACACATTCCCAAAACCGCGTCCAAAACATTGGAAAAACCAATAAAATCGCATACCAGGAGCTCAAAACATTGGAAAAACCAATAAAAACCATAAAAACCATGATTTTCAAACTATCTCCCTGGGGTGGTGTCGCGCCTGGACATAATTCGAAAATCATAGTGTTTATGGTTTTTATTGGTTCTTCCAATGTTTTTGGCTGCTGAAACGCTGAAACATTGGAAAAACCAATAAAATTGGCACACAAGGATTTCAAAACATTGGAAAAACCAATAAAATTGGCACACAAGGATCGCAAAACATTGGAAAAACCAATAAAATTGGCACACAAGGATTTCAAAACATTGGAAAAACCAATAAAAATGTCACACAAGGATCTCAAAACATTGGAAAAACCAATAAAAACCATAAAAACCATGATTTTGAAACTATCGCCCGGGAGTGATGTCGCGCCTGGACATAAATTGAAAATCATGGTTTTTATGGTTTTTACTGGTTTTTCCAATGTTTTCAGCTTCGGAAAGTCGGAAACATTGGAAAAACCAATAAAAACCATAAAAACCATGATTTTCAAATTATCGTCCCTCCCCGGACATAATTTGAAAATCATGGTTTTTATGGTTTTTATTGGTTTTTCCAATGTTTTCGGTTTCGGAAAGTCGGAAACATTGGAAAAACCAATAAAAACCATGATTTTCAAATTATCGTCCCTCCTCGGACATAGTTTGAAAATCATGGTTTTTATGGTTTTTATTGGTTTTTCCAATGTTCTCGGCTTCTGAAACTCGGAAACATTGGAAAAACCAATAAAAGTGACACACAAGGATTCCAAAACATTGGGACATCCACTGCCAGTTGCAGATTTGAAGCTCAAGGCTTTCGTCAGTCATCAATATCCTGAGTGCCATGTCTTCTTTGGACGTTTCGATATGGAAGGGCTTGCCGCGCGATGTGGCAGATTGCATCCTGAAGCTGGCTTTGGGGCATGTGCCAGAAGTTGTGGGTGCGGTGCCTCGAGCGCCGCACCCATCAGAAGCCTCCCGCATTTTCGCAAGACTTCCTTCCGGACAACGGGTGTCTAAAAGTTAATGTTTCAACTAATAATGTAGTGCTACTACCTTTCAGTCATTTCAGTCCATAATTCTTTTTGTGAAAGACTTGAGCAATGCAGGAACAGTCGTGTGGCAAACCAAGTGCAATTGCTACGCCTTCGACGACGACGGCCATGAACGCCCTTTGACGTCGCTCGAGTACGTACTACTGTTCAACGAGTTGTCCAAGTGAGGTTAATAGGCCATATCGTCTGAGGAGCTCACCAAGTGATTCTCCGGATTCATTGTAAATTGTAAGCAAATTTCCAGAGCTCACCAAGTGAGCTTCGTCATAGCTTTTACTGTTTCATTCTGCACTTTCCGAAAGAAATCATCACAATCATCTCTGTACTGCGATGATTAGACATGAGCCTCTAGATGATTCAGAAACCATCCGAAGTCTGACACAGGTATTGTTTGCATCAGTTCCAAGCTCGTGCAAAGCATAAGCTAATAGACCCGGATGATTGCAAGAAGAAAATGTCGGTCTGCATATCACTAGTGTGTAGAGGAAGTGTGTGCCAGCAAGCAGTATCGATGTTGTGCTTTGATTTCGTTCATGTCTGCTAGTTTTCTTGGATCCAAAAGCATAAAGCAGTGTAGTCCATTCTTTCTTCGCGTCATACTTTCCGCGATGGATTGCGCAGGACGTGATGGGAACGCCTCTCTCAACACCGGCATCGAAGCCACACAGGGCACGCATTTATCCAAACCTTTGCCCTTCCCAACCTTCACTGACCAAGCTCCTGGAGGAATGTCGGTAGCGGATCTTCCCTTGCAAGAGCTCTCTGGCGCCAACACCACCCTCAAGCATTTTGTTGACATCATCCATGACGTCGCGCCCCCCAACAAGTCGGACATCGAATCGGCCGTCACAAAAGGCAATTGGAGCCCCAAGGACATCCCGGCGCCTTTCTGCCACAAAACAGATATGGAGATCAATCTCATCACCCAGTTTGTGGTTCTACCTCAGCAGAACGACAAAGTCACCGTTATCAAACACATGTACTGCCACGAGTTCAAGCTGAACAAGTCCACAGTCGAATCCTTGTGTCATAGTGAACCGCAAACCTTGCGATGGCATGGTCAGGCTATGAACTGCCGGAAGGCCTGGCAGTGGTTTCTCGAACAACTGGGGGGCTGGCAGTGTCGACAATATGCGTTGACACATGTTCTTCCGCATCAGAAAGCTGCTGCAGATGCTGGCGGTTCTTTCATGTCCAATCTCACTGAGGAGGACGTCGACAAAGGGTTTCAATTCATCGCAGACGAAGCTCCTAATCTGGGCAGCGAGTGGAAAAAGGTCACATGGATTACCAAGAACGTCAGTGTCAACAGATCATCACCAATTTACTCATGGCCACAGGCACTCGTCGACAAATCGCTGAGAGCCATCCAGACTGATGGTGTCTTGGCACTCCCGGTCGAAGATTTCTTCTTTACTTTGGCAGATGTGGACCTAGACGTTCTTGACTTCGCCGTTCGTCCCATTATCAAGACCATGAAAACCGTTGCCGCCGGGATTCTAGGAGGCCCTGGCAGCGGCAAGACACCTCTTGCACGGATCATCGCTCTATGTGCTTCGCGATATTGGAAACGCGAACTTGGTATCTCCTCCCCGGCATCCTTCCGAGAAGCAAGTGAATTTGATTCTGGGATTCGGAAAGCAATCTCTGGTGTTGGTACCCTTTTAAACATCATCATAATAGTGCGGTTGAAACATACTAAGATATTTCAATGCCCAGGATTTCTTTCGCGGACAGCCTGGCCGCAAAGATCGACCGGATGTACATGATGACGGGCGTCTCGCAGAAGAACCTATTCGCAAAATGAAAGGTTTCACTGACGTCGGTTGCACCATGATGACCAAGGAGAGGTGGGGGGCTGCCAAGTTCGTTCAAGGTCAAATGCGTGTCTTTGTGTGCAACGACTATGTTTTCACAGACGCTCTCAAACAGCTCCAAGATCATCGCTCTGGCTCCATCTCTTACCTGACACATGAAGAATTCTTGGATGTGATCGCTCCAATGTTCCCCAAAGACACAGAAGATCCACACAAGATGGCTGTTCTGAAGCGCTCTAACATCCTTGTCAGTGCCGGCAACTGCATACTTTTCCGTCGCTTTACCCAAGAGGAGATCACGGTTCCATGTCTCAGCATGGGTGCTTCTGCTGAGTTTCTGAAACCTTCCAGTGGTGACAGGTATCAACAGTACCGCGACACCAATGTCTCCATGCATCCGAATTTCCAGCGAGACGTGCAGTGGGAGGCTGACTATGTGGACGCAATCCTCAATGGTAAAACGCCGCCTCGTCCGGGCATCACCATCATAAACAGCAATGCCATTCGCCAGTTGTTTCATGGAGATACTCCAGCTTCCAAATCATCTTTCGCGGCCGCCGCCTCCCATCAGCAGCTGTCCCGCTCAGGTACCCCGCCTCCCAAGGCGCCGTCGGCGGCAACCTCTTCGAATGAACCGCCAGCCCACATCAAGCAGGAGCCCATCGCATTCAACCGCAAGTTGTCGAGTTTGTCAGGTACGATCATTGACTTAGACAGTCCACCACCAAAGGTTTCGCGCAGGAACTCTGCCATCGACGTGCATTCCGGCGAGATTCTTGCAGAGCCTGCCCACACGCATTTCGCTGAGCCCGTCGGCCCGCCATCAGAAGCCCCATCACAGGGTAGCCCTATGGATGTGATGGAGGAAGAACTGCACGATCCCATGGATGATCTCGAGAAGCTGCTTGAGGAGGAAATGGACAGGCTTGTGGCGGCAGAAAAGTGAACATGATCTGTACAAATCCAATACGTCCGCCGTCTAAGTAATCGCATGCACAAACTATGCGCGTAATGCTCATGATGTCCTATACGGTCTTATGCGGTAAAACTGCACGTAAAGAGTCTAGCAATGTGAGTTTTCCTAATCAAGAAGCAGAGCAAACAGCGCATAGTATTTTGGTGTGATTGCTGTAGATGCTTGATGACCCGCCGCCTGGGTTTACAAAACTAGTTTCCTGCAGTGAGCCGAACAGTTTGCAGCAGGCACTTTTCCGTGATCTTGTTGATGTCTCATCGCGTTTTGTGTAGAGGAAACTTGTTATGGATGGCTTGCCATTTGAAGCGATCAATTGTGTGTATCCACGTCCCTTTGATCTTCCTCAGCTTCACCATGCCGCCCAAGGAGAAGTTCAACCCCTTCCCGCCTCCCAAAAAAGGCGTGCGACGGATGATTGCGAAGAGACCTGCAGCTATGAAGTCCGCGACTTGGAACAAAATTCCTTATGTCAAAGACAATAACGGTGGTCATGTGCGCTTGGAGAAGGCCAAGTGGCGCCGCACCATCCAGGAACTCCTTTCAGCAAGCAACGAGAAGATCATTGAGATTCTTACTGCGGACGGCATTCTCCCTGATTGGAAAGGTTGTGCATGTCCGCATTGTCAATGTGGTAAGCTCGGTCCTCTCACCTCCAATGGCCGCGATGACATCCTGCGCTACAGGTGCAACAAGAAGGGCTGTCAGCGTTATTTTCTTCCTCAACACCTACACCCATTCTTCACGGCAACGAACGGGCCAGAGGGTCACTCGCTTCAAACGCAGGCTGCAGCCCTTCTTCTTCGTCTCCTCAATGTTCCGCTGTCCAGTATCCATTTGCTCACACACATCAATCACAAAGCCCTAGAAAGGCTCAACCGCAACATCTTGCTCATGCGCAAGGGCTATGTCCAAAAGGCGGAGAAGGAAATCAAGTTCGGCGGCTGTCCAAGGGCTTGGAAAGAGGTCGAAGCCGACGAAGCGACCTTCGATAAGAAGACTCTTTCCCCTCAGGAGCTCGGCGTGAACCATGACAAACCAGTGCTCTGGGAGCAGTGGGGAGCCATAGTGCAGCGCGGGGCTCCTGAGACCCTCGTCTTGACCAAGCTAAACCCAGCAATGACAGTTCCTCGTGCGCCCGGTCCTGGTGCCATCAGAAAGGTGGATTGGAAACCTCTGGCCTTGAAGCACATCGCAAACCGAAATGTCATCCTCCACACGGATTCGGCCCGCTCCTACAAAATGAAATTGCCCGGGGTTGTGCACGATGCGGTGGTGCACAAGAAGAAACGCGTCAAGAAGAACGGCAAGTGGGTGTGGTTGAAGCCGACCTTCGTTCGCATCTCGAAGCACAAGTTGCCTGATGGCCGTAGAATTTCCTGTAAAGCGGGAACCCAAATCGTAGATCGCGCGTGGAAATTCATCAAAGCCAGACTCACCAGGAACCAGTATGTAAAGGCATCCTCCTTGTTGCTTGCTGCACAGATTCGAAGCGCACAATGGGAGTACTGGAACCGCCAACGTGATCTCTGGTTGTGTACTGGGCATGTTGTTGCTTCCTACATGGAAGGCATTGTGAGGAGGTGAGTACCGAGTACAGATCTCTGGGCCTCTAACCTGTGATTTTGAGTAAAGTATGCACTTCGTATGCACTGCACACCTGTTTGCCAGAGTCACACAGGAAAGCTTGAGGCTTCAGACTGCCCGAGGGAAACGAATATGCAGTGAGCCAGTGCTGTGAGTGTGTGTGTGTGTGTGTGTGTGTCAGATGCGGCACCAGCACAGCTTGCATGAAGTTGCTGCTCGCGTGGCTCACAGATACGCATTGACATTAGCAATGCACGGCATTCAAGAGACAGTTTCGGCTTGGTGCTAACCTGCAAGCAGTTTATCAGCATGTGGAGCCTGTGACACAATTATACAACCTGAACCCTGGACACTGCAACACTGCAACAGACCTCCGTTCAAAACCTGAAGCTGTGAACCCTTGAGACTGGTGGGTGAGGGATCGCAGACTGTTGATGCTTGTTGCATGTCTAAGGACACCTGGCCGCACTGGTTGTCTCTGGGCACTTTACATGTACACGTATATGCATATAGATATATGTATGATGATGTCTTCAGGTGTATATGTGTATACAGTAGTTTCTGTTTCTTGTCGGATTTCACTCTGGATTGAGCAAGAAGCTGCCTTATAGAAGACCAAAAAGTGTAGGTACGTCGGGGGGGGGTAGCATATATATATATATATATAGATATATACAGATATAAATCTTATACATACGTATATGTATATGTGTCTGTTTGGCCGCCTGCATTCCTGGATGCCCAGCCAAAACTTCCAAACCGTCAAACCATGCAGTCATTGCACCACGCACGCATCCCGCCGACGATTGGTTAGGTTCCCAAAGCATTGAACCGTTAATCCCTTCATTTTCCTCTGTGATCGGCTCCGTTGAAGCATTCTTTGCCCCGACTTGACTTGATTGGCGGTGAGGTCCGAAACCGTTCAGAAGCACAACCTGAACGAACTAATTAATCATGGCCTGCAGGTTTCACCGGTTCAGGGCCTGGTGAACTCGCCAACCATAGCGGGAAATGGATAGATTGACGAATTAATGGTCTCATGTTCTGATGGTTGAGCACTTGGGCCTTGCACGTCGCAGCGGCCAAAGTGAAAAACATAACGGCTTCACGGTTCAGGCCTTAGTGGTTTTAGGCCCTACCCGTCATCGGGTTAAACTCAATGGTGTAACGATTACAAAAGCGGTGCGAAAGAGTATATTAAAGAATTTTTCCGACCCCCGAACCCCTACTTGATTCTAAACCCACCAGCACCCTCTTCCCATCCCGTCCAGGAGGCCGCTTTCCACCGGATCCTCGCCTTCCTCTCTGCTTTTTCGGATCGTGGCTTCGGTTTGTTTCGTGCGGGACTGATGATAGGTGTTTTATCAAGGGGGCTGAATAAAGCTGTAGAAAGCTGTTTTTCAATGAGTCGTTCTGGGTTGTGGAAGGGGTTTCGAATTTTGGGAGTGGGGTCGGGCGGCTTGCAGTTTGGGCTTTGGGTTTAGGAATCGAATTTTGGGGTTGTTGGGGCTGAGCGTTCGTCTCAAACAATGGTGAGTTTAGGGTGTCGGGTTCGGAGTCGATATGTAAGGACCAGGGTTGCCTCTTGAGGGCTTCGTGCTCGTGGAATTTGGGGCCCAGGACCTGGCACCTGTCGCTGCGGGCCTTCGGTGCTGAGCCAAGCGTAGAAGCGGTTAAGCAGATAAACCGTCAACCCTAAACCCCACTCTCTAAAGGGCGTAAACCTCAAACCCTGAACCTCAAATCGCGAAGCACCCACCAAAGCACCGACCAGCCACCTGCCTTTGGAGGAGGCGGCCTCTCATCGAACTTGATGGCACACTCGCGATGTAGCCACCTCAGTGGAGAAGCGTAGTGCTTTTCACGAGTTTTATAGCGGGTTCTGTAAGAGTCTTATAGCGTTTGTATCAGGGTTCTACGTGTGCGACAATTGTATAAGGTCTTATGGAGCTCAATAGGGCCTCATTTGAGCTTCAGAGACCTCAAGGCTCTCAATAGAACCACATCCTCTCGGCTGCCTCAGCACACATGCCCGTACTCAAGAAAAATTGAGGGAAAAACCTTCCAAGACCCCAAACCCTGAACCCAAACTCCTGGACTTTACGCTGCACCTGAGCCATGACGGCCCAAACGCATTTCCTGAACTGCAATCCCTAAGCCTAAGGAGCTCAGCACTTACTTTAGATCTAGCTGTCCGAGCCACTGGATCATGTCGTCCGGCTGTCGGGAGCCCTGATACATGACCTGCCAGGACTAACGAGTACTCAAGACCAGAAGAACTTTAGGCTTCGGATTGAAAGTTTCAGGTCTACCAGTAGCGTTTGGGGTCTATACAGCTTTACGGCTTCGGTTCGGAATCACGAGCAGGGTCATGTTACTGGGCTACCAGATTCACGGCAGACCTGAGCCACGAGACCGAAGCCACTACACTTGCGGCAAGGACCCCAATCCAAGCTTTCCCGGCACAACCGGTGCGAGATTTGGGGCTTCTGCACCGTATCAAGGGCAGGCTCCCGACCACAGCATCTCAGCTTACAACACTTCAATGGATACTACATTCGATTGCAGTTATATGCGGTCTGGAAACAAGCACTCTGCACAATTCCAACAGCAACCCGAAAAGAACCCGCAGCAGAGTGGTCTAAAAGGGAATCACACACTTGTCGCGCGGTCAAGGTCTTCGGGGCCGTAGTAGAGCATGGCTTCATGTTTTCGGGGGTGGGTTGGGGCTTCTTTTACAGAGGGTTTAGGATACACTTGCGGCCCTAAAGCCTAAAATTTACACCCTGAACCCGGAAGCCAACACCCTCAAACCAAAACTTTAAATGCTAAACCATAAACTGCAAATCCCAAACCCTAAATCCTAACGCCTAAACCCTAAATCCTCACCCTCAAAGCCTAAATCCGAACCCTAACCCGAAACCCGAAAGCGTAGACCCGAAGCTCAGGACGGTGCGTGTCGCTTTGGGGATGCCCCAGCGGGGAAGAGCATGATGGTCGGGAAGCCCATGATCTGCATGCCCTCCACCTCGTTCGGGTTTAGGATTTAGGGCGTAGGGTTTAGGGTTTGCGGTTTGCGTGTGGAAGTTTAGGATTGCGGCGTAAGGTTGAGAAAAAGGCGTTTAGAAGTTTGGGATGTAGAGTCCCTCTGCAGGTTTCGGGTTTAGGATTTAGGGTTTAGGGCTTCGGCTCGGAAGGACTTTGAAGCTTAATTCAGGGATAAGACTCTACAGTCTATAGACACCTGGATCACAGCTTCAAGGAGCGGAACCGTAGAAGCCAACTGGCCATCGTCAACAAGCCATACAAAGCGCAACGATGACAGCGACGCCGCCTGCATTTTTCTGGAAACCAATGTCTGCGAGGTCAGAAGACGATACAGTAAGACCCCAGATGGGGCATATAGAGGAAGAACCCTGGACACTCAACACCACAAAACCGACAATCAGATCCAAAGAAAGAGAAGTACTTAATAAACCCTAGCATACCATGTTCAAACTTCCGGATAGAGCTGATTGGGTCTAGCCCTGAATGTTGGGCTTACTTGGGATGCCTCGTTGCGGGTCGCATCGATCTTCATGATCTTCAAGGATTTGACATGCCGCAGCTTCCTTCCAACCGGCACCCAAATGCGCAGGGAAGCGGAAAACGGATTCTCAAAGGAAGGAATCCTAAAAGCTTCTTAAGCCTTCTTAAGGCATCCTACCACAATGTTAAACGTGTCCGTGTAAGTATCTGGGCTCCAAAGACCAAAAGCCCGAAGCGCCGACGCTTTCAATCCTTAAGCCGTACAAACACCAAGCCACGAAACTCCTCCCCCCCTCTCCCCCGTCTGCTGAAAAAGAGAAACCTCAACGCCTTTTCCCCCAAAACCTACGATACCCTGCCCCAAAGCCCTGAACCCCGAAAACAAAAAAAAAACAGAACACATAACAAAAAAAAGTAAAACAACCTTTTCCAAAGAAATATTGAAAAAAAGAACAAGACAAGAACTCAGGGGCCGGTACTTTGCAAGCTCTTTGTAGAGCGGCTCGAACTTCCGACAGTGCCCGCACCTCAGGAGTCGCAAGCGGCTTTGGAGGCATTGGGGTATAGAGTCTAGGGTTGAGGGCTTTAGAACATAACCCCAAAGGGGTGGTCTAAGGGTGTTCTTAAAGGTCTTGCGGCGGGTCTGTAGAGCTTAGTGCCTGGAGACTCTTGAGAAGTGCAGGGCCAGAAAATGGCAGCTTCTTTTCCTCCTTCCATCTCGCAGACCTAGCCTTAGATGGAATCTTGGCTCGAAGCTCCATCCTGCCTCCACCAGGTGCGAGACGCGAGAGGCCTCGGACCTGCCTTTCTGCGCTCTTTGATGCCCTTGTTCTTGTTGCTCGATGCTCAAACGAAGATGTGGACTCCGACCTGCACATCCCTCCGGCAGATGGGACAGGACCCTCGCATGGCCGTAACGAAAGAAGCACAGTCCATGCAAACGCAGAGGTGTCCACAAGGAAGGAAGGCATGAGACTTCCCACGATCCAGGCAGATGCAGCACTCCCCGAGCTCCAGCTCCTCAGCCCGCGACCCGACATTCCGCGCAGTACCGGTTTCGTTCTTTCGTGGCAGGGCTTCCAAGACGGCGACGACCGCGTCGGCCGCACGCCGACTTCTGCACGCAGCCACGAGGCTCCGGGCCCCGCCGTAGCCTGGCGAGAGGAACAACTCTTGTGCCCTCGCATCGCTCATTGCATGTTGCAGGACATGGCAGGCGCAAAGCACCAGCTCCTCCCTCTCTTCGGCGTCTCCCTCCATGTCTTCGTCTGCGGCACCGAGGATGTCGCGAAGGCACTCCAGCGCCGCCGGGTGCAGTGACACCATTCCGTCGGTTCCGTCTAGGATAGCGTCCAGCCTTCGGAGGCTCTCCGCGATCTCTGGCTTCAGCTGGGCCATTTGTGCTGCCACCAGACGTGCCATGACCTGATCCAGCTCTGTCACTTCCAGCCAAGCCCAAAGCTCTCCGTGCAGAAGCACCGGTACATGAAGGCTGAGAAAGGCCAGGTAAGCCTCCAAACTCTGACGCCGTCGCTCCAGGAACCGGGCGTCGAAGTTGGCTAAGATCCGATAGGAAGGCAACTGGGCCAGCGAGTAGCCGAAGCTTTGCCTTGAGAGGTGCTTGTGGAGCTCCTGGAATTCCGAGTAGCGCCGTAGCACCGTGTGCGCCCGGCATGGGCTCTCGACCACCAAAGTGTAGGCCACGTGCTTGTCGACTAAGCCCTCGGTCTGAAACCGAGGGATTCGGACGGAGATCGGGGCTGACTCCAGGAGCTGCACGGTGGGCCGCGGCTCACGCAGCATGCACTGCCATGGTGTCAGGAAGCGATGCTTGTGCTTGGCTCTTATTCCGTGTACGTCTAGGCGGATCTATTCTCGGGTGTCCGGCCTGAGCCCGACGAAGCGCGATGGGCCTGCGTACATTTACGTGGCTTATGCGATCGAAGAACATATTACGCAGCACGGCATGCAATGTCAGTGCGGTTTGCGTTCGTATGGTGGCTTTGTACTACACTGCACTGAAATCCAAACGGCAACTGCAGTTGTTTATCTCACGTTTGATGGCACCATCGATTTACGTAGTGCTATATGGCACTACACAGTGTTACATATGACAAGCCTCTCGGTACAATTGCTGATTCCGAGGCATCCGAGACCATGGCCAGGGTGCGTAGAAGTCCACCATGATATCCTCCAAGGTGGAACGATGCAGAGTTGATGCCGCTGGTAAACGCTGAGTCACTGGACAGACCCCATCCCAGACCCTAAACACGCTGATGTGTTGTTTTGATTAATAAACCCCCCCTCCCCCCCCCCTCCCCCCCCCAATCATTAGGAATAAGCGCGGACCGGGGGTGTTCGTAGTTTCGGATGCTGGCTGGACGGATTGTTCTTGATTGTCGTACAATGGCTGGGTTCTTTCGTCAGATTGTCGGGGCGGTGAATTTAATATTGCAGCCCCCTTTATTGTTGCCTTTTTGTAGCTTGTGGGCAACCCCCCAGGAAGCATTGTTTCAGGCTCCGTTTTGCAATCCGTTATATTTTGTTTTTGCGGTTTTGGCCGGCAGGAGGTTTTTGGATTTCGAAGGGGATGACAACTAATTATCCGATTGGGGTTTCGGGAATATGATTGGCATGAGCCTGGCTGGGTTATTGTCGAGGTTCATTCTGTTGCGATTGTGCTCTGGATTGCCTGCTGCCTGGATTGTGTCTGCTTGTAGTACAAGAAAATTACTGGAAATGCCTCCTGTCGGATGCTGGCTGGCTTGTCCTGTCATTTGGAAGCTGGTTTTGGCTTATCATAATTCCGCTTTTAAGCATGCGATTTTATGTGTGGCTGGGTGCTCAAGTCGTGGCTTTCGGGTGCGCAACCGTGTCACCTGTGTTGGTTTTCAAGAGGCTCGAAATGCCCCAAAAAAGGGTCGCCCGAAATAATTATTTTGTTATTACAACCCCATTCAATTGTTTGGGCATCTGGGGCCCGGTTGCAGGCTTGTAGTCTTCCCAGAAGGCAATCGGCAGAACCGGCCCGAATAATTATTTTATTAATCCGACCCCATTTATTAATCAAAGGTGAACATTAAACACCCTAAGAACCTAAGACCCATTAAGACCGTACAAACTGAATCATGAGCCTTAGGGCCGACAATCCTGAACCCTTATTAACCCTTCCGGACGACAGACCTGCTTAAATTGCTACGAGCCAAAATCCACCGGACTTTCTCGATGGTCACTACAAATGCTGGTGTTACTATTGCAACTATTGGTATTATTGATACGCTGATGACCGATTTTATCACGAAGATCCCTATGATGGATATGAATACCATGCCAATCATCATCATCTTCTTCTTCAGTATCATCTTCTTCTTCACGATCATCATCTTCATCACCTGCATCATCAGCATCATCAACAACAACGCCAGCGGCAGCAGCAACAGCAACAGCAACAGGCACAAGTTTTCGGTGTTGGCGACAGGCTCTCAGCTTAAATGCCGGTGACACTGGATGTGGTTTTCCAACTGCATTTTTGCCTCTAAACGAACAAGTGCTTAATAAGCATAGTAAGATGCTAAAAAAGTTGTCTATTTTAGGCGTCCATTTTGGGCGCTTTGATCGCGCAGGTTCTTGAAGAGGCAAAACATTGTACGGCATCGCCCTCCAAATGGCTGGCACGGGACTTGAAGAAACAAAGGCGAAATGCTAAAGCAATCCTACATGGATGTTCGCAATGGCCCACGTCCAGTGTCTGGCAAGCTAAACTGGCTAACCTGGCCAACCTGGCCAACCTTTCAACTTCAACTGTCAAGGCGGGGTATCACTCTCCAGCAGTAGGCTGGCACAGTGTCCCGACCGACGCATGAGGCTACAAATGGGCACTCTCCCGAACGCTCACCAAGTCCAGTGGTCCCAGTCGCATTCAGTGCAGAGGCGTTTGCACTCGCTGATGCAGGACTGCGCGTCCTCGGCAGAGATGGTCGCACCCAGCGCCCGGGCCATCGACATTCCGGAGGCACAGACCATGTTGATCTCCAGGAAGTTCACGCCCTCGAAGAGGTCGCTTCCATCAGTGAGCCATGAAACAATGTCCTTGTTCAGCGAGGCCGATAGGGGAACCAGCAACTTCTGTTGGATGAAAGACTGCACCTGGAAGAGCTTCCCGGAACCTTGCATCTTCGACATTGTCTCCTTGACATACGGCTTGACCTTGTCCTTGCTGTCCACGGAAGACTTCCAATTGCCGACAACGCAATCCCCGGAGATGGCAAGCATGTGGCCCCCATTGCCCAATGCACCGGCTGCTTTGGCATCTGCCAAAGTCATGTCGCGGAGTTTGTCGCAGTCGCCCTCAACGGCGATCCCAAGCTTTGTGAATGGCTCGACAAACTGCTGGTTCATGCAATCTTTAGACTTCAAGTCTACACCAGACTTCAGCCTGCAGTGCGAAATGACCATGACCACAAACTCCCCAGGATTCTCTTCAGCCCAGGAAATTAGCCCCGGCAGCTCTCCGCTCAGAGTCTGGTCTGTGATATAGTACACAGGAAGGTCGAATATCACCGTGTCTCCATGGTGAAAATGAATCTCATCACCAACCTGCACAAGCCGAAGGTCCAAGGCACGCGTGCCACATTTCAACTGATCTTTCAAGTTGATGAACTGCGCCTGCGCAACGAGGGCCCGCACGTCCGAGGCTCCAATGTAGCCCGTGGCTGAATCGTGGGTCATGAGGAAGGGGGACTCGGACAGCTTCGCACTTGGATCCGGCGAGTTCCCGGCGCCTATGAGCGAAAGCCCCGCATCACAAGAGCAGTCCCATGCCTTGTCGGCCGCTGCACGACGGCGCGCGCAGTGGCCGAGATCGGAGAGATCGGAGACGCACGACCCGCCCAGAATGGCACAAGCCTCGGCACAAGTGTAATTCACCGCCACTTTCGTCATCTTAGTCATCTCGGTCATCTCCCCCTTGTAGAGCTCCCTCTTCGCAGCGCCCTGAGCAGCAGCCTGCAGCAAGCCCGTCGCCTCGGGCTCCGTGCGCTCACATGCGCCATAAAGGCATTCGACCGAAGCGACGCCGAGGGCAGAGAGAATCATCCATGGGCTTAGGACGAGCATGACGAGCATTTCGGAAGCGTCACGGGCAAGACACGGCAGTTCTAAACCAAAAGAACTTCGCACAGTTTAATGGCTCTTGAAGATATGCTCACGGCCCTTTTCAAGACATGAACCAGAAAAACAACCCGTGGGGCAGAATTTGGTTCGGCTGCCGACAAAAAGGCTAAATCCGCCGACCCCGGCATGTCGGGGCGTGCTTTTCTGAAAGCAACGAAATGCGAAGCCCTTTGATCTGAGCCCCAGGCCTTCGACTCGTCCTCGACGGTCTTGCGGAAGTTGGTTCCCACCAAGACCCCCACGGGGCCGCCGATCCGGATGTCCTTCGTGCGTGTATACAAAGAATATATGAACAACGGATCATGGGGGGGGGGGGGTGACCATATATATATATATATATATATATATATATATATATATAATGTGTATACATATATGTATATATACACATACATACATACATACATATATATATATATGTACATATGTATATGTTTATCTATGTATGTGTATTCATACTCATATTTATCTTTGTACGGGTTTAGGGCTCAGGGTTTAGTTTAGGGTCTGTACACCTTCTACGAGTTGTTTGCCGGTTCGAGAGCAGTTTTCACAGGGTTCCAAGAGGGCTCGAGGGCTTTCTCAAAACTTCCAAAAGGGCTCGAGGATGACTCTTCGAGCGTTGCAGCAGCGTTCGAGGATTTTGGAAGGGTTGCCCTGCGGGGCCAGTGCCAGTTTCACATTCCCGCAAAATCGCCCCGAAATCCTCAACCAGCAGCCTTCAATCCGCCCCAACCTCTAGACGACAAAACCCACGACCCCAGCCTTGCATCCCAAAAGCCTTCCCCAGCCCAACATCTCCAAACCTTAACAACCCCAAACCCCACACCCCAAACCTTGAATACCAGAAACGCCCAACCTCAACAACCCCTGACCATAAACCGCAAGCCAGATCCTTAAACCCTAAACTCAAAGACCGAAAATCTCGAAATCCGAAAACCCGAGAGCCTCGGCTGAAGGCTCGGGCTCGCTCTTGAGCCAAGGTTCCAGCCTTGTGAGGGCCAAGGGCTCACGCAGAAGGGTTTCAGGTTCTCTCAAAAGTCTAGAAGCATTTGTATTTTTGGAAACTTTAGAGGTTCTATCTAAGGGGGGGGGGGGGTGAGTCGGGTCTAAGATTTGGGGCTATTAAGGGCTCGGGGTTCGGGGTTCGGGGTTCAAGGTTTCAGGGCCAAGATGCCTTGAGTGTACCGGGCTCAGGGATTCAGTGCTTGGGCTTCAGGGCGAAGGATTCCGGGTCTTAGGGTTCCGGGATGAGCATCTAGGCTTGACGGCTGAGGTGTTGCAGGCTGACGGTGTAGTCGCGTTAAGAGCTGAGGGTGTGGAGTAGAAAGCAGGAGCAGTCGTAGCAGCAGTAACAGTAAGAGCAGTAGCAGTCGTACTCGTAGTCGTGGTCGCAGGAGAAGTATCGGCGTCGTCATAGTCGTAGTCGTAGTGGAGGTGCTAGTGACTAGTGGTAGCGGCGGCAGCAGCGGTGGTGGTGGTGGTGGTGGTAGTCGTCGTCGTCGTCGCAGCAGGAGGCGAAGGCAGAGGACCGTAGCAGTAGGAGTACGTACACCAGCGGTACAGCAGCAGCAGCAGCAATAGCAGCAACAGGAGGAGCCGGAGGAAGGGGAGGAACTGTTTCAGTACCACTCGTCCGTCCGTGTAAGTGTGCGCAAATGCATTAGTAGCACACGGTTAGAAGAATGAACAGAGCATGACCAAGATCACAGACGAATCTCGGGCTGGCCTGTTACCCTCGTAGTCTGTGACGAAACCGACGACCTTGTCGACGCTGAGGCCTTCCAGCCGGCTTTCGGTGAAATATCCCAAGTAAGGTGGCTACCATACTGCTGCGACTTGTCATACTGCCAATAACAGTAAAACATAATCGCAACAACAAACATCGCCCTGTTGAAACAGCAATTTGGCGGTGATTCTGACTTGGCGTGACGCTGCCCCAAAAATCCTCCACCCCTAACTGCAGACGAGAACCCTTCCCCACGAGACCCAGACGTCCCCACGGGCCTTCCAGCGACAGGCGGAACTTCCGCGCAGCGTGGTATTGGCCCGTGGGACCGGTGCCGGAGTGCGTCTGCCACAGCTTGGCAGTCCAGGGCTCCATTTTTGGCTTCTTTTCGTGTTGCGGCTTCGAGGGTTATTTAGGTTTACGGGCTAACAAGGCTTGTCCTGGTGGTTTGGGGCTAAGAGTTCCCGGCGGTGCCGGGCTTGCTTTATGCTGGGTTCAGAGTCCAAACTGGGTTGCTTTAAGCGGGGTTTGGGATGCTGCATAAGGGTTGAGGGTCCTGGGAGCGCCAGGGTTTTGAGAGTTTTGGGATGAAAACTCAAGCCGCGAATCAAGCACTGCCCCAAACGGGCCTCTTGTCAAACCCTAAAATGATCCCTGTGCCCCAAAACTCATCAAGTCGCATCATCATACCCAAAGTCACACGTGGTCATTCTTGAGATCATTCCTTACCAATTTGACCGCTGTTGCTGTGCCTATGACCAACCGCCAACACCCAACGGAACCTTTCAGCCCGAGCCGCCCGACTCAGCCTCCCTAACACTTGAACGGCCCCAAAAAACTTCCAGAAAATCCAAACCCGCCTATTACATTAGAGCCCCTTCCGAGTCCTGAGAAAGACAACAGCCCCATGGCAGTCCCAGAACAGACAAAAGCCCCCAGTCCTTGCAACAGGCCTCTACCAGGGTCAGCACAGGACCGGCCCCCTCCACTCCCGCCATCTCTGCTGTGCGGCGCTCCATGGCGGTGTCCAGGCCCTAAGCGTAAAGTTTTGAGGTTTGGTTCAGGGATTCTTGGGTCTTGCTCTGTTTTCTTCGGCTTAGAGTTTGCTGAAGCGCCAGAACCTTCATCCTAAACCCGAAACCCTGAACCTTAAGCCCTCAAACCCGTAGGCCCCGAACCCTGAACTTTTAAACTCTTTGAACCTCGAAGGTTTAACCGCCCTGAACCCTCAACTTTAAGCTCCAATGTGCCAGATCCTCTCACCAGAATCCCAAACCCCCCACAAGCCCTGAGCCCCGAAACCCTAAAGCCCCAAACCCACAACAGTCCTGAAACCCCTAACTAACCCCTGAAACCCCAATGCCCGAGATCCTTGCACACAGCAGCCCCAAACCTCCCAAAACCCCAAACGCCAACACCTTGAAACTTGTGAACCGTTCCAAAACTAAAGTTCCTTCCCATCAGGATGTGCTGATGAGTATGACGACAAGCTATGGACGGTGAATGAAGATAATGACGATGGTGATGCTGATTATGATAAGAGTGATGACAATGACGACGGCGACGACGACGACGATGACGCCGACGATGGCGACGAGGATGAGGAGGGTGATGACGATGATGATGATAATAATGGTGGTGACGCTGGTCATTATGGTGATGGTGGGGAGATGGTGATGGTGAAGATGATGCTGACGGTGATGCTACTGCTGATGTTGATGTTGTGCATGGTGATGACGATGATGATAGAGATGCTGACAAGGTCAAGACGAACATGAAGAGTGTGAAAATGACCTTGGTGCTGCTGATGATGATGGTGATGATGATGATGATGATGATGCTGATGATGGTGATGATGATGATGATGACGACGATGATGATGATGATGACGATGACGATGGCGATGACGATGACGATGATGATGACGACAGTGATGGTAAGGATGACGAAAATGATAGTAAACAATACGCAGGTGCATTGGACAACGGTCCCGACTTCTTCGCTGATGATGGTCATCTTCGCTGTTCTTGCTGGTGTTGGTGGCGGCTTCAACGTTTGTCAGCCCAATGCCCCTCACCCACTTACCCTGAACCCCCGAATGGCCTCCCAAGACCCTAGATGTAGGATCATTGTGGTTCAGGTGCACATGTAGCTAAGAACTTCGTATCCCTCGAGTTGAGCTTCTTCGGGTGTGGGGTTTAGGGCTTCTGGCGATTAGGGTTTAGAGATTCTGGGAGTTTGGGATTCGGCTTGCAGATCCAGGGCCAAGTTTCGCAGCGGTGGGATGTAAGGCATCCAGCTCTTCCGGCTCATAGAAGTCTACCACAGCCGTTCAATCCCGAATCTCCCACCCCTCACCATCAGAAACCCCAAAGCACCCAAGAGAAAACCAATCCCTCAAGACCTGAAGAGGCAAGATCGGAAACCTTGAGCCCGATAGCAACAGAATGCAGGACGTGTTCAGGACTACACAAATTCGGATGCTTAGGCATAGGCTTTAAGCTTAGGACCCCTAAACCCTGAACCCTAAACCCTTACTGTAAACCCTAAACCCTTTAGGGAAGTGCAACCGAGTCTCGGAGAGGCAGCAATGCACTTTGCCTCTCAGCTTCACAGCCGCCTGCAGCAGTTTGGCTGTGTAGGAGCGTCTAATATAGGGGCCTTGATAATTACTACATTATTTCGGGGATTCCCTATATTCATTATAATTTACTGGGCCCCATAACCCTATATTGTAATTATTAAGGCCCCTGTATAAAGGTTGTTATAAGGGCGCGTTCAAAAAACAGCTAGGGTTTCACAAGGGCTTAGAAGGCTCTCGTAGGTTATTGTGAGGTTTACGATTTGGTGCTCTTAAGCCACTGAGACCTCATCCCATGCAAGACACACTCCAGAATCCAAGCCCTACAAACTCCAAGCAGAAGTCCTGAATCGTAAATCCTAAGCTCAGAATCCTAAACCCAAGAACCTAACCCCTGAATCCTAAACCCTAAACCATGGCCTCCCGGAAGATCTTCTCCTCCTTGCTGTCGCTGCTTGAAGTGATCAGAATCAGAGCCTGCGGGAATGTTCAGGATGGTCTGAGGTTTGGGGTCGAGGGTTTAGGATTCCTGAAACCCTGAAAACCTCACAGCAGTTGAGACTACGGCACTTCCATTTCCAGTGATTCAGTGATGACGAGTCCACACCGGTGCTTTTGAAGGTGCCTTCGATTTAACTATAGGTTTTGCGGCTAGTTGAGTTCAAGGAGTTCAAGGGTTCAGGAACTCCCCAAATTCTGAAAGCTCCTCCAACCCCAAGCATGCCACCCCCAAACCACCGGCTGTGATCCCGGCCGGAACATTCTCCGGATTCGCAGAGAAGAGCTTTTCAGCGGTCTCCTGATCCATACCTTATGATCCAGCTTGGATCGGTCCGGGTTTTGAGGGGTGTCCGAACAACTAACCGGTAATCGGCAATCCAATAACCCTATCTGGCCGTGAGGAAATCACTCACCCAACAGGATCGACGGTGCGGCCCAGCCGCGCATGACTGTCGGCGTCCGTCGCGCGCTAACCCACCTGCAAGGAGCGTTGACTGACCTTTCATCAGTTACTTTACATAGGTAGTGTCGAAATGGGTTACAGGTACCCTCATGGGGGTTGCAAACACTGAAACCCACCCACCTTAAAAATGATTTCGAGATTTCGAACATGAAACCATCACGACCACTCAGTATACACAGGGTTCTCGTCGAAGTAAACCCTGGGCCTCTAAATGCTTCGACCCTAAACTCAAAACCCAAACCCTAAACCCTCAAACCCCCGAAACCCTGAATTCCCAACCCATAAACGTTTTAAAGCTTGAGCCCCGAAACCCACACAGCCTAAAAATACTGGCTCTACATGCTAAACCCTGAAACCGCTAAACCTTAAACCCCCGAAACCAAAAACCTTTCGACAAACCTCGAAACCATGTGGAACGCCCATAGAACTTCTGTGGAACCTGAACCCCGCAACCTCGAAACACTACACCCGCCCGCCACCCTTCTTGTTGCAGGCGGGCGCAGTCAAGCGCCAAAGCGAGGGAGCCCAAGCTATATGATTTATCATCCTAAACCCCGTGAGAAGGCCTTTGAAACGACATCCCCAACGCGGGTGAAACGCAAATCTGCCTTCAAAGGACACCTTGATTTCTGCTCGATTCACCTGCTTTCAGCTACCTAGTGTTCCAAAAGCCGAGGCGGATATAAATCATTGACAAAGCCCCTCGGCGGGAAACATCCCCCAGTGCGCAACCTAAATTGCTTTCCCCAATGTGAAACCTGGAAGTATGCTGCTCTCTGGTCTCAAAAAGCATTGGAATGCACTGCGTTGGTTTCGGGTCGGCTCGGATACACTACTGCGCTAACCAGCGTGCGACCTGCCGTGCACAGCCTAAACCCTTAGCTTAAACCCTGAACCCCTAAACCGTCCTGAACCCCTAAGCCCTGCAACCCCCTATCTGGCCTATCCAAAGCATGGGCATCTGAAAGGTCGCCATCGTACACGGCGTACCGCTCGTCGTGGGGAAAGAACCTCAAGGGTTTGGGGGGTTTGATAGGTGTGGCTTTGGGCTCTTAGTACAGTGGCTCTAGGTTGGGGTTGATCAAAGTCTTCCGCGGTCTAAGGGCCGTGATCCTCTCGGCAGTTGAAGTTTTGGGTTTTAGATTCACGTCTGATTGGTACGGGTTTGGGCTTTACAGCGCTATAGCCTGTTAATAACCCTTTTCATCTCGGATCCAAGGCCTGGCTGGTATTGCAATTGGGACTTGGCGCTTAAGGCTTAAGCTTTAGGGTTTTGAGTCCAGGGTCAAGGATGAAGGGGGCTTGAAAACTTGGGCTTAAGTCTCACTGGAAGTTGGATGTTCGAAGGTTCCTGGTATAGTAGAGGCCGGAAGTTGGAACATCATTATCCTCATGCCCTTAAGGCAAAGTATTGGAGATCCCTGCACTATTCATCCTAAATCCATGTTCAACTTTCTGGCATTCACTGTATGGCGTTTAGGGTTTAAGGCCCTTCTCCAAACCCCCGCAAGCTAGATTTATCTTCCAGCCTTTTCTTCCCCAATCCCCCCTCCGAATATCTACGTCCCGAAGCCCAAACTGGAGCCACGTGCCCTAAATCCTGAGGCTCTCGCATCACCACTGAAGGAGTTGTGAACTTGGGGTGCTCCTCGCAAAGAGAAAGTCGGCATGGGAATGCTTCGCTGCTCCAACGCTGTATTCCTCTGTGTGTGGAGAACTTTGCAAGCCTCAAATGTCCCTTGCTGCCAATTGATTCAATCCAGCTAGCGCACCCCACAGTGCCTAAAGCCACAGTTTCACCAATTCAGAACTTCCGAAGTAGGCTACTCTTCGAGGATTCCTGTTGCTGTCGTGGTGCCGAAATATGTGGAAATCGACAGTCTTAGCACAAGCTGCATATCGCGGGAACGATTACCTCCGAAAGCAACCCCCTGAACCCCGAGCCTTCAAAGTCCTAGGCCTTATATCCTAAGCTTTACAGTTTTGACCCTAAATTTCTAAACTCAAACACACACACACACACACACACACCAAAAAAGAAAAAAAAATGTCAACTCCCCGTGTTTCCTCCAGTCCTTGAGCCCCAAGCACCCAGACCCCTTTCCCCAAAACCCTGCACCCCAAACCATAGGCCCCAAAGCACCCTACAGAATCCTCGTAGACCTCTCCTAGCACCCTAACCTACCCACTAGAACCCATCATCTGATGTTATGATGCGAGTAACCCGAGGATCCCTCCAAGCCTTTTCCGCTTTCTTCTCGTCATCGCAGCACTTGATCTGCACCCGCTGGCCCCATCCGGCGGCCCTGAAAGGAGTTTAGGGCTTCTAGGGGTCAAGGGCTACTGTAAGGGTCTAAGGGTATGTGTTGATAAAAGGGCTGTTTTGGTGGTAGCAGCATCGCAAGTCTCCTGAAGAGACGAGCTTCGTAGCGGCTGCCTCATAAGGGTTTACAGGTCTAGGCTTCAGAGCTTCAGAGAGCCAAGGCCTTCTTAGGCCTCGGACTTACGGCTGACATGGTAGGGGCAGGTTTAGGACGAACGTTCTCGGGCCTAGGACTTGAGACTCTGAGGGCTTTGAGTATTTGGGTACGGAGTTGGGGGTGAAAGGTGTCAGCCCTCTGGTGATAGTTAACCCTAAACTCTAAACCAAAACTCGAACCCCGAATGGGGATCATGCCTTACTGCAGTAGGTCACGGCATTGTTTACTGTGCCTAGACGGGGACTACTCAACCCCTGATTACCTAAACCATTGAAGTTAGGCTTAGACTCTTTGCTGGAAGGTTGGTGGGACTTAGAGTTTTGGGTGTTGGGGTTTCGGTTTAGCGTTAGGGATTGAAGGGTTCAAACCCTAAACCCTAAAGCCTGGAAGGTGTACGAACTCGAATGCTGCGTTGCTGAGGAGGGTGCTGGTCCGTCCGCTTCACTGTCAACTTCTGGCCTCTCGGTGAACCGCAGGGGCTTTGAAAAGGCTTCGGATTCAGTGTAGGAATTAAGGCTTATGGTTTCAAGGGCTTGGGACTGCTTAAGGTCCACTTCCGCCGGCACAGTCGGAAGCCTCTTTGGCAGGAAGGCTTAGGGTTTAGGCGTAGGGTTCAAGGGGCTTCTACAAATAACATGTGACCTCTAACATGCGACTCAACGATCAACGGCTTACTGGTTCTGCTAACGGAACGAAGAAACTAAAAACGACATGACTACCACCACGGTTATTCTTTGATCCCTAGGCACTCAGAATATGGCATGGGGGGGTACGGTGACTCCTCTACGCAGCGGAGTGAGTCATCAGTAACAGCAGTGGCAAAAGCGACAAGGCCCAAAATGATGCAAAAACCACCACATACCACCACCGAGGCATGTCGTACAGTAATGCTGCATGATAACCGGTTCCTTCGACAGGTTTAGGGCTTAGGGTTCCTTTGGGCTTGATCGGAAGTACAACTGCCACCCCCCATGCTTTGAGACGACAACCCGCTGCCACCTTCCACGCTCACGCTGAAGGTGTCCGTCCACTCGGGTCGCTGGGGATTCCTCACGGAGTGAAGGGATCGTGTGTCGAACTCGGGTTTGGGAATGGGGTTTAGGATCTGGGTTTAGGGTTAAGGCTCGGGTTGGGTTCGAGCCTAGGGTCTAGGGTCTTGAGACAAGTTTAATATCTTTGTCGAATGCCTTTTTATGCCTTTTTCCGTCTGCTAGTGAGCTAGTGTGTCCACAGTTACCATCCGGAATACGTTGAGACAAGATTTGGGTGTTAGGGCGTGGCGACTGGAGTTCGGGCTTGATTTATCCGGTGCAGGGTCTAGGGTTCAGTGTTGTTCTTGGTTTCGGCGTCCGGGCTCGAAAGACCGTGCCTAGAAGACCAGATCAAGATTGGTCTCGCGAGCCCAAGCATACCCGAATTCCCGCCGGGGAGCCTTGGGCGGCCACGGTTTAGGGTTTAGGGTTTAACCCTAGCCTACCTGAAAGCTTGAGACTCAAGCAGAAATCCAAACACCCTGCTCTAAGCGACACCAACTGCACGCTAAACCCCAAAACTCGCAAAGCGCGAGAGCACGAGACGGTCCTTGGAGCGTCTTGACAGTGAAGATCTGTTCGGGGAAGCTCGACCTGCGCAAAGATCTGGGGAGTTTACTGTTTCGGGTTAAGGGCTTGGGAGGTGCCTCCCGGGCAATCATAGAAGAAGCTACTTCTGTGGGGCATGACCCAAACGCAAATCACGATAGGAGGGTCCTCAAAACCGCCGCACCTCGTGCAACAAAAGCATCTCAGAACCGCAACGTGACTCGTAAGCCCGGATCAACACCCTCCGGACTTCAGCACACAGCATGCATCCTGTCACGCTGCCTCCTTCGTGGCGGACGCACTCTGTCCGACGGTGATCGTCTCGCACAGGAGAGCTGCGTGCCTGTTGCTTGAAGGCTCTTTTGCTTCTTTCTCTGAAGTCTTGGATACACAGTGCAGAGTGCAGAACCTCGACTTTTTTGTCATGTCGCGAAGGGGTCGAAGTCCGCCAGCCAGGTGGAAGCCTTGGCCTGCGGGACAGCAGGGTTCGCTGCGGGGGCTCCGGGCCACGGACTTGGGAAATCCTGGACCCTATCAGGCTCCAAAGAGAGCAGGTCTGGCAGGGCGGCGGCTGACGGTGCGGCAGCTGCAGCGACGGCTGTTGTGCAGGTTGTGCTCGCATAGCCACCGGCATCTTGCACGCTTCTTGGAGGCAGATCCGCCGCCTTCGCCTGGGCCTTCTGCGAGTCGTCCACTCCAACGTCGCCGTACCACCGTCGCTCCTCGTACTTCCGCCGGCTGAAGCGCTCCACCTCCCGGTCCGACGCGCTCGGGCCTGGGGGGCGGAGGTCGCAGGGAAGCCGCGCCAGGAAGCGCCGGTTGGAGCGCTCGTTGCCGATGGCGGCCAGGTGCGCCACCTCCGCCTCGCTCCAGGCGTCCAGCGTGAGAACTTTCGCTCGAGTCAGATGTGCTCCAAGCGCACGATGAATGCCGAAGCAGCGGTTGCACAGGAAGATTCCCAGTGTTACCGAAGCAAACCGGGTGTCCGTGTCACTGCAGTCGGCACATTGGCTGTTAGAGCCCTGTTGCCGCAAACGTTTCAACTCGCGTTGCTGATGCTCCTGCAGTTTGGCATCCTGCTTGTGCCCGGAAGCAACCATAGCAGCGCAAATGTGGCCGTGCTACTTCCTTCCTTACGTCTTATGCACTTGCCTTCGCATCGCCAGGCCACATTTTGAGCTTGCGTTGTCGTGCTTGCAGCCAACTGTAACAAGCATGTGTCGAAAGTGGCAAGTCGGGGGAACACCATGGCACTGCCTACTGACTGTCGGCAGTTTTCACAGATGGAAGCAGGCGCACCTGCCGAGGTGCTCGCCGATCTGAGCGGCGATGTCGTTCCCTCTAGCCTGAGAAGGCAGAGCAGAATGTGACATACTGCGTTTCCATAGAAGATGCCCACATAATGACGTGGATGGTCCTGGATGGTTAATTTAAAGGGCACTGAAGGCACACACAAAAGCCGATGCCTCTGCGAAGACGACGTCTTCGTAGTGCCGCGTGGCCTCTCAAGCGAGATGCCGACTCGTCTCGGCTTTGCCCCGGTGTCTCACGATCCCCACTGACTGCACCTTCACGAAGACACTGCTGTCATAGCCTGGCCATACTGCGGGACTTTTGTTGGGTTGAAAACGGTTCAAGGACGCTGCTCAGGGTCTGAATGAGGCGCAAGCCATCCGGAAAGAGGCCAATAACGGTCAGGTCGTTGTCGTGCAAATAAGTTTCTGCTTCCTGCCACCACAGCGTCAGCGATAGCTCCAAGCATCATACGTTCAATCGGCGCTCCCCTTCCAAGCGGCCAGGCCCTAGGAACATCTAAGAGCCTCCGAGAAGGGTTACACCGTGCTGCCTCCACAGACTTCAGCACATGGTCTCTCTCTAGATGTCGATTGACCCACTTGACGATCTGCTGCCACCTTAGCCGGCACAGCGCTGGAAGTCTGGAGTGCAAAGCTTACGTTGCGAGGCTGCCACCCGCGCCCGGCGCCGTCGTAGTCGAAGACCGCACCGTCAACAAATAGCTTCATGGTGGGATAGGAGTGGATCTCATTCTCCTCACCCACGTCCCTCGGGAAGCAGACTGCATACTAAAGGAGAGGCTGACTTCAGTCTTCTGGGGCAAGCATAGCTCCGAGATATGAAATGTCTATCCTTGTCGTGTTGTGATGGCAAAAAAAGACGTTGACTGAGGTCTGACTCCAATTCTTGGTAATGCGATTCCCAATAGGCCCCACACGCATATCTGCTCGCGTCGATCTTTGCAAGCTTGACCGGCCTCCATTCGGCGGGGACTCAAAGAAGATATGAAAACTTGATCATGACTTGATACCCTGTAGACAACACTGCAGTAATGCATACTGGGCGCTTTGTCTACACTCGATTCTATTGTCCCATCTGTTCCAAGTCTTCAGAACCGGATAAGTCGTATCCGGGGCCCTGGCGGGTCGTGGATTTCCAGCTTCTGGGCAGCTAGATCCCAGGCAGGCATGACCTGCATCGAAACCCGGCTGCGACCAGGTGTTGCAAAAGGCTTGTGAGGCAGAAGCCGTCAATCCATCGATTCGGGGGAACCTTCTTCTATCCAGCAGGCCGATTCGCAATCGGGGCTCCGTCATCAAGACTGTTCCCATGGTTGTTGCTGTAGCTGCCTTGTTATGACGAGCTTCTTTTGCTGTGATGAGTGTTTTCTGTTGCGAGGACGAGGGCGACCAAGGCGACGGCGACCACAGCGACTACTGTGACGGCCTGGAAATGTGAGGTCTACAAAATCAGGGTCGCAGGCACGGACAGGAATCCTGTGCACCTCATCGTCAATGCATAAGTCGATTCGTGATAGCAAAAACAGGAGAAGAACAGCCACCCGTAAATAGCACGAGCCGAAGCAGTACTAGCAGAATCGTCATATCATCAACAACATGAACATCACCATCACCACCTCAGGCTCTAACCCGTTAAAAGGTTCGAGATGCGGGCTCTGGGATGATTGCACCCAAACTCGTAGAAACAGATTCCACGGACGGCTTTAAGCCACCTGGCTTTTTGTGTCCATGCAGAGGTGTCATGCAACATGCCCTTCCGCTATCGGAGGGGTAGTTCGTTTGCTTGGGACTTGGTGCCCATCCATTTGCTCGCTTATCGGCTTGCAGGAATCATAACCTGAGGTCTTAGCATTTGGGGTTAAGGCCTTGAGACCTGCAACTGATAAACCCCGAACTGTACAGGAGCCAGCTTTCGGGCTCTTGCCGTCCTACCTGGTACATGGCGACGCCTCTTGGCGTCGCCCTGGGGAAGTGTGACACGATCCTCCGCCAAACGTGTCTCCGCTGACAGATACTTACTCCATCTCCTCAGCACATTACCTCTGACCAAAACCCAAAACCTAGAAATTTGCATAGTGAGGTGTTAGTGAGAGTCAAGGCTGTCTAGACGTGTGTGCACTGAGAAGGGAAAACTGGACCAAGCCAGTGGGAGCGTTCAAGACGAATGCTTACCGTGCAGTAAGTGCGAAGACTAGTACACTTACTGCTGCTCTATCAACACTAACAAAAGCACCATCAATGTAGAAATATTCATTGCTCTGGTAGAGTCAGCTCGAAGATGTAACGGAACACGCGACTAAAGAATAGAGTGCTGAAGATCGATGCTATCAACAAACGACAGCAACCGCAGCAGGAAGCAAAATCCGCATGAAGCAAAAGCATGTTTGAGTTGTCACGGGAATATTCGCGCGCACCCGTTCACGATCAGACTCGATTAGACGTCCGAACAATGGTAGCAATTGCGGAAGGTACTGAGGTTATCACGAAAACAACCCATCAGATAAATGCAAGACGTAGGAAACATGCGGAAAATCACGGCAACCACTACATACTTCGGAACACTATCGATATGGAGATGACGAAGACGAGCCCTATAGATGTGGAGATGAAGAAGACGCGCAGGAGGAGGAGGAGGAGGAGGAGGAGGAGGAGGACAAAGACGATGCCCAGAAACGAAGATACCTGTCGTGGAAACAGGCACGAGAAAAGAAGACTGTGAATCACCGCCAAAGCTCTGACATTTCTACCGGCAACACGTACACTTTTCCATCCTAAAACTACGAACTAAGAAAAGCAACAAATCATCCGGAAGAACCCATCACGATCGTAGTCACGACCACCATCATGCGAAACTACTCTCCTAGACAATCAGAGTCGACAACAGCTCTTCTGATGATTATGTGCAAAATTCCTAAACCCTGAACCCTAAACCCTAGAACTGAAGAAGGAGCGTTTCCCTACGTTGCTGCACTCACTCCATCCAGGCGAGGCAGCCCACGCGCTGCACGCGCGTCCTGATGGGCCTCGACGCGAAATGCCGCAGGGGGGCGGGGGTTGGGTGTTCAGACCCTTTTCATGATGCCGGGTGCTCCCTAGTTAGCCCCTAGAAAAACGTAACTGACGACTTTACGGCTCCAGCGCAGATTTGCTTTACAAGCATTTGCAAGGTCTACGACGAGAGAAGCTGCGCTTCCCCTGCAGACAACATGGTCTAGGACAAGGTCACGTAGCTCCAGCCTGAAGACGTTCTCGAAGCGCTTGGCGAGCTTCGCATCCTGGGGCCCAACCTCCGGGCCCGAAGGCTTCGAAGGCTCCGGATGGTTCTCCTTCTCGGATCCCACCGCGGGCTGCGCCGCGCTCCCAGTGAAGCGCGGCGGGAGCGCGGAGTTGGGGCGGCTCGGGGTCTTCGCCTTCACCGAGGCTTTGCTGGAGTTCTGAGATCCCAGGGACTGCAGCTGCCCAGAGGCAGACTTCGGCCGGGATGTTTTGGAAGATCGGGAGCGAGTGGAGGGCAGAGAAGGCACCTCCGACTCTGGGTAGGAGATGGCCGTGAGGGGCAGAGAGCCCAGATGAGACACCGAAGGGCTCTGGGGCACCTCCACCTCGGCCTAGGCTCGGAATAGACACCACCTTATGTGGTTAAGGGCTACTTTGGGTTCTCATGGTGGGTTCTAAGAGGGGTTACTACAAGGGCTACCCTGGTGATTTCCGAATCAAGCGAGAACCGGCAAAATCATACCAATGATGCACTGGGCAGCCACCCGTGCTACCTCTACCACAGGGACCGGTTCCGGCGTCTCCTTCCGCTGGGGCACAATACCCAAAGCCACTTGCCTGGGACAGGGAGGGAAGCATCTGGCTATCCCTAGGGCTCGGTAGAGTATGATACTTCCACATCGGAGCCTCTGTGTAGCCTTCGCTTCGAACATGCTAGCTCGTAACCCCGTCTGGGTCGGCTCAAAGGTGGGAGTAATGGTTCTTGTGCGCTGGGGCTTCTAACTACCGTAGCCTTAGGTTCCAAGATGCTGAGCCGTAAGATTTAAACCCTACACCGCACATCCTGCAATCCCATACAAGCCCGAAACCTCAAACTCTGAAACCTCGAACATCCCAAATAACCAAACCCTATATAAAGCCCCGAAGCCTAAAGCCGTAAAGCCTGAAGCCAACAAAATTCTAGGTCAAGGTCAAGGGCGATCTCTGGATCTGCGCCGTATCCATCACTGGCCGCTGCAACGGGGGTTTCCACAGCCGCTCATGCTCCTCACCCGCATTTCGGCCGTAGGGTTCATCAGGCCGATTAGCCCTATGGAGTTGAAAGCATCGGCCCTGAACTTTAAGCGCTTTGGGGCTTTAAGATGCTTCTTGATTCGGGCTTCGATCAGCCATGTGTCTGCAGATCAGTGTTCAGCAGAATTCTAGTGAAGCTCATATCGTCTCCAAGATTCTAAAGAACTTGCTGCAGCATCTTGGATGCCGAGGGATGAAATACAAGTACTGAAAAGCCACCCGGCACATAAAACCTATTCGGCGATTGATGTATGGTAGTGGTAGTGCGTGCAAGTCCTTTTGAAATTTGGTGGGTTGTCTATATCTGTATCTGTGTCTGTATTCAGATATATACAAGTATCTATATCTGTATCTTTCTCTATGGCACGCCAGCAACAAACATCGTCTGGGTTACGTCTGGGTTCTTGTTGAGGGGCTTAGCTTAAGTTACCATAATAGGGACCTACAGACCTACAGCAAATAATGCAGGGTGTCTTTATTATAACAACTTAAATTAAGCCCCTTCTATTGTTATACACACTTGCAAAGCCCCTTCGACATTATAATAACTTAAATTAATCCCCATATAACTAATATTGTTGTTCTTATTACTATGATTAGTAGTAGTAGTAGTAGTAGCAGCAGCAGCAGCAGCAGCAGTAGTAGTAGTAGTAGTAGCAGCAGCATTATTACTATTGTTATTCTTATAACTGAAAACCCAGTCGTCCCGTGAAGCTCCTGGCGGTCGAAGTCCAGGTGCGACCGGCCTGTGGGCCGCCGAGGGCTTTAGGCTTTTATAGGGGTCTGGAATTGGGGATGTAAGGTTTTATGGGGGTTTGCGGTTGAGGGTTGAGGGTTTAATGTAACGGGTTTATAGGGGTTTGGGGGTTGAGGAGTTTAGGGTTTGGGGTTTAGGGGGTTTGAGGGTTTAAGGTTTGGGGTTTAGTTGGTTGGGGGTTTAGGGTTTGGGGTTTAGGGGGTTTGAGGGTTGGGGGTTTCGCGGTCAAGGGTTTAGGGTCTACAACGGCTCTATGAGGGTTGAGGGCTTGGGGGTTTCGGGTTTCGGGGCTGTGGGGAACTTAGGAGCGTAAGGGTCATGAGTTCAAGAGATTGCGGGCTCTAAGGAGTTTAGGGGTTATGGGTTGGGTTGAAGGCTTGGGACTTTAAGCTTTGGCCTGCAGGGCTTTGGGTTTACTGTGAACAAGCCTCATGGCTTAGGGCCCGGACTCTGTGTTCGCTGGCCCGTCCGCAAGGATTCCAGGGATCGCACAACCTGAATGCGCGCGGGCAAGACTACTCTCATGTCTTTTGGAAACGTGATTGTGTTTTTGGCACCATCTTTTGCAAGTTTGTCTCGTAGCAGGGATCGTCATCGCTGCCATCGTCATAGAAGTTGGAGGCGGCATAAGTTTCAGTTGGTGTTTCACAGTGGGTCTCTATCCGAATCCCTAAATGCCGGCTAAGCTACAACATGCTATGAGGATTTGGGAGTTTCAGAAACCTAAACTGAAGGACCCCAAACAATCGCTATTATCAGGACCTTACGGAGTGACCGAAGTGACCCCTAAGTCTATTTTGAATCAACGCCTCCCAATACCGGGGACTGCAGATCGGTTTGTCGGAGTCCGGCGATCATCAGAATAGAGTTGGGGTGGCCTAAGGGGGGCTTCCAAATTAAGGGTCCGTTTACACGGGATCCTCACAACAAGGATCCTACTTCGTAGTACCTCGGTCTTGGAGTAGCTCAACTTCAGAAGCCCTCCGGCATTCCCTCGTTTGGCAAAGCCGCCGAAGCAAACTCCCGTTGCTGCGCTGCGTCCGACGCGTGCGCATAGCGCTGAACCCTCGGCTGCTGGCCGGCCTCGGGCTGTGCAAAAACCGGTGGGGCCTGCAGGTTATTTGGGCTTTGGGTTTAGGGTTTAGGGTCTTAGGGTTTAGGGTTTGGGATTTAGGAGGGGGTGGGAGTCTTACTAATGGGGGAGTTCGAAGGGTTTTATGCGGCTTGGGGATGTATCATAGGTCGCCTGCTTTCAGGGTTTACAGTTTAGAGTTGACAGCATGACATCAGCATCATAAACAGTCAAGAAGACCCTAAAGAACACCGAGAAGTCGGTAGGAGAAGCCTTGTAAACATGCTCCTAAACCCCAAAGCCCGAAAACCTGAACCCCTGACCCCTACCCTGGAAATCCTCTGCCTATGAAGCCCTATGAAATCCTTAATTTCGAAAACCATGTCGCGATAAGGCCCTGAGCGGCCTTTATGAACTCTCCTAGTAATTTCGAAAAGTCGGCAGCAGGAACCTTAAAGATGGTCCCGGACCCTAAGGCCCCAAACCCTCAACCCCTGAACCCCTGAACCTTAGAGCCCTATAGAGGCCATGGCTACACTGTACACCCTACAAAGCCCTGACAAGCTTCACAAACCGTACAAACCTTTCAGAAACAATTGAAACAAGAGGCCCGTTAAGACCTTATGGAAACCCTGGGAAAAAAGGAAAAAACCCTAAACCTAAACCCCTGAACCCTACACCCCAAAATTTTGAACCCCCAAACGCTAAACCCCTGAGCCCTGAAACCCAACACCCCCAAACAGTAGACCCCTCCACCCCGCATCCCGAACCCTGAAACCCTAAACCCCTAGACCTTCCCTAAAACCCCTTTACAACAACTCAAGGACAGATAATGAACCCGTAAACCTTAAGCCCCTAAACCCCTAAACCTTCCCTAAATCCCCTTTACTACCCCAAACCCCTAACCCCAAACCCCACAAAAACAAAAATAATAACAATAATAATAATAATAACAACAATAATATTAATAATAAAACTCAAGGAGTGGCCTTGAAGATGGCGGAGCACTTCCGGGTTAGGACGCTGGCATCCTCCAGGGCCGGCGCCGGGACTCCAAAGTGCTTCCTTTGCGGCTCTTTTGAGGGTTTAGGGTTTTAGGGCTCTTTTGAGGGTTTAAAGTTTTAGGGCTCTTTTGCCGGTTTAGGATTTCAGGGCTCTTTTGGGGTGTTTAGGGCTTTAGGCTTAGGGCTTGGATTTTGGAGTTTAGGGTTGTTCAATTGTTCTACCAGGGTGTAGCTTAGTGGTTTTTGGCTTTGGGGTTCTGTAAGAGATGAGATCTATAAGGGCTCCGCAAGGATGTTAAGGGTTCTGATCTGAACAACGTCTTTAAGCGGTTTTTGGGGTGCAGGGTTGGGGAATTGGAGGGGGTGGAGGGTCAAATGAGATCAGGTGTTGGGCTCCAACTTCAGCTGGAATCGTACGAAAACATCGAAAAGCTGTTCCAGAACATCCCAGCTTCTGGTAGCTGGTGGTTGGATCCAGCCTGTCAGGGACACAGGCAGACCGTGCGCGCAAGAAAGGGCCTGGAAAGAAGGTTACTACTTGTCATGTTACTACGTTATAGCGTTGGCTTTAAAGGCCCAGCATAAGATGACTGGATCATTGACAGATGGTCAAAACGAAACTAGGCGACGATCAGCAGCGTAATGCCGGCAAGCGACAATAGTCGCAACAAAAATGCTGACAAGCCTAACGAACATAAGACGCACAAGCAGAGGAAGACATCCTAAATAATCTAAACCCCGGAACCCTAAAACGCAAGCCGAAAGACATTTAATCCCAACACGCTTGAGCCCTAAATCCAGCACAGGCACCGCCAGTTCTCCTGGTCCAAGCTGTTTTTCACCCCAGCTCCCGAATAGAAGTCTGGCCGGCGCTTCAAAGGTCGGTTGGCCGCAATCCCGCGCTTGTGCTGTCGGAAGACCGCCTGGTTCGTGGTGCCCGGGAAACCTCAGCTCGAGGCTGCTGCTTTCGGGTTCTCTATTCGGTTCTTATCATGACTTTGTAAAGCTACTACGCGGGCGTTGTAGAGTATGGGTTTAAGGGTTTGCGGGCTCACGGGGTGCTCACAAGGGCTTTATGAAGGGCCTGAGTTTGAAGCCTCTGGGTAAAGCAAGTCAACCCTAAACCTTGAACCCCCAGCCCGACGCCCAGTACTGAGCTGAATCTGAAATCCCATGCCCGAAACCCCCAAACCCCCCAGTTCCTAAGCCAAGGCCCAAGACACCACGCTACAGCCGAGCTGCTGCAGACCGAAGAGGACAGGTCCGTCTCCTGGGCTCTTCAAATCTGAAGGGGTTGATATTGTCCTTGCCCTTGTTGTATAAGAAAGCAAGGTTAATATTGCTATAGATACCATTCAAACCTACAGCGGAACCTACTGCACACTTCTGAAACTCCAACAGAACCAGAAAACTCAGCTGCTTAACACGCATCCCATCACAAGACAAGCACGAAACGCCTCAAACAACACCCGGGCGAACCTCAGACCCGAACGTGAAACCCAGACAACTCTCCCTAGACGCTGCACCCTAAACCCCTGACAAGTCTCCGAAAGAGAAGGGGTCGCCGAGCTGGATTTCCGGGAGCCGATGGACGTAGACTCGGAGCTTCTGCCCTCGAGCCACTCCTTGTGCTTCTCTTCAAGGGCTATCTTCACAGGCCCTATGATGTTTAAGGCTTAAGATGCTTTTCGAAGTCGTTTTTTCATGGTTTAGGTTTAGGTGTTAGGGTTTAGGTTTTTGAAAGCCAGGGCCTCTGTAGAAGCTGTGTAAGGGGCTCTGGTTTCGGGCTCTTTTTTGCCGCCGCTCTACATGGCTCTTGTTTGAAGCCGTTGTTCGAGCTTTGAGGGTTTGAAAAGGATTGGAAATCTAGAGTTGAAGGCTTGGGAAGGCGTGGTGCGCTTTTTGGAGGGCCCTTGACGGGTTCTATCAGCGTCTCACAACGGTTAGAAAAGTGGTTCTACAGGCTTCGGGGTTCAGGCGGTTCAGGCTTTGTGGGCGATTTGGGCTTCGGGACTTCGGGGATTTAGGGCTCCTGGGCTGCCCGGAAGCTGTTTAAGGCTTTGGGGTTGGGGTTCTTGAGTCTGAAGATCGGAGGTTAAGGTTTTGAGGTTCAAGAGTCTTGAAGTTTGGGGCATCCCTACCATATGAATCCTGCACCCTCAAACCATGAACAAAAAAACATAATACAACCCGGACACTGAACCCTAAGCCCCAATCCGTAAAGCCTACGACCTAAACCCTAAACCCTAAACCCGAATCAGGGCACGGCTTTAGCACTGGGCATGGCTGGCCCTTTCCTGAATGGGACGAGAGGCAGCGAAGGAGTTGCGTGTGGCGCAGTTGTCTTGCAGCCTGGCAAGCACTAAACGGCTTCGGTTTAGGTTTTAGGGGTTAGTGGTTAGGGCTTAAGGTTTAAACTTTTGGTTTGGGGTCTGCGGTTTCAGGTTGCGGGTTTGTGGTACCCCACCCTCCCTTCTCGATTCCCGGTTCAACACCATGCACTCCAACGAGCTTGTGTCGAGAGCGGGGCTCTACCCGAAACTCCTCAGCTGCGCAGTACTCCGAAGCCCCAACACGAGCGCACAACTACGGCAAACAGCCTTGAGCACTTTGCTGATGCGTCTGCAGCTGAAGCTGACACGCCAACCACCTTGAGGGACTGCAGTTCAGAGTCTGGGTGGCTCATCATTCGATGCAGGCTGTTGGCCCCGGAGTTCATTACCACAGGGTCTTGGGGCCCAGAGAATCATGAATGCATGACGAAGAGATCTGCGGATTCAGTCCTTAGCACGGAGGTCGAGATGCTTACCGAGGGGTCGTCGTAAACGCTTTGCGGGTTCTGCACCCAAAGTTGGGCACAACAAGAGACCCAAACCCTAAACCCCAAAACCCCAACACCCGAGACCCCAAAACCCTAAACCCCAAAACCCCAAAAACCAAAAAAAAAAAAAACAAATCCTGAATCAAGAAAAACCACGACAGCCGCCTCGAGAGCTTCTGCCTCCTTCAAGGAGCTCAAGGTGCGCAGGAAGCGCCTTCTTTTTTCCGAAACAGCTGGGGGCAAGACGAGTCGGGAGTCTCGGGGCTTGGGGTTTGGGGCTTAGGGTTTGGGGTTTTGGGGTTTCGGGGTTTAGGGATTTAGGGGTTTAGGGGTTTAGGGGTTTAGGGGTTTAGGGTTTAGGGCTTGGGGTTTAGAGCTTGGGGTTTGGGTTTTTTGCGGGTTCAGGGCTTCGGTTGCGGCTTTGGGGATTAGGGTTTAGGGGGTTTCAGTGTGATTCAAGGCTTTCGGGGTTCAGGGTCTCGGTTTTCGAGCTTGGGGTTCATATCGAAGAGCAAAGCTTGGGAAAATGCTGGCTTTGAAAACCCCTGAAACCCTGAAACCTCATAGTGCATAGGTTCTTTAAAAACCTAAACCCCTGAAACCCTGAAACCTCAAACCCGTGGAGAGCCTGGGATAGTCTTGTGACTGGTTCATGTCACTGGGTTTGAGTTTCTGCTGTCTCGGTTGCTGTTGGATGTGGCCTTTGCTTGGAGCAGGATTAAACAGCATCCGGAACGCTGGCACCTACACTGTGCGGTGAAATGACAGCAAAAGACCATTTCGGGCACACTGCAAATGTGAATGCTGCGACGCGTCTGCATGATTCTCACAACTTCTCCCCGATATCCAAGAATGAAACACTTCCATCAACCACTCAAGCAACGAGACAACGGCAATCCGGCTGTTTTGCATGCCTTCCTGGCGGTCAGATTCCAACGGGGAACAATCCTACTGCAATAATCCGATATGACGCTTGTCATCATGTCGGCACCAGGCATGACATATCCACTCTCAGTCCACAGAAGGGACGAGCCTCGTTCAGAATAATGCAAGCGCTTGCTTCACGATCGAGTCCACTTGAAAGCCGCAGAATGCACCAACCATGCCGCCACTCACGGCTCCCCGAGTTGCGGCTTCCTCTGGCGTGTTTGCCGCCCGACCTTCCCTTGCACCTGCCGAGGCACCGGCAGCACCACCAATTGCAGCTCCCACGAGTGCGCCAAGACGTCCAGCAATGGCTCCAGCTACCAGGCCACCCATAGCCGCGCCTGAAAACCCTCCGCTCCACATGCCAGCTCCATCGTGCTTGCCTGCTGATGCACCTACCACGCGGCCTTTTTGCACCATGGGACAAGGGAGTGGCAAGAGCTGGCAGCCAAAGTCACGGATGCCGTGGTGCAAGGTGGCCGTGCAGGCTGCTTGAGGCGAAAGTGGCTAAAATCAGATTTTGACATGTTCGCATGCCCGCGACTGTAAATCTCAGAACAGTCGGATGGGAGTCACCAATCTTCATGATATCAATGGCACGTTGACGCACAGACAGGGACTCAGGGCTTTAGGGTGTAGGGTTTCAGGGCCTAGGCTTTCAGCCCTTAACACCCTAAACTCTGGCCCTGATAGGAGAATACCAGCAGTGGCACAAGCCCAAAATCCAAAAGCCGACTTGAGCCTCTGTTCATGCTTCGGCCGCGAAGTATGCCAGGCACTCACCTGCCAGGAATCAGAGACTGTTCTAAGAACCTACAATGCCAGAGGAGGCATCCAGGCGATCCAATCGCACAAAGCTACGCATTCCACGTCAAAGCGGCACAACAGTCCGTCTCGCCGAAAAGACAAGCAAGAAAGGAAGGCTACAACTCCAAGCCCCTTTTGGCCGGTTGGAAACCATGAATAGTCTCTCGAAGCCTACAAACCATCTAACCCTGAACCACAAGCCCCCCGAAAGCTGAAACGTTCTCACCCCCACCCCAACCGTAAACAAAACAAATTACTAATCGTAATATTACTCGTATTGCTAGTACTAGTAGCAGTAGTAGTAGTCGTCGTCATCGTCGCATTGAAAAGGGACCTGGGGAAGGTCAGCCCTCAGCAGCTCTGATACGAAGCACTCGCGCGCCGAGGCATCGCGGAGGTCGGAACAGGAGACCATGAGCGGCGACGGCTTAGGATTTAAGGGTTTACGGGTTTCGGGTTTAGGGTTGATATTCAGAGTTTAGGGTTTAGGGTTGATATTCGGACTGTACTGTTCGGGGTCAGCAAAAACTCCATGACGTTTGGGTTTGCGGAAGGTGATTTCCAGTTGATTTGGGGTTCCGGCAGGGGACTACATTCTCTTTGGGATGTATCGGGGTCTCGTTTGGAGATAGCGTAGGCGCCCCGGCTCCTCTCATCCCGTCTGAGCCAACCTCAATGTCAGATTAATGGAATATCGAAGAAGTTCTCTGCCCGTGCTTCGGGACAGGGTGGACACTCAAGCGCCCGTCTGCTTTGGTGGCATGTGTGCCGACAGGTCTGAGTACTTGAACGGGCATAAGTATCCACGGACGCAGGTATGCCTGCATGCCTGCAGGCATGCGTGTGCATCTCTGCATGTATGTGTTCGTGTGCTTCTGGGGGTTCGGATTGCCAGCGGGCCTGCTGCGAGTAGAAGCACCACGGGGCGTAGAACAAAATCGCAGTCACCGAGTTATCCTTCACAGCAACCCGGCTCCCGATCTGACGCGAAAATACATCCACGAAAGCTGTCCGAGTCCTTCATGTACTGCCTGAAATTTTGGCCCGTCAACTCATCGACAGCCTGCGACGAAGGAGGACAGAGATTCAGAGCTGAGGGTCGGACGAGAAGAAAACCCTTCCTCAACATGAAGCAACTTCTGTCTCGCATATGCCCGCCAGTGTCGCTTCTAGAAACGATCTCGGGTTCAGTGAACCCTTAAACGCTTAACTCCGAAGCCCTAAAGCTTAAACCCTTAATCTTCAACCTAACGTCGTCCTAGGCATGTACATAATCCTTGACCGTAGACCTTGAACCCCACACACCCTCAACGTCACGTCAATGCTGGGACACGGACATGTTGCTGTGCCCTCGGCAAACGCGGCAAATGGAACGAAATCTTTACGGTCGAGGTGGGTTTGGGTTCTCGGTCTTGTGGTTGAGGGTTCAGCCTTGCTTACGTAGTTAACGTTTAGCTCTGGTCGGCTCTTCGTGCGCCGGCAAGCTGCACACTTGGCGAGTGGCCGGATCCCAACCGTACGAAGAGAACAGTTACGATAACTACTATAACAGTACCCGGCGCATGGCTTCTGGAACTCATTGTACCCGGCGCATGGCTTCTGGAACTCATTGTCGGACGCATACATGTGTGTGCCGTCGTTACTGCACATGCATGCTGTGTATGGGCATATTCGGATTTCGAGGTGATCAGCCATGAACCAGACGCCCGAAGCACGCTCATGATGCACTACGGGCACCGGTGCATTCACTGGGCTCCTGCATCAGCTTGCTCTTCGAAACCCAAAGCGCCCCTCAGAGCCTGCCATCCATGGGTATGGGTCTTCGGCTGTCTGAGGAGGAGGCTGGCCGCTGCTGCCAAGCAAGCCACCAAGATCGAAGCCCCAAACCTCAGGGACTTGGACTTGGGACGTAGGGCTGAGGCTTCAAGTCCAGAGAACATGGCCCGGGGTTCAGGGTTGGTGGTGGTGCCAGCCGCAGTCCTCGTCCTCGTGCTTACACTGAGCTAGCAGGGGTTAGGGCTTCAAGGTTTCCGGATGCTGAGTTTGGGGACGTGCATCTCGAAGCTGGCAGTGCAACACATGATCGTGGGTGAAATAAAAAGGCATCCATTCGTGTCTATGCTCATTCCTTGTACCTTTTGAACATAAACATACACACAGATACATCTTGATCATACACATGTACACGATGAAGATATGTACGCGTATATGAACACCATACGGAAACATACTTATAGTTATATATACATACATGTATATATATATATATATATATATAAATACACACAGAGTGTGTGTCGCTCTCTCTCTCTCTCTCTCTCTCTCTCTCTCTCTCTCTCTCTCTCTCTCTCTCTCTCTCATGTATCGATCTACGCAGTTCCTCGGCTCCCCGACGGGCCAAAGAAGCGTGCTCCAAAGCAAGCGCCAGGCCATGATGACAAGCTGGAAACGTGTGGACTTCTCAGGAAAGCCTTCGCCCTTGAGCTGAGGTACAGTAGATGGTGCTGTGGGTGTGTTTAGTACGCGCACCTTCTGCATGACTGGACACTGGCTTACAGAGCAAACTCAAGGTTGCAGAAGAATCTGGCGCAGGTTCTGCTATCATGTCTTCCTAGCAGGGTGATTTCTCAAGCTTTCTCAAAAATCCCTATTTGTTGACTCTCTGAGCAGTCATCGGCAACGTAGCATGCAAGCTGAAACTTTATGAGCCCTTCCCATCAGCACAACCATACTCGAAGCAACAGGCAGAGAACGAAAAGCCCTGCCAAACGACCAGACCATGCGGGCAGGGCAGCCACAAAGCTTCGCAGGCCGAGCAAAGGGCGGCTCTGATGATTCCTACAAGTTGTCGGCGTGGGGTTGCAACTCTGGCATGCACGGCTTAGCATTTCGGAAGTTGGGCTTGCCGGAGTTGCTATGGGTACATATTGCACGGCCCAGGATGGCCACAGCATCCGTATTCAGGGCCAAAGGACCACACGAACAGAATGATCTCGCCATGAAGGCTTTCTAAAACTCTTCTTATGGAAACAGGGTCCTAGAACCCTGTAGTTAGCTCGCGTCTTGGCGTCTCGAAGGAAGAGGCTGCGCAGTTGCCAACCAAATTCCTGGACTTTTTCTCGCCTGGACATGCAGTCGTGGCTTCCCCTTGGGCTCCCTAAACCCTAAACCGCAAGCTCCAGAACCCTCAACCCGAAAAGCTTCACGCAATGACTTTGCATTGCAGCTTAGATCCAGAGCCGCTGCACGGCCGGCAGGTGCCCTGCCTCGACACAGCCGACTCGTTGCACATGTGTAACTAGAACATGTTTATAACTGAATTAAGAATGTGTACATAGCATATTGTATGTATGCATGCATGTGCATAATACATGTGTATATATAGAAAAATCGAGAGAGAGAGAGAGAGAGAGAGTTGAGCTAAACTCTAAATACGATGTTAACTTGTACTGTAGTATGTCATCTCTTGGCTGGTATAACTTGTATATACAGAGAAATAGAAGTCAAGAAAACACGCCCCGGTCTTCACTCGACAGGGCCCTGCCTGAAGCATGCTGTCCACAGCATCGCGGATCTCTCCATGGATCACCTGCACCGGAAACCCTCCACCTTAACCCTCAAACCCAAAGATGCCGCCCTGAACACCAGACCGCGAGCCCTACAGGGGCCTCGACGTCTCGCGCCCCATCAACATCTCGCCAGTTGACATTGCTGCGGAGACGCTGATCCCGGAATTGGGCGCGGACGTTGGCCTCGTGCAAGACTGGAGAACACGACAGACTCTCCGCTTGGCCCACCGGCCCTGGACCACCCGGACGCCTGCATCTGCGCGTTCTCGTAGCGCTCGTCCCCGAAGTTGGAGCGGGAGGCGCCCACCTGTGCGGAGCGCCGAGACGGGAGCGGCGCTTTTCGGGGTCCGCGCTTGCTGCAAAGTCTGGGGGGGGGCCTTCTCGTCGATGTGCAGGAAGAAGATGCCATCCGGGCACGGCAGCCCGCGATCCGGGGACTGGCACAATGTGAAGTCCAGCCCTGTCACGGCCAGAGCAGCAAAAAGCATAATATATCAGCTCTCTGCTCTGCGCATCGACCGCCGCAACTTCCACCCAGGCCTTTGGCGGCGGAGTACGCCACACCGGAGAAGGCGTAGCGGTCGCACACGATCGTCGTTCCCGAACGAAGGTCCTGGCAGCAGAAGTTCTGACCGCAGAAGACTCTAGACAGATCGGCTCTTTCTTCCATTGAGGATAACTGCCCGCCTCAACGATGGCCTGGGCCATCTCCCAGCGATTGGCCTGGCATCCGGAAGGCCCAAACTGCAGGCAGCAAGGTCGACAGGCAAACTGCTGCCGGCGCGACGCTGAAGAGGCGGTGCACGGCCTCATCCGACAGCTCCAGCTGCCTGCCGAATCTCAGGACGCGAACGTCTGCGCCTTTCGGGGTACGAGCCGCCTCTCGCGGGTGGGTGGGGGGGAGGGAGGGCCTCCGAAGGTAGAGGTCGATGGCGTTGCCGATGGGCGTCTTGCGGTTCGGGAAGCACATCCACTTCACCGGGCCCGCCTGGCTTCGCAACATCTCGCCAAAATGCGCCACGTGTTTCGGCCAGTGTCGAGAGAAGCACAGAGACACACTAAGCGCCTTCTCCAGGTAGGAGGCGATCTTCTTGCTCTGCGTGGACTTGCCGCTCCGGTCCAGGCCTGGCTGGGGCGAGACCCCAGAGGGCAGAAGGGATCCTTACCCTAGGCCCTAAGCCCTAAACCCGTAAACACTAAACCCTAAATCACCACAGCAGATGTCGGCTGCCTTCGAAGACCAGAAAAAGGCCGCGGAACTTCCCGGCGCCCCACGCCGGGCGGTCCTCGCAAACCATGTAGCAAAAGCAAAACCATAAGCCCCAAAATATCCTAAAGCCAAAAGTTGGAATCCGCAACCACCTGAGCACTAAGGCCTATACTGCTCCTAACCCCCTACAACCTGCAACTCTAAACGGCCATGCCTCACATACCCGAAAAAACGGCAATGTACGACGGTGCAGGATGTAAGCCTGACCAGGTAACAGGACCCTAATAACTACTATCGCTAGAACCAGCTAACTTCAAGGTAATCGAGTCGGCCTGGAGGCCCGCATCCAGCATTCCCAGCGCCTTCCTTGCAGACTGGGACTCCTCCTGATAGGCTCAGGGTTTTGGGATTTAGTGTTTCGGGTCAGGGTTTTGGGGTTTAGGGTTTAGGGTTTAGAGTTTACGGTTTGGGATTAGGCTTTAGGGTGGTTTGGTGCTTGCGGTTTAGGGGGTCTCTGCATAAGGATTGGATGTCAAAAATGTTGGGGTGATGCTAAATTCCTAGAACCTCAAACATGCACCCGCCCTTCTTCCGAGCTCTGACCAGACTCCCAGACAAAATCTGATTTTCATGATGCATTAGCCAATATATGTTGTACATAATGTCTTATATCTTTTGAGTCTTCTGTATCATATGTCATAGAGTAAATACTACATGGATTTGTGCCTCTAGGCTCAAGCCCAAAATCATCGGTGGAGCCCTGGAAATCAACTCCGGAACCCAACTGCTTTCCTAACTGCTTTTTTTTGGGGGGGGCGGGGGGGCAGAACCCTAAATCCTAAACCGTATGAAGCTCCCCGATTGCAAGCCGGGAGCACCTGGCTCAAGGACGAGGCCTTGCTTTGTCGGAAGGCTGCCTCAACCTCGGCTGGGATGCCACTGAAACGGCAAAGTTCGCGCAAACAAGCTGTATGAGAGGGATAAGTACTTAATGTAAGGGTTTAGGGGTTTAGGGGCTTAGAGCTGAGGGATATTGAGTCTTCTTCAATCTGCTGTGGTGGTAGGTGGGGCGTCACTGCGGCGGTATAGTCGCACTTGTGCACCGCTCCGGTGGTACGGAGGTCCTGTGGCAGTAGCTGCCGCCGTCGTCATCACATGTTGTGTTGGCAGTCTTGGCTTCAAGACCGATGCCCTCTTCACTTACCCCCCATGACATGATCTAACCTGGATCACACCATATGCGAAACCAAACGGTGGAGAAACGCCAGCACCAATACGGGTGCCAAAGCGCGGAAACCGAAGCGACAACCACATCCACAACCCACAGCTCTGTCGCGGCGAACCAACTCATGGATTCCACACCGACAGCACCGCCCGCTGGCAATCCGCGAGATGTATGCAAGCACTGCTACTCATATCGCTTGCTCACAATCCATGTTACATGAGTCCTACCAAAAAATCGTCAAGCCGGATAACCGACATGTGTGGGCATCTTCTCACTCCTCGGACCGGTATCTGAGAGGCGCACCTGCTGCAACCTTGGCGGAAGGGAGCGTCGTTTCGCGTGGTTCCAGTTCACACCATGAAGGGCCCAAGACAACACTGGTGTCAGCTGATTTGCGCCGGGTACGACCACCAGAGCTCCATACCCCTTAAGAAATAAAACTTGAGACGCAACGGCATTCAACATCGTGGCAAGAAGGAAACAACAACAGCACGAAAAACAACCATGATCAGAATAAGGAGAACATGAACAGTAACAGCCAAGCTGAAGAAGGCTCAAGTTCACGTGCCCGTGCTGACTTATGCTAAAATCCTTTAGCATTGCATATTTGCACATGGTCGGCATAACTACAATTGCACAACACTACTGAGCCCTAGAAGATGGCTCAGGACATATTGCTACATAAAGGGTAATGGGCTCTCTCTGGCATCACTTGCCCGAACTCCTAAACCCTAAACCCCAAGCCCTAAACCCTGAACCCTAAACCTTAAACCCTATCTCCTAAGCCCTTACACCCCCCCCCCTTACCATACTGAACCTAAAACCCCCCAAGGGCGCCGCAGAACTCCCGGGCCCCAGCTGGGCGCTGAGGCTGCCGCCACCTTCCGGAAAACACGGGGCTGAGGTGGGTGGGGGGGTTTTAGATGTTCGGGGGGGTTTAGGGGGTTGGGGTTTCGGAGGTTTTAGATGTTGCGGGGGCTCAGGGGCTAGGGGGTAGAAGGTTTGAGGGTTTGAGGGTTGAGGGTTTAGGTTCTGTGTATTGGTGAGCGTGTCGGGTTTCAAGTTTGAGTTTTAAGACCAAGGCATCGTGCTTCGAACGTCAGGCGAAAAGTAGTGGCTGAGGTCTTGGTACATGAAGGGGCTGCTTATCACCGCGGACACCTTTTCCGAATGACTGTCCCCCATTTTTCCGAAACTCCCACTTTCTTCAAAGTGCCAAAAGCTCGGGAGCGCCTGCGGACACACCGTGTGGAGGCAGCCGAGCAGGGCCGTGGAAAGAGACTTCCCCATTTTGGAAGAAAGGCCTACTTGTCGGGTATCATGGGGAACTAAAGGTTATCCTTTTGGGGTATATAGGGATTATATAGGGACTATACTACTATACTACCCATAAAGGTTAAAGGTTACCTACGCTACTACCAGGAGGGAGTGGGAATTAGACTCAGGCTTCGGGCTACGTTATACGACAAGACCACAGCTCTACAGGGGCTCCAAGTGGACTTTGATAAGGGGTACAGAGACCTCATGGCTTTCTGCTTCTTGAGATCTATCCTGCTTCAAGACTTCGCCCAATCGGAAGAATCAGCCTCGTCGAGGCCCAAGAGCTACTATAGCGATGGTTCAGGGCGTCGGGAAGCTATGTCAGGTCCCATCCATATCTGCGTCTTGAGCCCGGCAGGAGTTGGAGACTTCGGGTTCGCAGAGCATGAAGGCAAGGTGCCTGGGGAGGCCTGAAGTGGATGAAGAATCTGAAGCTGCAGACTCGCGGCTGCTGGCGCAGAGTCCGTGCTCGGGCCCTTTGAGGTTAGACCCTAAAGAACAGAACATGAGCGCCCCCAAACAACATACCTCTACATAATCTGTCCTCGAGCTCGCAGGCCTCTTTTTCCCCCGGACGCTTGCAGTCTTGAGGCCCCTTCAAAAGAGGCCTCCACCCCTTTTCACAGGTCACCCAGCGAATAGAAGGGCACGAAAACTTCATGTGGGTTCCTACGCGATGCTGGACATTGAGGGTTTAGTACTTGGGTTGGGACGGTAAGAGTTTCGGAGGTTCGCTCTGCTGGTCGTAAGCTCTTCGGGCCCTCTATTCTCCACAGACAGGGGATCCTGGATCCTATCTTTGGACTCAGCGATCTCCCTGTCCTAAAGTGAATTAGCTTTCTGAACAAGAATCATTGGAGTTGGGATCTAAGGAATGCCGGCTTCCAGACAGCTTCTAGATCGTTTCGCCTCTTCCTTTCCGCTGGAAGCTTCGGCACCCAGGAAAGGCTAAAGTAGTCGACGGGCTCAGCTCACCCAAAGGCGCTTGATCGGGCGCTGGCGGTTCTCCTCAAAAGCAACACGGAACATGCATTCTTGCCGGTATCTTTGCTGTTTGGGGGAGATGCAAGACGAGGGCTGCAAGGGTGGAACTCCATGCGCCATTCAACGCGGTTCCGTCCGTCCTGATCCTCCAGTCTGATGGATTCGACTGCATTCCGGATTTCCGCGTGGATCTCCTGCCACCGGCTCGAATGGCGAGTCTCACGCTCTTCCACCTGCAACTCTAAATGGTTTGGAAGCCGGGCCTCAATGTCCCGCGCTCCATCGACATCACGCCAATTGACGCTGTCGCGGAGTCTCCGGTCTTTGAACTGCGTGCGTACTCTTGCCTGCAGACTCTGCAAAGCCGAGAGAAGATGGAGACTCTCCGCTTTGCCCACCGGCCCTGGACCACCCCGGACGCCTGCATCTGCGCGTTCTCGTAGCGCTCGTCCCCGAAGTTGGAGCGGGAGGCGCCCACCTGTGCGAAGCGCCGAGACGGGAGCGGCGCTCTTCGGGGTCCGCGCTTTCTGCAAAGTCGTGGCGCCTTCTCGTCGATGTGCAGGAAGAAGATGCCATCCGGGCACGGCAGCCCGCGATCCGGGGACTGGCACCACGTGAAGTCCAGCCCTGTCACGGCCAGAGCAGCAAAAAGCATAATATATCAGCTCTCTGCTCTGCGCATCGACCCAGGCCTTTGGCGGCGGAGTACGCCACACCGGAGAAGGCGTAGCGGTCGCACACGATCGTCGTTCCCGAACGAAGGTCCTGGCCGCCGAAGTTCTGTCTAGACAGATCGGCTCTTTCTTCCATCGAGGATAACTGCCCGCCTCAACGATGGCCTGGGCCATCTCCCATCGATTGGCCTGGCACTCCGGAAGGCCCAACTGCAGGGCAGCAGGGTCGACAGGCAATCTGCTGCCGGCGCGACGCTGAAGAGGCGGTGCACGGCCTCATCCGACAGCTCCAGCTGCCTGCCGAATTTCAGGACGCGAACGTCTGCGCCTTTCGGGGTACGAGCCGCCTCTCGCGGGTGGGGGGCGGGGGGGCCTCCGAAGGTAGAGGTCGATGGCGTTGCCGATGGGCGTCTTGCGGTTCGGGAAGCACATCCACTTCACCGGGCCCGCCTGGCTTCGCAACATCTCGCCAAAATGCGCCACGTGTTTCGGCCAGTGTCCAGAGAAGCACAGAGACACACCAAGCGCCTTCTCCAGGTAGGAGGCGATCTTCTTGCTCTGCGTGGACTTGCCGCTCCGGTCCAGGCCTGGCTTTCGGGATCCGCGCGCTCTCAAACCCGGCCGAGCACTCGGCCCGACATCCCGGGCTCTGCCATCGGTGCCTTCGAAAACCAGGAAGAGGCCACGGGAAGCCCCGGCGGCCCACACGGGGCGTTCCTGACGACGCCAAAACAAGAACTCAAAATGGTGCAGAATGGTACAGAGCCTGTGTGGGGATGTCCAGGGCCCGCAGAGCGATCTCAATGTTCGTGATCTCCGCCTGGCACTCCGGAGTGCAGAGCACATGCTTTTCCATCTTGCTGACTAATGACTAAGCCTAAGCTCGCCAGAGGTGCCGGATCTAGGCTGCCTTGTCTGCTGCTGCGAAGCGCAGCAGCCACCTGGTGGAACGCCGAGTTCCAAGACAACTTTGCTAGCAAAGGGAATCTGAGACCCTTGCAGATTGAACCAAGTTCGCATTGCTGCTGCAAACAGTCTTCGTAAGACCTCTGCAACACCATCTGCTGCATGCACAAAGAACTTGCAACACACACCGCCGCATGCACAAAAAAGCAGCCATTTCCCACTCCAATGTCGCCTAACTCCACGACATGAAACCAACCTTCCAGGCACCAGGCAAAAACTCCTACGTATACTTCGTGGAGAGGAGCTGAAAAGAGAACTTAAGGGATCCCTTCCTCGCGGCCCCCGCCGAGCTCTGAGGCTGGGACAGGTTTTCTGGAACTCCGCCAGGATCGTCTCCTACCGGATGAAAGCTTTGGCTGGTGGCAACAGAAGTGCATCCGTTCTGGGTCTGGGCAATATACTGTCGACGCTTTGCAGAAGTCACCACCGTTTTACCTGTCTCATATGCAGCAACAACAACATCATCATCACTGCCACCATCATCATCAGCAGCATCAGCAAGAGCAGCAGCACATCGGCATCTGCATCAGCGTCAGCGTCAGTGTCAGCAGCAGCAGCAGTAGCAGCAGTAGCAGCAGTAGCAGCAGTAGCGGCAGCAGCAGCAGCAGCAACACACGCAGCCATCACCATCGCCACCACTACCCCCCTTCCCACCCCCCATCGCCGCTGCACCACGGTTGCCACCAATATCACGATAACCTTCATCAGCATCAACTCTCAAGCTCACGAGGTGGAAGTGCTGTTGAGTCCAGGGAAGGTTTCTCTTCTTCAAGTGGCGCACGGCCCGGGCCCAGGAAGCCCTCGGCGGCACCTGTTTATCACCAAGATGATTTGTCAGCGCCTTCAGGGAAGTAACCCTGTGGCCCCGACCCGTTTCCCATTGTCACCACCACCACCGCTTGAGGCCGAGGCCTTTTCCCACTTCCTCAAATCAACAAAGCTGCGTGCTGCACGAAATCCCTCGTCAACTCTGTTTTCACCATCACGAGCGGAGGTTTTTTCTTTACCACAGTGGAGGCCACCCCTGCCTCGCTCGGAACTGGAGTTGTCTCTGAAACGTCAGCCATCGGCCTGTCGATGCACTGGGTCTGGGGCCTGGGACCCCAAGGACACTTCGAGGTCTATGGTTGGTTTTGGCTTTCTGAAAGGTTCCATTTTCGGGTCCCACGATTTGGGTTTGGGGCTAACCCCAAAACAACACAAAACCCTATGAACCCCACTTGCAAAACACACCCGATACCCGCACGGCAAAGCCTCTTTGGAATCTCCTCGCCGAGGACACCGGCCTCGCAGGTAGAGTCTAAGGTTTGAGACTCCGGAGTTTGTGGATTTTCGGTCTTTTTGCCCTCTTGAAACATCCGCAACCCAGCATCATCGGCATCATTGGCTCCCCGCTTCTCCTTTGAATGCCTCTGCTTTGTTCAATAAACCCCTCAAACGAGTGTGCGGGGGCGACTCTCGGCACACTCTTTGGTAGGCAACTCCGCTGGCTCTCAAATCCCGGCTAGCTTTCGTGATGCAGCCAGGACCAGCAACAAACTTGGCAAAGGGCCTCCGCCCCTTCAACGAAGCGCTGTACCGTTGCTCGCTGCTCCTCGAGAGCTGTTGCCTGGCCGACCCCAGAGGATCAAAAAGAGAAAGGACAAGATTAATCACAGCACGCAGACTGATCATTTTTGCATCGAATTTACATTGAAAGGGTCCTGATCCTGAGGGAATATCCCCAACACGATGCATCTTATAGTGCAACGGAACGGGTCTCCTCGTAGACTACAGTGCAATCTAGTGAATCGTAACAGACCTTACGATACCGTAGCATGTGATACTCCCAAAGCAACAAACCACGAAACTTCAGCACGAACCCCCTTGCCCCTTCGGAAGTCGGAGTCCCGAAACCCCTAAACCGGAAACCCACGCCTATATCCGAAAACACTACTCACATCACACGACCCTACAAGCGAAAGGGCCCAAACCCTAAACCCCAAAACCCTGACCCCAAACCAAAATCCTAAAAGCCCTAAAACAGCCCTAAGCTCCAAAACCCAAACCCTCCCTTGACCTGAAAGGTTAAACCCCAAAACACGAAAGCCCAAGACCCTCAACCCCTTGACCTCTCGACGTCTAAGACCTCTAAACCTGGCCGTCGTTCCCCAAACTCTCACCTCCCTAAGCCCCACACCCTGAACCTAAGCCTAAACCTGACCTCACCCCCCCCCAAACTCCAACCTCCCTGAAGCCTTAGCTTAGCTCTGAAAAACCTTACCCTAAACCCTAAACCTGAACCCTAAACCCTGAACCCTGAACCCTAAACCCTGAACCCTAAACCCAGAAGCCTAAACCCTAAACCCAGAAGCCTAAACCCTAAATCCCAAGCAACATAACGGGCCCAGGTCGCTGCGCCGGAGCGGAGGCCGCGGACGCCGCTGAGTGCGCGACCTGGTGCTGTCGTGATTTGGGGCTTAGGGGTTTTAAGATCTGGGGATTAGGGTTCTAACGTTTGGGGATTAGGGTTTTCGGATTTGGGGATTAGGGTTTTAGGATTTGGGGTTTGGGGTTTAAGGATTAGGGATCAAGGTTTTAAGATTTGGGGATGAGGGTTAGGGATCAGGGTTGTATAGCTTAGGGTGTACGGTTTACGGTTTACAGTGCATGAATTAGGGTGCTAAGTAATGACTGGGGTCTGGGCTTTGGGCTTTAGGTTTTGGGCAAAAACGGTTCTAGAAGGGTTTAGGGTGTAGGTGATAGTAGGTTTCGGGGTTTGGGATTTTCAGTCGGGGTTCGAAGGTCCGGAGATTCGGGGCTTGGGTTTTCGTTTCTAGCGTTTAGTAGGATTATGGGTTTGGGACTGGAATTAGATTTCTGGTCTCGGGTTTCGGATTTGAGATGTACGATGTAGGCTTTGAGAGTGTAGGCCTCGAGATATAGGATTTAGGATTCGGGGCATGCGGTGTGTTGGACAATGCATGGACTTCAGGATGTAGAACCATTGAAACTGGTGAAAACCTAGCCAGCGAAGCATGTCGGAGGATTTGCTCTGTCAGCGGAGGTAGTGACTACGAGGGTGTTGAGCTGTGAGCGCACTCGTTTCTGGGAGGCTACCATGTTAGATACCCAGTTCCCTATCTAACATAGGGACCCCTCAAACATTAGAATAAGGGCTTTGGGGCCCACTATACCATAACTACAAGAAGGAACCCTCAAAATAGTATAGGTAATCATGAAGGCCCCTTGTAGTAACGCTTAAACATTAGAATAGGGCTTTGGGGCCCATTATACTATGACTACATTGAGGAACCTTATTCGGGCCCCTTTTTTAACGTTTGCGCGCCTTGCAAAGAGTGGATCTCCACATTGTTGGCCTCGACGTGCCGATCTGCTTCCTGTCGAGCAACTCAGACTCAGGGTATCGAAGTCTAAATCCCCAAACCATAAACCGCCTGCAACCCAACTTGCAAGTCTTGCAGCTTTCAGCATTCAGCAGTTTTCAGACGAAGATTTGTTCAGGTGCAAGCTTCAATGTGGAGGCGACGGGGCATCAGTTGAAAACCTTTGCTAAACCCCCAAACCCTTTAAGTCAAAAACAACCTAAACACCCGAACCAAAAAGCTTTAAAGGTGACCAGGGGAGTTGGAATAAATTGGCAACTATGCCCTTGCAATCTCTGTTTCATTTTCGTAGTATATACCCTACAACACTCGTCTAACTACTAAGACCCCTATATTGAACCCACACCTAAACTTGGAACAACCTGCAAACACCCACAAACATCCGACAAAAGTCCTAGAGAGGCTCCCATGGATGAAGGCTCTTAAAGGGGGCTGTGGAGCTTGGGAGGCTCGAGCCTCTTCGATGCTGGCAGCAGCATCGCTTGCGGTCTGGATCATCTTGTCCTCGTCCTTTCATAGGGTTTAGGGTCTAGGTTTTAGGGTTTAGGGTTTAGGATTTAGGCAGGTTGGGGCTTAGGGAATGGCTTCAGGTCCTCGTTATTTCATAGTGTTTTGGGTTGAGGTTCTCGTCCTTCCATCGGTTCAGGGTATAAGGGTCTACGGTCAAGTCGTCGTTCCTTCATGAGACGTTTTCGGCGTAGGGATTAGTGACTTCAAAGGATTTTCAGGTTTTAAGGTAATAGGGTTCTCTGGGGCTGTAGGTACTATCGGGAGGGTATTATGGTTAAAGGGGTACGATGAGTGACAGGATAGTATTGGGTTACGGGGTTAAGCTCAGGATGATAGGGTTATAAAGCTTTTTGGTTTCGGGTCTTGGGATCGTGTCTTCGTCCTTTCCCAGAGCTGGAGGTCGTGGGTTAGGGGGGGGGTTTGGGATTGAAGGCTGGGGCGGCTGGGGATTCAGGGCATTTTCGGTTTTGCGGTGCGGGGATTAGGAATCAAGATTTAGGAGTTTGACTTTAGGATCTTTGTCTAAGCACCTTTTTCCACCTGCCAAGGTCAAGCCTCCATTTCCGCAGCCTCCAATGCTGTCCCTGAAGACCTGGAACTCTGAAGCCTCAAACCCCAAACCCTAAACCGTGTACCCCCAATCCCAATCAAAGCCGACCTCCACACACTTGCCCTGCACTTGTTCAATGGAGTCCCAGCGCTTCTGCCTCAGCCCCCAAGACGAGGTTTGGCCTATATGAAAGGGGCACGATACGGGTTCTATGAGGGTTGCTGTGAAGGTCATCAGAAGGGTGCAGGCTACTATGAATGCTTCAAAGGTTTAGGACTGTGGGGTTTGGGGGGCTTGTCTTTTCGGGCTCGGGGTTAAGGAGTCAACACATCAGGGCTGAAACCCGAAACCCTGTATCCTCAACACTAAACCTTAAACCCCAAAGCCTAAACCCTAAACCCCAAGCCCTTTCCTAAACACTAAACCGTGAACCCGAAGCATGTTGGGTCGTTGGTCACGGCCTTTCCATGTGCGCCTCACATGCCTGATCAACAGACAGATGTGAGTGTAAAAATGTTTATGAGTATCAGCATAATACGTTATTACATATATATATACACACATATACATGTACATATACATGTATATAGAGACAGATAGAGTGAGAGAGAGGAGAGCACATACTTGGCCACTTATGTCTTCATGTCTCTACTGTGTCTATTTGTGTGTCTGCAAATGCTCGTGTTTATCTACATCTACTTGTTCGTTTTGTCATCCTCAACTGTTTGTTTACATGCCTGCTTACTCATCTATACCAATAGCTCTAAGCCCTGTACCTAGCAGTGGAGCTTGAAACCACGGAGCCTGCCCCGGAAGTGAAAACCTAGCCCCTCGACCCTACGCCTGAAACCCGTAAACCCTGAAGCTCTCAGCCCTAAAGCCCAGGTCCTACGCCCTGAAATCCAAAAGAGAAACGTCAAACCCTGAGCCTGCGCCCGACCTCTGGGCCTCCCTGCGCGGCATCTAGGGCAGCAGCAGCTTGCCTCAGTTCCGCTACGGTTTAGGGTTTAGAGTTTAGGTTTTTAGGGTTTAGGGCTTAGGGCTTCTAGGGTTTGGGGCTTAGGGTGGTAGAGGGTGTTTCTGGCCCATGAATGCTGCTTCGGGGTCTGAAGGGTTTCTTGGCTTAAGGTATGTATCGGTTTAGATCACATGAAAACCGTCTTTGAGCTTTGGGAGCTCGTGTCACTCAAGGAACTGTTCTTCCTCATCCTAAGCCCCCTTCGAAACCCTGGACCCTGAAAAAAGCCGTTGATAAATGTGCCACAAGGCCTCCTCTGGTGAATACCAGCCGGCCGTACCCTCATAAGCCGAACCCGTGGTATCCCTGGAAGAACCTCTCAACGGAATCCCCTTTTGAAGCATCATTCGTCCCCGTGCTCTTCGCATCCGAGCTGCTGCTGATGTGACTCCAGGGCTCGGGCGCCCGAGCCGGTCTCTTCCTAGGAAGCTCTTTGCGGGGCTGGTTTTCAAGCCTTTCGGTTCTACGGGTTAGGCCTCAGGGCTTAGAGGTTTTAGGGTTTGGTGCTTTCGTGTTTTTGATTTCAGGGTTTGCGGTTGTTTTAATGCTTTTGATACGGCGTTGGGTTCTATGTTTCGGGCTATGGGGGTTTCAGGCTTAAGAGACTGTTGGATCTTTTAGGGTTTAGGGTTCACGATTCAGTGGTGATTAGGCTTCAGAGTTTTCAGACTTTATGAGGCCCTGTCTCTGCTGCACACATCTGCTATGTAGTTGTGTCTAGGTGCTTATTCCAAACTACATCAGCATGCACATATGTTGTATCTGCTTCTACTCTTCATCTACATAGCTGTACAGATGCTCATAGACTCTGCATCACGCCAGCTCAGCTCACGGCTTTCACGGCATCTGCATTGCACTTTGCCTTCTCGCAGAGCTTCTGAAGCATCTCCTGGGTGGAGCTGATCCACAAGACGAGTAGGACTGTACAATTATCAAAACTATTACACATTGTGACAAACTATAGCATGTGTTAGCAGCCTTTAGCAATGGCAACAAGAAGACGCTCCGAGGACATCTAGGGCGGCCGAGTCTCTTCGTGGACGACCTGAAGGCCGGTGACGGCTTGAGCCGTTTCGGCCAGGGAGGCGTCGGAGAGCGCCGAGAGCTCAGAGACGGCCTGGGAGGCCGCTGTCAAGGCTTCGGAGGTCCGGGCCGCCGAGGCCGCCAGAGCTTGGCGCTGAGAGGCCAAGGTCTTCTGGAGCTTCTGCGTGTGCTCGGCGAAGGATCGCTTCGCTTCTGCAGCCTCCTTCGTGACCGTGCCGGCACCCTCGGCCGCGACCTGCGCCGCTTTCTGCAAAGCAACCTCCAAGGCGCCCAGCGTCGTCTGAGCATCTTTGACGCCCTCCACCAAGCTCTCCTTGGCCTTGGCCGAGAGCTCCTGCAGTGCTTCGTGGGTGGCGCTCCGGTGGGGCCCTTGCAACTGCTCGCCAAGGCCCACGAGGCAGCAGCGCTGCCTGTGGTGAAGCTCCTTGAGTTCCAGCATCGCCGCCTTCTGCGCGGAGCTCGTCTCCAAAATCACGGCCTCTGTCTCTGCTACCTGGTTGGGGCCAACCGAGCCCTCCTTGTCCATCTCCTGTGTGAGGCGCTTCGTGACCTCGGGCCTTGGGAGGGGCAGCTGCTCCTGAAGCCGCCTTGCCCCGCCCTCCTCCAAGTTTCGGCACATCTCCTTGGCCCGCGCCTGGGCCGCGCGGTGCTGCTCCTGGTTTAGGAAATCTGGGGTTTGCAGAGAAAGGCTTGCAGCGTCGTTTCATATAAGGATCGCACACAGGTTTGGGCTTGTAAAGGTCTTCAGCAGGGTTTTCGGGCTCCTTCGCGATGGCGATGCGCTGCTCCAAGTCCAGGGTGTGCTGCTCGCTGGCAGAAAGAGCGGTTTGAAGGCCCAAGGCCACCTGCGACTCTGCGATCTCTCTTGCACTCTCAACCTGTTAAACCCGTTAAAACTACACATCTGTTGATTAGTCGGTCTATCTATCTACCTACCGATCTACCGATTCAGCTATCTATGCATCCATCAGTTCTATGAACCTATCTTGATATCTATCAGGCAGGCAGGACAGACAGACATACAGACGTACAGTTGCACGTACGGTATGTGTATGTGTATATATATTTTTGTATATATATATATATATATATGATACCATATCATGTCGTATCATATCATGTCATGTCAGATTTCAAACTGTATATGTACAAACTATATATAGATATATGTATGACGCTTGGTCAAACTCCCAGCCTGGTGCTGGTCCGATGCACACGATGCGAAGCGCTCCTTCGCGAACGTCTGCTCCTGAACGCAGCTGACATTCTCGTTTCAGGTCTGCATGTTCGAAAGAATGTGGAAGAAAACACCGTCAAGCTCCTATGTGACTGAACCTCCTGCCGACTTCCTCGTGATGATCGTACTATGTTTCACTGGAATAAGTTTCCGGATTATTCTTCTTCTGACGCTCGGCCCAGATTCCATACTCCCAGAGCCTTAAGCACTGTCGCGGAGCAGCCGCCCGGAACTCCAAACCCTGAACCCCAACCTGAAGTTAGGAGTTTGCAGTCTTTCGGTCTTCGGGCTTCACGCGGGCTGATTCTTATCGTTCTCTTGTTCATACAAATAGTCATGTTCTCAATACCATGAGAGTAGTATCATCATTCATCACAATGTACTCATATACATTACAGTTATTGTTGTTATCGGTATCACTTTCATCATTGTCAGTATCCGCCCCTTGCTCTTCCTTAAAACCATTATTGGTATCAGTACCGTTATGATTATCATTGTTAGTGGTATATTTGTTCAGCTTCTTCATTTCTTAGTACGGGGATTTTGATTTGGTTACATTGTTAGTATTCATGTTATTGCTCGTCGCGTTGTTACTCTTTTTCTCATCGGCATTACTCTAAATGTCAGTATTGATGGTACTGTTAATGTCGACATTGGCGTTGATAGTTGCATTGTCATCACTGACCGCATTCCTATCGTGATGATTGTTGTCATTGCTGCTATCATTTCCACGATTGTCTTATTTGTATTTTTGCTGTTGGCGGTATCATGATGGCTACTAGTCTTCGTATCATCGTTTGTGGTGTTGTAAGTAGTGGCCTGGCTGTAAGTTTTCATAGTCACCACTAGATTTAGTATTAGTACTATGAGTAGCATCAGAATGTGCATTAACATTTTCATTGCTGTTCGTACTAGGATTAGTATTAGCAGTGGTACTGGCATTCGTATTAGCACTAGTATTTGTGGTAGCAGTTGTATCAGTATTCGTATTCGGATGGATACTTGCATGTGCTCTGGTTAGTAGGATTTGCAATAGCACTAGCATTGGGCCAGGGATTCGTATTCACTCTGTTATTACGTTGATGACTGTTTCTTATCATCATTTACAATTCATCGCAGTCGTCCGCACTGCCGCCGGATGCCCGTCGTCGATGTCGTGCTGATCTCAGCAATAGTAAGTAGTTTTGTTCTCCGAATATCTATATTCTATCAGGCGCTCTGGAGGCCCCAAACCCTACATCCCGAAACCATAAAACCCTAAATCCCCAAATCCATAAATCCCCAAACTCTACATCCCCAAACCCTACATCCCCAAACCTCTGGGTGCCTTGGTTTTCAGGTTTGCCTTTCGCAGCTCCTCTGCCAGGCCCTGGGTTCGCGACTCGGGGGCTTTCTGGGTGAGTGTCTTGGGGTTTTGCTGCAGGTTTAAGGTTCCTTTAAGTGATCCATAAGTCTATAAGGGTACTATAAGGGCTTAGGGTTTAAGGTTAGGGGTTTTGGGTGTAGGATTATGTGATTTCAAGGGTTTAAGGTTGACGGACTTTGGGATTTTAGTGTAAGGACTTTGAGACTCCCGGGTCTACAGGGAACTTTGGGCCTTTGGGGGAAGAGGGGTGCAGGGATTAATACAAGCTTTTGGGATTCGAAGAGCTTAGGGTGGAGGTTTTCGGAGTCTTGGGGTTGAGGAGTCCGGGGGGAATTCGAGGTTGACAACGGCTGGGCCTAGAAGAAGCGCTCAAGATTTCAGGATCGAGGGATGGCTCTTGTGTACATATTGTATACATACATATATATATATATATATATACATACATACATACATACATCTATATACATATATGAGATACTATAAGAGGGCTTGACATCCAAAAGAGACAACAAATCTTCACAATGCGACTGCAGATGCCATGCCTCACATCAGCCCGTCGATCCGCGTCCCCTACGTCGCCAAAGCTAGGGTTCAGGGCCCTACTCCCAACATCCCACCCTCCCGCGAGCCTCCATGCGCGCTTCGGCGCGTGCCGCGCGCTCGGCTTCTTCCTGGGCAGCTTCCACACAGAAACGTTTAGGGTTTGGGGTTTAGGGTTTGGCTCAGGGGCGGCTGAACCCACCAGGTGGATTTTCACACACAGACCTTCATGCACATGCTTGGCAAGCACAGCTGCACCAGCCAAACCCTACACCGCCAAGCCGAAAAGCAGATCGTGCGAGACGCAAGCGGGCAAGGGGCCTGAGCCTCCTGGTACTTTCGGCCGAGAGCCACCTGACGGGATCACCAAGGCGATGCAAAGGGCACTAGCCTTATTATTGTTTGTTTTGGTGTGCACAGATATAGATATTGTATATATATATATACGTAGAACAAAATGTTCACACAAATCCCGTTGGAACTTGATGGGAACATCATTCTGCCCTGCCATCATGCATCATCGCTTGAGTTCGGGATCTTCTCGAAGGCAGGACCTCTTGCAATCGCGATGATTGCAATCCCCGAACTCACTCCTTGACCTTCGGCTGCGAGGCCCTACTATAGGGGCCTGAATACTTAGGATAGGGTTTGAGGGTATAGTATGGGCAGTAGGGGATAACCACAATAAGGAACCCTCAGGAATAGTTTTGGTACTTCTTCCGGCTTCTATGTTACGCCGCTCATTCCGACATCCTGCACCCCGACATGCCCCAGACATTGAACCTAACATGAAAGCTTGTGTCAGCTAAACCCTGAAACCGTGGCGCCCTTGAAACCCCGAATCTCCGACCACCAAACCCAAGATCGGTTCAGACCTGAGCCTCCTCGAGCTCTTGCGCCAGATAAGTGACCTAAGTGGGCATGGGTTCACGATTTCAGACTTCTTGCAATAGTACACACACACATAACATGTGCACGTATGTATGAATGAATGAACGAATGTATGGATGCACGAATGAATGCATAAATGCATGAACAAACGTATGTGTATGTGTGCGTGTGTCTCCGTGTGTATGCGTGTACGCATCAGTAAGTCAGAATGTACAGCATTGAGTCTTGAGGGTTCGCGTGTGGTCTTGTTGGACATTTGGCTTTATAGAGTTCTTTTCTTTAGGATTTCCGCTTTTGGGCTTGGCGTTGCAACCAGCTAAATTGTGCTACCCTCGCCGTTGCAGCGTGCTCTGAAGTCACGAGAGGCCTCAACCCACAACGCAAATCCTCATACAAGCATCGAGCTCTGTCGCTACTGCCCTACGTTGCCTTCAATCGAACCCCAAAGCCGGAAACAACAAACCCCACGCCCGAAAACACCAATGGCCGCAAGTCCGAAGCCTTCACCCTTGGTTATTTGGGGGGGGGGTGCTTGTGCCGGCAGTTCAACGCGGACGGCCTTCATTTCGAGCTCCGCCCAATCAGAGGCACCAAGTCCAGAGCTCGAACCTCAGCGGAGCATTAGTGTGGTCTTCACAGGCTTTGCGGTTTAGAGGAGGAGTTAAGATTTTGAGGGTGTACTTCTAGGGCATTGGTTTTAGGAATCTCGGTTGAAGCCACATGCCGTGGCTTGAGATTTTTCAAATCCGGTCCGGAGAAGGACTGCCGCGGTGACTACAGTAGGGTGTTGGGCTAGAAGACTTTCAGAGCCACGCCTCCTGCGAAGAATCCTTTGTTGGTCAACCCCGAACCCGAAGACAACTCCCCAAATAACTCGAAACCCCACGAGATGCCTACCGAAGCCCGATACCACGAGCCTCAAAAGAAGCTCGAACTCCGAAACATGCCGTGATCCCAAAACCGTAAACCCAGAGACGCTGATCCCAAATACCCTGAAGAACAAAGTGGACAACCCGAATAGTCCCCCTCAGCCCTCAAGACAACACGCAATCTAAACCCCTAAACCCTAAACCCTAAATCCCCAAAACACCAAACCCCCAAACCCTAAACCCTAAATCTCCAAAACCCTAAATCCTAAATCCCCTACAGTAAACACTAAACCCACCAAAACCCCCGAACCCTCTCAGTGGCGCACTGACGTCCGCGGACCGTGCAGCCGAGGCGACGGTAGCCGTGCGAAGCAAGGAGGAAGCAACAGGCCTCTCTCCCTAAACCCTAAACCCTAAACCCTAAACCCTAAACCGTCTTGGGCATTCTCGGGTTTAGGGCTTTGGGGGTTTAGGCTTTGAGGCTTTGGGGGTTTAGGGTTTAGGGGTTTTGGGGGGTAAAGACATCATCTTTTCGGGCTCCGAGAGAAGGGTGCTTAGGGGCTTTGGGTTGAAACTCCGGGCGTGAAGTTTGAGGATTTTTGCCTCGGCAACATGACTGCCGCCTTCTGGACTGCCGAGATTACTACCATTATGATTATTAATATTACTATTAATATTAATATTACTATTATTGTTAATATTACTATTACTATTATTATTAATATTACTATTAATTTCAATATTACTATTAATATTAATTTTGCTATTAGTATTAATATTCATATTATAATTAATATTGCTATTCTCATTAATATTACTATTACTATTATTGTTAATTGCCTGACCGGTTGGACATCTTCTGACGTTGCATCTGCCAGTCGAGTGGAATACGGCTTGTTCAAGGCTTACGGCTCTTATCGGGCTGAAGGGGTTGAAGGCTTTCAGTTTGGGTTTTCTTTTAATGCTAAACTTTTTGGAGGTTCAGGGTGTTAAATTTGTGGTTTAAAGTTGCGGGAGTTATGTATCCGACTCCTTTGAGGCTTCGGGCTAGGGGAATGGGACTTAGGATTTAGGGCCTTGGGGACTTTGGCATATGAGCCGCAAGCGTTTGTTCAGGTTTAGAGCTTGCAGGCGTTTTGATTGTTGGATGTTTGTGTCAGGGCTTGGGGCCCTTTTACTGGAAAATGGCTGAAGGCTTTGACCCCTTCTGTATTGGGTTAGGGCCATAAGTTCCCTTGAGGTTTCGGGAACTAAGGTTTATGGGTTTGGATTTGAGGGTTTGAGCCATAGGCTTCAGGCTGTTCGGGTCCTCAGCACTTTCCGGGCTTTGGGCGTGAGGTGTAATGCTTTTGGGATGACTGGCGTCAACAGTGGTGGGCTTCAAAGTTCCCAGAAACCTGAATGCCCAAGCTGGCCTCCTCCCAACGATTCACGACCACAGGCATACAAACCCCAATTGCCCAAAGCCCTAAACTCTAAACCCTAAACACTACGAAGCCCCTGCCCGGCTGGCCGGTTCTTGATGCCGGCAGCTTGTTCTGCGTAGCTGAGGGCGGAAATGGTCTCCTCGACCGCCGCCAAGGCCTTGCAACAGCAGCTGGGCCTTCTTCGCTTCGTGGGGCTTTGGCTTGGAAGTCTCGTTGGGTTAGGAAGATACCTGCATGCTGTCGGAAGCTTCGGGCCTCTGGGGTTGAGTACATAACAATGGATAACTGGCGCTGTTGTCGTAAACGGAAGACTGTGGCAAAGCAAAGTTCAGCCCCTCCCCTACCCCTGCACCAGTGGGTGCCCCACCGGCGAAATGGTCGCAATGATGACCGTCTTGCAGCGCCCGCCCAGGGCATCTTGCAGAAGACGGGTCCTTAGAGTGCAAACTTCAGAAGGGGGCAGCCGAAGAAGCCAACCGAGGCTGCGAACAACGGCAGCAATAAGAAGGGACTGCAGAGAAAAATGCAAATAATATGAAGACTTCCAACAGCATGCAACAGTGTGTCAATAGAGCTAAGACAAGATTGTTGACATACTGCAACATCATCTGGAAACAGCATGCAACAGTGTGTTAACAGAGCAAAGACCAGCGCTGACGTAGTGCAACATCATCGCAACAATCATCCGACCCAGCGTGCGGCGTGGTGTTGATGCTGATGCTGGCGTTGGCACGGTGCCAGATGTGCTGATTGTACGATGTCCGATGCAAGGCTGATGCCGATGCTGCTCTTGTTCTTGAAGAAGGGACTGCACAACTAAATGATGACGCCGAGGACCACGAGGACGAGCAAGCAGTGATGATGGTAATGATGGCCGAGGTGTGATATTTCGTAGTGCTGATGTTGGTGCTAGTGACGGTATCAGCAGCTCTAGACCCGAATGCTACTGGTCCTCCGTTACGCGCAACAGAAATCCCTGAAAGCCCAGGTAGAGCGGAAGAGCCAAGGGCTCCACTTTTTCCCTGCAACGGGCCGTCTCGTAGACCGGCGCTTTCAGGCGGCTCGCGGATCCGAGGACACCCGGCGTTGCGGCGCTCCAGATTTGGAGCTTCAGAGTCGAGGGCTTAGGGAGAGCCAGTCTGCGTTGAGATCGGCATCCTCGGAAAGCTTCTCGTAGGCCTCTGCCAGCTTCCCCCCCAGCCTCTGCCCACCCGGAAGGCTCTTGAACTGGAGAACGTAATCCTTCGTGGCCGGATGCTTCGGGAACTCCATCACCTGGCAAAGGTCTTCTTTATTCCAAGACTTCTTTGCTGCAACCTTCCCAACCTCCTCAGCAGGTCCGAACTCACAGACGGCGCCGTCGTGAAGGAAGGCAAAGTCGTCTGCCACGAGGTGGAGCCTGGGATGCGAGTGGAGAGCGCTTCGGAATCCGCTGCATGAATCATCGGGATTCCAACACTAGAAAGAATTATATCATTCACCAATGGAGACATGGAGGATCCAGGAATCCGGAAGGGTTCGTAAGACTTGGGGGCGACCGAATAATCTACTTTAACCTACCATAATATGCGGTAGTATACGACTATAATATACCTACCTTCCCTCCCTCCTTCCCGTCCCAGTAGCTGGTGGAGCTCTGTAGAGATGTAAAGCACCGAGATGCTGCGCTCCTTTGGGGTCCATCGCTTCGAGCTTCTTCTTTCAACACCTAAACACACCTCTAAGAGACACACGAAGTGGATAGGGGGGGGCTGCTTAGGGAGCTCAGGCCCAGGGGGGTTTCGGAAATTTTGAGCTCGGCGTCCCGTTGCAAGCGCTTCAGCATCCGAAGCACCCTGGGCTGGCGCAGGTAATCTAAGCCTCCGAGCAGCTCGTCGCAAAGCAAGACCACTGAGCCTCAAATGGGGTTTAAGAGAGGAACGATGCTCAGAGGCATCATAAGCCATACGCTTCGTGCTTGCAGAAAGAGTATGACTATATGACTATGACTGCTACAACCCGCAACCATGGCGAGCTTTGTTGCAAACTGCTGTGGAAAGCACGAGCCCTAAACCAACGATACCCTAAACCCTCAAACCTCGCACACCCCGAAATCAAACAAAGGATGAATCCCAAACCGTATACCCCAAAAGCTTTAAAACCCTAAACCCTAAACCCTAAAACCCTCAAACCCCAAAACCCTAAACCCGAAACCCTAAAACCCTAAATTTAAGCCCAGGGGGCCGGTCGCTGCGAGGCACCGCGCGAAGTAGCGCAGCACGTAGATCAGATGCTTCTGCCCACCCGAGAGCTCTCCATATCGGAGCCCATCTCGGACATACTCCTCCAGAAAGGAGAAGACTAGGACGGTTGTTTTTTTGGAGAACCTTTTTCCATCTGCGGGTACGGTTTAGGGTTTAGAGTTTAGAGTTTAGGGCTTCAGGGTGGAGGCTTTAGGGCTTAAGATGTCGAGGGTTTCAGGGTGTAGGATGGGGGCTTTTCGATCTTGCGTTTAAGGCTTTGAAAGACCTTCCACGGATCGACTCCTCCGGGCTCCCCACGGGCGCACCCGTCTCCTGGTTGTACATCTGAAACCTCGAGGAGTTCAGGGTTTGGGCTTTCTGAGCATGAGGGATCAAGGTATGATGTACATCTTCAGAAAACCATACGGATGACGCAGGCTAGAGTCACCATCATTGCTCATAGGGCTCGCAAGTATAGATGCACATGCGAATAAGACTGTGGCAGTCACGAGAATAATGGGTGACATGGGGCTGCTTTTGAAACATTCACCGTTGTAGTTCGACCCTGACTCAGACATGGTTTTAAGGCTTCCGGGTCAGGGTAACCCGACATCTTTGGCCACGCCACCCCGCTGCCCTCAGCAGCTTGACAACGGTCTCTGCTCGCCTTCAGGGTTTTAGTAGGTTTACGGATTAGGGTTGAGGGTGTCGGTGTTGAGGCTACGGAGTTTGGGCTTGGTACGTTTGGAGGTTTGGCATGGCAAACACCAAACTCTCAACCCTTCAAACCCCTCAAACCTCAAACCCTAAACCCTAAAACCCTATAAACATAAAAACCTGGAAACCCTAAGCCCTGAAACCCTAAACCCTAAAAACCTAAACCCTAAAAACCTAAACCCTAAAACCCTAAACCCTGAAACCCTAAACCCCAAAAACCTAAACCCTAAACCCTAAACCATAAAACCCTAAAGCCTGAAACCCTAAACCCTAAAAGCCTAAACCCTAAACCCTGAAAACCCTAAACCCTAAAACAAAAAAAAAAAGAAATGGACCCTCAGAAAGTTCCACCTTGCCGGGGGCAGTGCCTCGCCGACCACTGTCTCGATAGACTTCGAGGGGCCCAAGGATTCCTGCGTTTGGCGGTTGCTCGCTTCGGGGCTTAGGGGTTTGGGGGCTTGTGTTTTGGGGCTTAGGGCTTAGGGTTTTGGGGGCTTTGGCTTTTGGGGGCTTTGGGTTTTGGGGGGGGGTGTTGGGTTCTTGGGAGTTGAGAGGTTTTCGGCTCTCAAACTTCTGGTCTTGTAGAGGTCCTGGAGCCTGAGATTAAGACCGGTTGCTCCAAGGCGCGGTCTCTCCCGTCCCTCTTGGGTCCTTGTCCGAGGTTTCACTCGACAGGTACAGCACCAGGTGCCGCACCTCCCCCGCCTGCGGATGACGCCCGAAGTGGTATGTACAGGCTGCCCCTGTGAGGGCCAGCATCAACGCAGCGGCCAGCTTCATCTGCACATTGGCGTCGAACGGCTTGAGTGGCCCAAACCCAACAGCCAGGATGAGCACCAATAGGGGGATCCATACGAATTTCATGAATTGCCCGACTGCCCGAGATCTGGAAGGCGGAGAAGGGCACTCTTCATCACAGCGGTGGTGCAAGGTACCAGATTGCAGCCGGTTCTGATTGCAGAGCAGTCGTGCCAGGGTGCTCTTACCCGAGGCGTTCATACCCACCAAGCCTGTGCACCAAGCCCGACGCAGCTCCAAAGACACGGAGCGCAGAACGGGCTCACCTCGGTTGTACGCAAAGCCTACATCCTCCACGGATACAAGCACAGGGTGCTCACCCCCCCGCGCCCGCGTCTCCCGAAGCACAGCTGGGGGAGCCTCGGATGCTTCGTAGAGCGGCTTTCCGGAGAAGATGTTCTTGAAAGTCTCCCGCTGTTGTCGCTTCAGGTCCTTCTCTTCGGCCCGAAGCTTGGACTGCAGCTGTTCTAGCTGTGCCCTCGCCTCCCCGTTTTCCGGGTCTAAGAACAGGGCCGCCTCGAAGTCGGCCAAAGCGCGCTGGGCCATCTCGGCGCGCCCGTGCTCCAAAAGCTTGGCCTGGGCGAGGCCACGACGGTACAAGGCCTTCACACGGGCCTCAGTCTTCGCCGCCACCTGCAAGGCGCCGCTTGCGTGGTCTACTGAACTTGCGAGATTGCCACGGCGGAGGTGCGCCAGGGAAGCGTTCAAATGCAGGGCAGCACGCTGCTGCTGGATGTCTTCTAAAGAAGGGCCTTTGGCCGATAGCAAAGCCACCAAGCCCTTGTCGTAGCAATCCGTGGCATCAGCATAGTCGCCCTTGTTCATGAGCTCATTGCCTCGGGTTCGGTGAGTCTCCGCTTGGGCAAAACCCTCGTCCTCCATCGTCAAGGCGGTCACGAGGGGCCTTCTCGGCTTCAGCTCACCATAGCCGATTGGGAAGCTCGAGGGAAAGGCGGCACCAAGAACAGCACCATGTAACTCATGAAACACATGTACCGGTAAATGAAAACATGCACACATAAGTGTGTACTCATAGCAACGATATTGAAAGAAATGACACGACCGAGCCATGTTCATGATGATGATGCCAGCAGCATCCATGTACATCTATGTACATTTTGATGACATACACACAAACACACACGACATACACATGTATAAATATATATATATATATATAGCTATAGATTGATATACATACATTTTTTGTTATAAATGCACATATATATATATATATATATATATATATATATATATATATATATATATATATATATACATATGTTATATATATATATACATATGTATATATATATATATATACATATGTATATATATATATATATATATACCCCCCCCCTCCAAAACCCACCCCAGAAGCCTGACCGATGAGAGTGTGCGTGTGTGTGTGTGTGTGTGTGCAGGTACATGTCATCTCTTTCAAGGCTTCTCAATGAGGGATTATTAACACGGCCCCCAGGAACCAAGAACCAAGAACCAAGATTCCTGGAAAACTTTCTGGACCAATCTTGGTTCCTGGACCTCATCGTCAATATGGGCCCAAGCGCGGGAACCAAGATTGGCCCAGAAAGTTTTTCAGGAATAGGGGCCGTGTTAATTAACACGGCCCGTGTTAATTAACACGGGCTCGGGCCCAAGCCTGGGAACCAAGATTGGCCCAGAAAGTTTTCTAGGAATCTTGGTTCTTGGTTCTTGGTTCCTGGGGGCCGTGTTAATTAACACGGCCCGTGTTAACTAACACGCCCTTGGGCCTCGGAACCAAGATTCGTCCGCAAAGTTGTTCCTCGGCCCCGTGCACTAGCACAGGCCTTATGCCTATATAGGCAACTGTTGGCTTCAGGCCGACATTTTGGATATTTTGGGGTGGGGGGCTTCTACGGGGCCTCATATCTGTAACTTTTGGCCTCACGCCGACTTTTTGGATATATATATATATATATATATATATATATATATGCTTCCCCCCCCCTCAAAGATCCGCGTTGTATCGCAGTTTGTGTATAGTCGGAAGGAACGCCCTCAAATATGATTCGCGCGTTTTGGCCTTATTGGGAAAGAACCCCCTCAATATAACTCAATTTATCCGAAACAACCCTTCATTCCACAGTTGCCGGATTACCATTCCACAGCATTGCCGGATTATTTTGGTACCCACATCACTTACAGTATCATGTATATGCAGTATGTGTAAACCCTTATGTATGTCTCTATGCATATGGTACACGGGTGACGGACATAAAGCGTAAACTTTCCGTTTGGAATATACGAATACAAACGAGCACGACTGCACTTCTGAAACGAAAAAGACAACGACAATGTGTGTCTTGACACCGGGTGATCGGTGATGGAGACTAACGATGGCACAATGATCGTGATGTTAGGGTCTATTTAGCTAGTTTATATATAGACAATATCAAACGCTTAGCTAAATGCTGCATAGCATATCACGCATTCTACAAACCGAAACACAGAAAGTTTCGCACTGATTCAGACATAGAGTTAAATGCACAATTGTCAAATTTCAGGTTCGTCCACGCATCCCGGCGCGCTCGCATGCAGGATATTGCTATGCACCTGTTTACGTTTGATATCGGTCGTCATTGTGTATGAAAACAATTACGCCACTGGTTACAACAAATGTACTATCCCTCGGTGTATGAGGAAAGTAATGCCCAAGAAGATTCCTGGCATTTGTAGTCTCATGTCAAGGACTGGATATGGCATCCATACATCATCATATGCTGTTCCTCTGTCAATATGATACGCAACAGTTTGCATTCGGCCCAGGATAATTTTCTATATGAATGTTGCAACACAGAAGGTTGTGATTGCTAGTTTGTACATGTGTACATCAGATATGGTCCTCACGTATGAAGTCTTACCTTACCCATAGGCAATGCGTCAAGGACAGGGGTTCTCTGGCTAAGCAGCCACCAGGCCAATCCGTGAAGCTAATGACACGGTGCACCACAGTTACCACTCCTCCATAGCATATAACTGCCGGCCTGACATGTATATCGTCTTGCATATGTCAGTCCATGGATATGACACAAAAATGTAATATCTTCATGGCGTGTTGGAGAAAAAAACAAGTACGCAAATACCCCGGCATCGACATCGACCACGAAGATCTGGGTTCTTGATAAGAACTAAGATAAGAGATCCTTCAGGGGTTTCTATAAGGTGTCTATATAGAGGATCTACAAAGTTTCTGTGTGGAATCTATAGAACTTTCGAAAAGGGCCCCATATGAGGGATCTACAAGGGGTTTCTAACGGGTTTAGTTGCAATGGATGTACAAAGTGTCTATAAGGAATATAAACGGGTTTGCTATAAGGGCTCCATATGAGGGACCCATAATGAGTTTCTAGAAACTCTCTCTATAGGGATCTATAGTTTTTCTATATCATGGGTTTCTATAAGGTCTCTACATAGAGGATCTACAAGATTTCTATAAGGAATCTGTAAGGGTTTCTACATGGGCTCTACATCAGGGATCTATACCGGGCTTCTATGTGGTTTCTAGAAGGGGAAAAACCACAAAGAGGGGAATCTATTGATTTTCATAAGGAATATATAAAAGTTGTCTATGGAGGCTCCGTGCAAGGGATCTTTCAGAGTTTTCTATAAAGAGCTGCGTTTGTGGATCTATAAGGGGCTTCTGTAAGTCTCTACATATATAAGGGATCTATAAAGTTTCTATAAGAATCTATAAAGGCTGTCTATGAGGGCTCCATATCAGGGATCTATAGGGAGCTCCCATAAGGTTCTACGATGGGGCTCTGCAATGCAAGGACTTGTATAATGAATCTGCATAAGGGATCTATACGGGATCTCTATAACGTCTCTATAGGGAATTCACAGGGCTTCTAAAGAGAATCTACAAGGGTTTTTTTGGAACGGCTCCATATCAGAGCTGTATGAGGGTTTTCCATAAGGTCGTTATATATGGGATCTATATGGTTTCTACGAGGAATCTGTAATGGTTTTCAAAAAAACTTTTCCATACAAGGGATCTTCAAGGTGTTTCATAAGGCCGCTGTTTTGGGAACCCACACGGTTTCGGAACAGAATCTGTAAGAGAGTTCTACAAGGGATCTATGACGGGTTTCTCGAAGGTTTCTATACAGGGGATCTATAAGGTTTCTATATAAGGAATCTATGGTTGTTCTATACGGGCTCCATATACGGTCTAGAAAAAGGATTTCTAGAAGGTCCTTATATAGGGAATCTGTAAGGTTTCTATAAAACAAATCTATAATGGAATCTGTAAGGTTTCTATAAAGAAGAGTCTACAAGGGTTTAGGATTCTCGACACGGTCTCTTTACAGTGGATAGACAAATTTTCTAATAAGAATGTTTATCAGGGTTGTTGAGAAAGGAGGGGGGAGGTGGGGAGGTGAAAAGAGAGAAGGGGAGGGAAGGGGAGAGGGGTGGGAAGGGCTGTTGCCGGCAACACATCGGGTATTGGATCTCGGATGCAGGCCTTAGCCCCGGTACAAACCGGTACAACCGGTACAAGTTGTACCGGTCTTCTCCTGGAATCTTGGAAGGGTCCCCCGGCACAAACCGGTACAACCGGTACAAGTTGTACCGGGAGAATCCAAGATTCCAAGATTCCAAGATTGCTGCGAACTCTTTCTCGGAATCTTGGATACCGGAGCCCATCCAGTTCCAGGATTCCAAAAAAGACCCCGCTGCAATCTTGGAATCTTGGAATCTTGGATTCCCCCGGTACAACTTGTACCGGTTGTACCGGTTTGTACCGGGGCTAAGGGGCCAAGGCCTGTACCCACTATCTTTGGGGCGGAGTTCGCCCAACCATGTGTGTGTGTGTGTTTGCTAAATGCTGTGGTATTCACGTAGGAAGACACACCTACAGACGATCTGAAGAAAAAACAAACGGGGATGGCACACGAAGCGCTGGAAACAGACAGAAAGCGTGGATCTTTGGGGGGGGTACCATATATATATATATATATATATATATATATATGGTCCCTGCACTTGTTTATTTGTTTACGTGTTTATATATTTGTATATGTGTATATTTCTATAATTTACATTGCTGTATATTCCTGTGTATGTATAAAGTTGAATAAAGATATGCTTTTGATAGGCATATGTTTACGTATATCACTGTTGATCCGTCTATCCATCCATCTATCTATCTCTATCTGTTCATTCATCTCTTTCTTTCTCTATGTATGTGATGCGTATAAAAAATACATATATATATATATATATAAGTATGTATGTATGTATTTATGTGTGTGTACATGTGTATATATATATATATATATTGTCTTTATGTATACAGGTAACTTCGTACATATGTATTCTTGCATATGTGTATGCAGGAACGTACGTACTCATGTATGTATTCGTTTGCGATTCCACGCGAGGGTGATCTACAAGAACGAAACGCACGAAGTGTCAAAATATGCTGCACAGCCGACTCCATAAGCTCCGGGCAATTTCGAATCTCGATATGGCACCCGACCGGAGCCCTGCAGACTCGCACAATATCGTCGAATGTTGGGGTGCAGGATGCTTGCTGAAATTTGTTGGGCGTTCAAAGGCTTACAGCTTCCGGGACGACTCAGGGATGTTGGATTTGGTTCAGACGTTCAGAGGCTTAGTGCTTTGGGGTTGAGGGGACCCGGATGGAATGTTTAGTGGCTTCCACTGCAACTTCATCCTAGAAAGTGAGTCAATGCTTGTTGCAGTAGCTAGCCAAAATGCTCATGGAAACAAGGCCGAGGGTCCGGACGGCTATCTCTGCGATTGTACTTGCAGACTGGTAGAGAGTGTTGCATTCAGGCTTGAGGAGCATTCGTGCCGGTTTGCTGGGTTCGCGGACCTTCGTAGCTAGTAGTGCACATGCTCATCGACTTTGGAGTGCCGGACTGATTCACGCACTGCTACTGCTATTGAAGCTACGACCACCACTTCCACCAGTGCCACTACCACTCCTTCCACTGCGAGAGAGCGAGCACGAGTAGAGAGGAGTTGCAGCAGCAATAGGCTGAAGCCGTCAGAACTGATGATGGTAGTGGTAGTGCTGCGGACGGTGGGTGTGCGGGCATTCGTGGTGAAAGCTCCAGTTCCGAAAAATGATTTCGGGGCACAGGAACCTCGCGCAGCGCGGTGATGACACGGCCCAGCGTCAGCAAGCTCTGATTGATGGAGCGGCGCCTGGGAATTGACCGTTGGGGCCTTGGGGTTTGATGCAGATTGCGAGATGACTTGAGGATGAGAGGCTCTCACTCTACGGGTGTTGAGGCTTCATGCCTACGGCCTATGGGCCTTTCTGAACGTCGCACTCGAGACTGTGGGCAAATTGAGGCGTTCAGGGCCTTCAAAACAATGAGAACTTGGCAATCTGCATAAGGAAGGGGTTAACGCGAGGATGTAATGTTAGAGTGATGCTACGAGCATACGACCTTGGGCCGGAATGTGGCAGGCACTTTCTGTGCCGCTTATGGATTCTACGTACATCCACTACGAAAACGACAACGAATAGCGACCACGAATCCATCCATCCACCCACCCATCCATCCATCCATCCATCCTTCCGACTCCATGCAGGCTGCATGGGTACGTACATACGGATACCCACATCTGCGAGGGTATTAGGAAGAAATCTGTGGATCGCTGTCTGAGCTCGGAACTCACGCTCCTCTTCCTGCCCTGCTAGGAGCCGAGCAGCCTGGGAGGTATCCTGCAGAACACAGACTGGGATTTCACAGAAACCTGCAATGGTAACTAAAACAGCATGTAGCCAAGGATGGACCAGGCCTGCGGAAATAGAGAGACATGTACACAATACATACATATGCATAAATATATATATATATATACACGTATATGTGTGTGTGGGGGTTCATGTGTATATATTTATATACATAAATGTGTCATGTTCTGTACATGTTCATGCATATCTTTGTCTGTTTAATAATTTAGGTACTTAGTTATTGTATGTATCTGTATGTGTGTACTTGAAACCATATTCATACTCATACTTCTGTTTCTAAACATGCGTATATGTATATGTACATATGTATGTATGTATGTATGTATGTATGTATGCATACACGTATATGTATGTATGCGTAAATATATATATATATATATATATATATATATATATATATCGGTATGTATATACATGTGTATATATATAAGCATAATTATGTACATGTATCGTTTTAGTAAGAAGGCTGTTTATTTATCGTTGGATCAATTAGTTTGTTCGTTAGTTCGTTTGTTAGTTAGGTAGGTAGGTCGGTCGGAGGGTAGTTAGTTATTTAGTTAGTTTGATTAGTTTCAAGTTAGTTAGCTAGCTGGCTAGTTAGTTAGGTAGGTAGTTAGCTAGCTTGTGAGCTAGCTAGCTAGCTAGCTAGTTAGCTAGTCAGCCAGTTACCGAGATAGCCAGTTGTCTAGTTTGTCAGTTAGGTAGTTAGTTCATTGCTTAGTTAGCTAGCTAGCAAGCTAGCTAACTAGCTAGTTGCCTATTTATTTGTTCATGTACGTCTTTACTTGTTTATACGCATGTGCATTTGTGCATTTATCTATGTACCTATCTATTTATATATGTACATGTATATCTGTGTGTTTAATTATTCATGCTTTCATTTGCTTACATACATATGCAATCCATATTTAGGCACTGGTATACCCAGATTTCTTATGAACGCAGGCGAACGATGGTTAGAGTGGCAGAACTTGCTGCAGATGTGCCCAAAACCCCAGCCAAAGACTGGCATCCTGGAATGACCCAATTTCACTCGCACCATCCCGACATACACAGACATCTCCCAACATGTTCGATCGCCAACAGATGAGCACAAACATGCGGCAACGTATCATGTACCAATCGCGCATTGGCATACGGCAGCAAATGAAACATGTCACAGTAAGCAACACTGCATAAGTCCAAATGAAAAACAACATGCATCAACAAGAACGAGATGTTGGTGTACACCATGTCATGCACTAGGCCTGAATCTTTGTTGCCAGTGGAAGGGCAGCTTCAGCTGGCTGTGGCTTAACGCTTAAGCTTCTCGGCATCCTCCGGGTAGATGAAGCCACCCTTCTTTGCACATTCGCTGCCGGCCAAATCCACGAGGTGCAGCTTGCCCTGAGAGTTAACATGTGGGGCACAGCTTGTGAGATATCAAGTCTGAGGCCCTGAGACCCCAAACCTAAACCTGATAAGAAGAGAAACCAATGCAAAAGACTGAACCTTCCGGGATCAAGGCTTGGGCTCAACAACAAGCGCCGCCAAAGCATCACAGCTGCTGGATGCGCTACAGCGCCATTTTAAGCTCATCCAGCACTGGTGCCACAATTTCTGAACCTCACCTGAATCCGAGGATCCCAAAGCCTCCGCCCAGCACCAAAGCCATGAAAATCCGAATCAAATCGGCTTCGGTTGCAAGAAGGATATCTGACTCCACTCGCCGTGATCAACAATATTGCTCAAGCGGACGCCCCTACCCCGCCGAGTCGATGCCTGGTTCTCCAACTCGCCCCCTGCCACTCGCCTCTGACATCGCACCTGACGGCGTCTTGTCTGCGTAGTGGCTGATGGTCTTATCTTTGCTCTTGGCTGTTGTATCTCCATTACGCTAGCTCCAGTATCACCTGAACTTGTTGACCGGGCTGACCGCTGTTGATGAAAGGCTTTGCAGGTGCGTAGTCGCTCATGCTGTTCTGGCTGTACTTTCTGTACCCGGCACATGTCCATGTTTGTAAGATATGACATGATTCTCTGTATGCCGGTGCTCCATTGTGCATGATGCGAACATGCCGAAATAGAGAACCATCACTCTTCTATCATCTTGTCGAAACATCTGATGATTGCTGGTGCCGGCGCTGCTGATTCACCTTCTCCTATGACGACGGCCGCCACCAGCACCGTCACCGCTGCAGTGGCACCCGTAATGATAGTACTGACAATACAAATACCCCTCAACAACAACTAGTACGTACCGGTAGAAGAGTATCAGCATGAGCATCATCTTTATCTGGGTCACTGCTCCCATCATTGCTCCCCTTAGATTGGCAATCTTAATCATACTAGCAATACGAGCAAGGAAGAAGCCCTGATCTGCCTTCATCGTGAAGATGCTGTGGGATCGGCTGCTCCGTGCATTCACGCGGGTCTCGGCAACCCGCCTTTTCTCCTGGCATCGCTGGGGCCTGGCTCCTGACCCCGAACCTCTAAACACTGCAGAGCCCGAAACCACGTGAACTGGTCGCTGCAATTAATGACTGCAGCTTGCTTCAGTGCAACAGTGCAGAAGAAAAGTGGTTGCCATAAGTATTCGTGTGAGCTTTGTGAGACTCTAAAACGAAACCCAGGAACACGTACCCCTCAGCTCATCATACAATTTGTCACGAAGAAGTGATCCCGGCAGCACCAATGAAATCAAGGCAGTGGGCCTCGATTGGCAACTTAGCATGCCGAATGAGCTACTTGTGCCTGCGCACGACGAACCACCTCGAGGATGTCGTCCATGTTATGGACTTCCACCTTCGGGAGCTGAACTGTAGGCATGCACGATGACTGCAATCATGCTTCCACAAACTAGGAGTTGACCATCCACACAGGAAAGATGATTGTGAAAATGAACGATACGATGAATGTATGTCCTTCTGCTTTCCATGCGCCTAAACCCTCTGCAGAAAGCACCCTGCTCAGGTTCGTGTGCGTGCGGCCAGGATCGACTCGAAGCTGCAGTATGTGCACATAATTCCAAAGACTTTAAGAAATAGAATGCAAAGGTGGGGTGTTGGGGGTCTATCGTGGCATGACTGTGTAATATACGGGGATAGTGCTACGAGCGTGGGCTCCTAGATTCGATATTGCCGAAAGAGTACCACCCCCCCCCCTCCAAGGCAGGACAGCTCCATGTGCATGCACGTATTGACTTGATCAGCGGTGTAAGTCTTCACTTGCCGCAATTTGTGCTTTCAAGTCATCAGAGTCTTACAGTACCTAGTTGATATGCGTGCGGAGATGCAGCCTTGCATACTATGATACTCTATGCAGCTGAAACTCGACACCAGGTGCAAGACTCTGGACATGCCACACGTTGCATTTTATGTGCCGCACATCTGACCATGCACTACGCGGTCTCACATAAATGATAAATACATCGGTTCCATGCCCATTCAAACTATCCACCAGACACGCTTTAGCCTGCAAAGCTTCTGACACAAGAACCCTGAAGCATCCCCAGGAGCCCTCAGCCCAAGTTCTGGCTTTTGGGCGAAGCCACGGCAAACCCTGGGCCCCACTTCGGGGGAACCAGAATACCCTAAGAACTCTCGGAGGAGAGAAAGGTCAGGAAGTCCTGGACATCGTGCTCCTTAAAGGGGATCCCCATCTTCAGGAGGTAGGCGACTTCCGCTGTCTGAGAGGCACCCAGACCAGACTCCGGCCTCACCCGGCTCTTGGCAGCATCACTCGAGAGATCCTCCCAGCTTAGCTTCCCTTGGCCCTTCTTCCCTTGGAAGTAGAAGACGTGGAGCTCTTGCTTTAGTTCCACGGCTCGGTCCACGTTCTTCTTCCAGACTTCGAACCATTGGCAGCCCCACGGTGCTCGCCCACCGTTCTCCTGGCCAAGATCCCGAGCTGCACGCAGGGCTCGCGCATACTGCTTCTGCCACTCTAGGTCGTTCTGCTCGCTCTTGATCAGCAGAACCTGATTCATGGCGTCGGCATCTGCCACTTCGTGACGCAGCTTCTCCCGGCTCTCATAGGTGTCGGCCTCACACGGATCCACTTCCACCACGCGGAGGTATGCCGATGCCCGAATCTGACCGTAGATGGCATGACACCAGCACTTGCCCGGCGTGTCCGGATTTATGGAGTGCTGTCCTAAACCAGAGGCCGAGTCTGTCAAGAACACACATGCCAAAGAGCATAAGTCCTCTTCGGTCACGAAATCATCCCTCACGGCTTTAACGGCCTTGTCCCAGAGCTTATTATAAACCCCCGGAAAGGAGACGATACACTTTGCGGCCCTTTCATTGATGTGCCCCGGGAAGGTGATGCGCTTTGATGCAAAGCCGTAGCCCGACAGGTCTGCGAGCTTTCGGAAGGCATCCATGGGGTTCCGAGGCCCCATCATCCCACTCAAGGCTAGGGCCGCGAAGATCTGCACGCAGATGTCAATGGTAAGCCATGTCATCTCAATGCGCCTCACGAACTGTGCCCAACTCCAAAAGCCCAGAGCAGGGCCAAGCAGCACCAGAAGGGCATTCAAGTACAAGAAGCAGGCCGTTAGCTTGAGGTCCAGATCGAGGTCAGCACGCCCTGCGACCATAGCTTTGCTCCCCGCCTGGCACAGAGCCCCACACTGGGTGAAGAGTGTCGTCCAGCAGCAGAAGAAGCTGAAAAAAAGTAGGAAGGATGCTGGTGCACCAATACGCTCCACAGTTAAATTGCTTTCCTTGCCAAATTCGCTGATGGAGATCCGAGAGGTTAGGATTACCAGACCCCCCAGCAAGAAGCCGCAGCCGATCGCTGCCATAATATGGCAGAACTTGGCCGTCAATCGCCATCCCAGAGCTTGCAATCTTAGGTTGGTCATGTGAACCTGCATGACATTGCAGGTGATCTCCCACGGCAGAACAGAAAAGATTGGCAAGGCAGCTCGCAGTGTTGACATGCTCTCATCAAAGACGAAGATCGCGAGTACAAACACTGTCCGGCGGCTCCAGATGAGCAGACGCGACTTCGTCGAAAACCGCTCTTCCCGAATCAGGAACATCCCTACACCTAATCCTGTAACCAGAGGCCTTACAAGGGCATTCACAATCCTTATGTGATTCTCGTAGTCAATACTGACAAGGTTTGCGGAGATGCGGGCCAAGGTGTACAGCACCAATGCCAGCGCTTTCGCCAACTTCTCTTCTGCGAGGTGGCTCTTGTCTCTGTGCAGCTGGTGCTCCAGCTCTGTCAAGCGAGCCAGGCTCGATCTTCGGTGCCCTCGGCGCGCAGAGGGCACCTCCAGGGAGCCATGGTGTTCAGCCGGCGAAGGGGCGGCACCTGTGCCCAGGAGGCGGAGTTCGACCGTCGGTGCTGGCGAGGCCCCATCCGGCATGGAACAGACAGAGGCTTCGTTGTAGTAGTAGCAGTAGTGGTGGTAGTAGTAGTAGTAGTAGTAGTAGTAGTAGTCTTGGTCGTCGTCGTGGTGGTAGTAGTAGGCGAAACAAACATGATTTGTATAAGTAAAACCAAAATGACGATGACAGCGAGGGGTAGGAGGAGTTTGTGGCATGACTACCATCGCTATGGCCCGTACCACGACGATTCTGGTTTTCCTCATCGGAGCTGATATAATGGCCACATCTCTGCGAGGGCGGCGGCGAAGAGGATCAAAGTCGAGCCAATCGTCCCACAATGCTTCATGCGATCCACAGAGTCCTAAATGCTCCTACATGCCTCTAACCAAGACTGACCGAGCTGGGCCTTGGTTCCCACATGTTTCTGGATATCTGAGCTTCTTGAAACTAGATCTTTGCCTGAGCCAGTTTTTTTCGAGTTATCGGATGCAAGTTCACCGGATCTGGGCTTTGCAAGCTTGAGGCCCTCAGGCCTAAATCGACCTAAGTTTGGGTTTGGGCTTCGGGACCCAAATGAAGCGACGTGTAGCGGGCAGTGCCTCCGACAGGCCTTGGCAGCAGACGCCACGGCCGCTGCCAATATCCTACACAGACTCTGGCTGCATGGTTGCCGAAGAGCTCTAATTTACCGGGGTGATATAGAGTTGCTTCTCAAAGATAATATCGTAGAGTGATCGGAGACATAACCATGTTAAGTACTGGCTCATGGCAGCGTCCGCACCGCAGCTCTCCTTTTCGCTGCGCTGCCCTTTGGAAGTTTCGGTAGGCTGACTGTTCAGCGGTCTTCGGCACTTTCGCCTCAAAAACGACAGAGCACCCAGCGGAGAGAAGCTAAGCTGAACCGTAAGCGAAGAAGTCGCAGTCAGCCCAGAAGAAACCACCAGCTTGCCGTAGACGAGGAGGACGAAGTGGTACTCGAAGAAGAAGAGCTGCTCCACCACTTCCCAGGGCCGCTTCGAGGTACGAGAAGGAGCTTAACTCCGTAGCCCAGTCAAGGGTCCTCGGCAGCGAGAGAAGATAAAAGAAAAGGAAGGAGACGAGCGGCAGCATCCACAGAGCGGCGGGCAGGCGCCGACAGGCGGCCAAGCACTGTTTCGGCCGCCAGCTCTTGCAGATAATGCTGAAGAGTTTGCACATGCTGCAGACGCATGCGCCAAAGCAGATCCAGGATCGGCATGCCTTGTCGATAACTGTGAACAGCGCCTCCGCCGCGAACAGAAGCAGGCGTAAGGTTCAAATCCGAAGAAACATGTAGAGCCGCAAGTAAATCGTCCCAGCGACGCCTGAAACTTTGAGCTGACAGAGGGTAAAGCGGAGCATCAGGCGGAAGCCGCCCAAACACTCGCACACAAGCCTGAACAAGCACTGCGTTTTGAACGGTGCTGTGCTGCTGTCGGCCACCTCCGCGGCGGCCAGTCTTGGGCATCCGGATCCGAATAAAAAGCCGATCAGTCAAATCGGAACCGATATCATCTGGCAGCACGAGGTCTGCGCGCAGAGCTCGCAAGACTTCACCAATGCGTAGGATCCCTTGGAACCCCAGCAGCAGTATGAGCGCGAATCGCGGCCACTGCCAAGTGATCGCTAGACTAGCCATCGCTTCACACAGTCGACATGGTAGCGGTTCACGATGAATGAGCGGTTCAACTTGTTCCCAACGTGACACTAAGGCCCAGCACTCTCTAGCATGCATGCGGAAATCATTGAAGTGCCGCTGGGCCCACGCCAAAAGATGCCTGAAAGAAGAGAGTGGAGCTCCAATATAGAAAAGGTGCTCGCCGTAAGCAGCCAGAAGCGTAGCGACCGTCGCCGCAACCAGAAGAATTTCGTCTGCAACCGCAGCGTCTAGATCCAAAACGACCCAATCCCGAAATTCATCCCAAAGTCGGCGCTCCAAGTTCTCAGTGCGAGCGTCCACGAGCGCCACAGACCGAAGTTCCAAACCTTGTCGGTGAGCGGCGCGGCTTGCCGCAGTGGTTCGACGAGGCCCTGGATGAAGGGCTTCCCCTATGCGACGGCCGAGTGCCCGAGCACACGCAGATGCATCCAGCCTCCGAAATGCTGGCCTATCGCCGGTCGCCCCGGCCATCGCCATAGCAATGACCAGCGAAACACCTCGCGGGTAAGGCTCAGCAACTCGGGTCCATGACATGCGATGGTGCGGAGAGCGCCCCCTGAGCTGTTGATGCCGCGGACACCCAGGACACCGAGTAACTTGATCTCGGAGACTCGTAGTTGTGAGCACAACCGTACGCTTTCGCCAGGGAGCTCGAAAAGCGCAAAAATCAACAGTCCACTTGCCTAGGCGGTGATCTCGTTGTAGCTCCACAAAAGACGGGAGCTGCCAGAGAAAAGAGCACTGAGGATTCTCCACCCAAAATGGAACATGATGCGTCAGGCACCGTGAACAGGCTTGGGCCACGAAATTCGCCAATGTGTTCCCTAGTCGGACTTTGGCAGACTGTGAAGCGCTTAACCCAGGCAGTCCTTCAGGATGGCTAGCCGTCCGACAGCACGGTGCCACAGCTCGCGACAAAGAAGAGCACACCGGCGCCGCTCCACAGCCAATGATCCAACCTGAAGTGATGAGGCGCAGAACTTCACTCTGAACACAGGCTAAGCTGAGGTCCTGCTCGGGCGAGAACTTGACGTCGTAGCACAGAACCCATCGCCCTGTGAGTCGAGCGAGTTCCCGAGCAACTCCAGCACAGCCTGAAAACAAATCCAAGTATCCACTTCTTGCAGCACAAACCGATCGCTCCAAACCTTTCGGGAAAAAGAAGGTCCCACATGAACTGAAAGGAGGCACAACTGCATCCTTGGGAGTGTGCCGTTCAGTGGGATGGCAAAGTTGGTCGGACCACTCATGGCCCAGTGGCTCCAATGGAAAAGGAAGAGCCGCATTGAGAAGCTCGCGCAGGTTTCGGCGAGCTCTGAGGTGACCGTGCCGCACTTGCGACACAATCTCAGCTTCTCCTGCCTTCCTAAGCTCAGCAAAAGAAGGCAGCCCTGATACACAGAAAGGATCTGCACGTTGATGCTCCAGCCACCGGTCGAACTCGTCAAACTCGCCCTGAAGGGCCTGCTCCCACCAATCTGGCGATGGCTCCTGTGGCGAGGGTATGGGCTTTCCTCTAGTGGGAGCGTCCGACGGGTTGATTGAAGTGGCATAGTACATCTGCATGCTGTGCAAACCGCCTCCAATGTAGTCTGGCAACGAGCTCCTGAGCTCGTGGTTCAACGAGGGACTCGCCGACCGTCCTTTGAGCAAACAGCCAAGCGCAACTTGAGAGTCGCCGCCAACGACCATTCTGGTGGCCTTGCCGGGCAGCTTGCCCAAGCGCTCAGCCTTGATGAACGACCTGAGTTCTCCTATGTTGATGTGTCTTCGCTTCAAGCTCTTCCGCTTCCAGCACAATTTGTACGGTCTGGTACGAGCAAGTACAGTGTGCAGCGGATGGGCTCGGAAGCAATCCTTAGCTCCACCGGGAACTTCTTCTTCAGGTGCCAGGACCCCAAGAGCTCGCGATCTCGCCTTCAGCGGCGATAGCAAACGGGTCCAGACGCCTTTGGTTAACGTGTGGCGAGTCAACTCCTTCACAAAAGCTTTGCTGGTCCTGGTAGAGCAAACCGCCTCACCCCACATCGAAGCATCCACTGCGAACACCTCGGGGTTCACTTCGGCACGCATGTCCGACACGGCAGTGGGGAGCAACACAGCTACCAACAATAATTCTCGACGGAGTTTTCCCCCAATAGCTATAACGGTGCCCTGCACGCGGCCTTTCATCACTTCGAAGATCTCCTCCAGGAGGCTCATGAGCCTGCGCCTGAAAGTGAACAATGAAATGAGGCCACCGGCGAGCACTTCAAGCAAACCTATGCTCACCACACCCAAACGCAAAACCTGCACGATGATCTTGAGTAAAGGTGCTGCCCGTCTGAGCGATCCTCGTACAAGCCCAACTCGACCATCCAGATCGACGCCCCAAAACTCGGCACGAGAAGCATCCCTCACCGCCTTGGCTTCATGAGGAATCAAGTGCACTTGCTGGTAGGCTTTTTGGGCTTGGTCTGCGAGCTCAGCTCCTCGACTAGCAACTGGAACGATTGGTTGACGAGCTTCCCGAACTTTGCTGAGCGACACGAAATCGTCGATAACAATCCCACACATGGTGTCACTCCTAGGAACGGGCAGGGACATTGCAAGGAGGCTGTCCTCATCAACTATCTCTTGCTGCAAGCACAGTCCCAAATGGCAGGTTTGTGCAAGTTCCACCGCCTGCGTGTCGCCCATGGCGAGGCAGGCCAACGACACAATGAGCTCGGTCTCGCCATTCATCCAGTCCTGGAAACAGGTCAAATGTCGAACTTCTTTGGGATGGACACTTCCTATCAGGCTGTTTCGTTGAGCTCGTTGATCGCTGACACGGAAGAGATGATAAAAGTCCCTAATATCGTTCGTTGATATGAGCACGATCTCACCCGCTTCAAGAATGAGCTTCGTGAAGAGCTCCCCAGAGCCGAGTGTCATGATATAACGGCCAGGAGGGCGCTCAAGCAGATTATGAGGTCGGGAATCCATAATTAAACGATCGAGCTCCAACGACTTGAGGACCGCGAACACTCCTGCACCATACTGGGACCTTACATCTTGCTTTCGAAAGAGACGTATGCGGCCACTTTTGTCAAGCAAAGTGAACAGCTGAAGTCTCTGTTCTCGGGAGCAGTGGATGCGCACTCGGGGAATCCTGCCTTCGAACTCTTCGGGAGCAATCGAGGTCTCAAAGGGGCAATCATAGATCTTGCGACTGAGAGAATCGAGGAACGGCCTAGGATCGAAGTCAGGTCGCCCGCGAAACTGAAGCCTGCTGGCTTCAATCTCTTTGTACGTGCCCGCATAGGCACGACGGAGCTTGCCAATGTCGGGGCTGCTCTCACTAGGCTGATGCTCTTTGCCTGCCGACACGAAGTTTTGCAACTCACTCAAAGCGGCTTCCAGGTCCTCAACTTTGCCAGCAGTCCTCCCCATGTCCTCGGGCCCCAAGATGCCAAGGCCTAGCCAAGCGTCCAAGTACTTCTCGATCCTAAGAACCTGCTCGGTTTGGCTGGGTCGGAGCCACCCTCCAGGAAGACAAGCATCAGGAGCTCGGGAGGGTAAGCCCAGATCGATAAAGTCAAGAACGATGACAATCAGGTTAACAACATACTTCTTAAGCAAGTCGCCTTCCAGATCGACCGCCGGCTGGGACATCAAGTTGCCGTAGGGCACGGGGATGGGCCACACTCGGCCACTCAGACCGCTCGAAGAACCGCCCCGGTCACGACGGGGCTGGGCAGTCCTAAAGCAGCTTCTGGAGAAAGAGCCAAGGGCCCCGGGGTCCTCGAACAAGAGGGCCCCAAGTTGGCGAAAAACCTTCAAAGTATCAACACATTCAGCTCTGGATCCCGGCACGTGCTGCGTCTGCTGCTGTCGTTCCAGATCTTTCCCAGGTCGGCCTGAGGAGAAGCCCGGACTTTCAGAAGTAGTTCCAGCTCTCGTGCCACATACAGTGCTTGTAGAAGGGGCTGCAAAAGAAGAGGGCGGCCGGCATTCAAAAGGCCCCGCGCGGCTGTCCTCAAACTCATTCGCACTCACTGCTGTTCGGCACCCCCTTGGGCGCCACTGCCGTCTCGGCCTCGTCCTCTGCCTCGGCCGCGTCCGCGACCCCGTCCCGGCTCCTCGGTGGACTCCTTGTCGCCGCGCTGAGTGCCCCCAGGGTCCCGTTTGTTCCCCTGAGACAGTTTTAGCTTGGCCTCGTTGAATGCCTCGCGGTCCCGAAGCACTTGGAGGAATATCTCGCTCCACCTTGGATCGAACAAGGCCGTCGTCTGCGACTCCGCCGGCTGAGGCCCTGAATGACGAGCGAATTCTTGATACGGCGGCAAAGGCTCCAGCAGGGCAACGGTGCTCATCACCCACGATCCTGAATCGATCGAGGCCTGATCGGCACAGGCCACCATCAAGCCTGCCCGAGCGCGGGCTCGCTCCACATTGTTCTGCATCAGATCGTCCCACACTCCTGCCATGCCCCAGGCCCACCGAATGTGATTGTGATAATTTCCAATGCGGCTCTTCGAAGCAAGCCAGCCCCTTGCGGTACCAGCACCTCCTCCGACATCTGGAACACCAGGCTTTGGGGGAGCGACTTGGAAGTCCAGCCGCATCTGCCGCTCCAAAGTTTCGTAGATCACCTTGGGATTCTCCTCGTAGGTCTTGGTGAGCAACCTCAATGCGGCCGCGCTTTTCCGTCCTTGCCCTAGTCCCTGCTGGTCGCTGCTGCTCCCGCTCGCCCCTGCATCCAGAACACTGTCTAAGTCGGGTTTGCTGCCGCGAGCTGGCACAGCCAAAGTGCTCACAATCTTTGTGAGCTGAAGCAACGCGGCCTCCATCTGGTTGCCGTCTTGGGCGCCAGCGGCGAAAGGGTCCTCGTCGTTGAGCTCCTGGAGGTCCTCGGCGAACTCGCCCTCGTCCAGAGCCCCGGCCGCCATGGCCGTCACAAAGTTCTCGGCGCCCTCTTCCGGCTTTTTGAGCTTCTTGGCCGCCAGAAGCTTTCCCATCTCCTGCAAGGCGCTGTCCTCGATCCCTGCAGCTCGGGCCGCCGCTACGGTCGATGCATCCAGGCCGCCCAGCGCCACTTTCCGCGGGGCTGCGGCGACCTTCGACCTGGCTCCTCGAGTCTTGTCGACTCCTTCGCCCGCCTTCCCGGCCGGCTCCTTGTTGCCAATGTTCTGAATGAGCAGCTTGATTTCTGCTAACCCAGACTCGACGGCAGCCATGCGCTTGAAAATACCGTCTCCGCCGCCCCCGCTCTCCGCCGTCGTGAAGGCAAAGTGCTCGTCCGCAACGGAGACTAAGGCTTGGGCATAGGGCAGCACGGTGGTCGAGAACTTGTAAGTGATTTCGGCCGGGGGCCGCTCGAAGGTGATGAGGGCCTCCAGCTCCATGGCCAAGACCCCGACCCAGAGTTTTATGGTGACCTCCTGCACTGGCGTCTCCTTCTCCTCGGGGTAGGCGCCGACAACTGACACCAGAATCGCTTTGCCCAAAGTAGTCGGGCTGACCTTGCGCTTCGAAGTGAGCCGGTGCCATACCTCGTGAGGCACAGCTACGATCAGCCTGCCCCCCAATTCTGCAATGGCCAAAATTGCGGTATCCTCCCCTGTTACGGAACAAGGCAGGGCTCCCACACGATAATCAAAATTTGTGCGACCTGATTGAAAGAGGAGGTGCGATCGCACTCCAGCCTCCTCTTCTTCTTCCTCGCTGGCTTCACCACTCATGGCTCGACCTCAAGGGGCCACTGAAAGCCAGCCTCGGCCACAGCCACAGTCGCCTCCCGCTGGGATGGGAAGCCGACGAAAAGGGAATCAAACAAGTCACCCTTGGTCTCCACAAACTCCTTGATGCCACGCCAGGACCGGAAGGCCCGAACCGGATTGGTGAAGGTCTGGCCCCCTTTGTCCCTCACAAGGACGTAGATAGTGCTCTTGAGATTCACCTTTGACCGGCCACTTGTGCCAGACCAAGGCTCGCGTTTGAAACCTGCTTTCAAGAAGCGGCCGATCTCCTTGGCGACCTCAAGCCTGAAAGTCCAATCAGAGCTAGCCCCACTCACACAGGCAGACTCCGAAGAAGCAGCCGCACCACTGGAGCTGCGCAAGGCCCTCCCAGCCCCTTCGCTGGACGGCTCCCGGACAATCTCAAACCCCGGCTCAGATCCCTGAGCTGCCTTGAGCTCAGCAATCTCGGACTCCTGCCTGTCGAGACGCAAGCGGAGCACTTGCAGCTCCAATTTCAGAGCTTGGACCTCGAACTCCAGCTCCTTAGTGCCGCGGCTCATGCACCCGGTAAAGCGGAAAGTTTCCACTTGACCTAGGGCCCAAAGAGATCCAGCGAGCAGTGGTTTGACGCCACCACAGCCGAGCACAATAGAGTAGATCAACCAGAGGTCCAATGGCAATCCCGCAGAGAAGCCCAATCCAGAACTGCCTGTGGGAAAGAAGATCTGCCCAATCGTCGGGCAGTTCACCGAGCGCACACAATGGCTCAAGAGAAGAGGGGTTTAGTGCAGGGCCCGACACAACAACAGGAGAGGGTTGACCGAGGCTTTGCACAATCGCGCTCAAGACGAGGCCTCCTAACGACCCCGAGGCGAGAGCCTCCCTTGACATGGGCTAGGCCCACAAAAAGCTGCCACCATTCGCTGACGCACTGAACATGTAAAACATGCCAAGCAACTATACTAAGCACTCGCTGCGTGATGACAACACAAGAAGAAGGCTGGTGACCAGCATACAACTAAAGCCAACAATACCAATATAGACAAGCTGAACAGTGCAGCAACTGTGGGCGACCTTCATCAGGACATAAGGAAGAAGACTAATCTTGCTGTTATTAGTCATGATGATAAACGAATTCATGACCTTGTCTTATCTTAACTGTACCGAAAGTGTCTCTGAATATCTATCTACGAGAATGCGGCCCTCGGTCCTTCAGGTCCAGCTTTGGGTGGCGCTCCGCAGTGGCCAAGAGGTCGCTCAACTCCTCGCGTCCGAGCTTTGCTTTCAGTTTGAAGGTCTAGCTAGGTCCTTGGGATTGCAGGTTTTGGGCTTTGGGGTTCAGGGCTTGGGGCTTTCGGTTTGGGGTTTAGGCTTAAAGAGTTTAAGGCTGAAGGCTCAGGGTTATGGGCTCGGGGCTCTAAGGTCGCACGGGTTTAGGGTGTAGGGTCCAGGAGATAGGGGCTTAAAGTTTGGGGTCTTTGGGGGCTGAGGAACAGAGTGAGGGTTGAGGGTCCGGATGTAAGGTTCACAGAGCCCTTGAAGGAGATGCATGCAAGGCCGTCTGTCGGGCTAATAGACAGGTTTCGCATGAGGCTTGGGAATTTCAGGCTTGAAAATTCCACTGAGGCCTGGTAAACCCCAAACCCTGCCTCGTTGTAGATCTCCAGATAGGACACCGTCACCGTGCTCTCCGTGAACTCGGGGTGAGCCTGGAATGGGCATTAGGAGAATCCACAAATTGGCGGAGAGCTTCTGGCCAGGCGAAAGGTTCTTAACAGTGGGAGCAAGAATGACAATCAGAAATTCTCGAGTCTTTACAAGTAGTCGGAATCTGACTGCGCACCCGAACATTTCCAAGTGCGGGGAATTTGCAGCATCTTTGCTATCAGCTTAAGTGTGTAATAAGCATAGTGGGTGTCTTTGTCTCAAAAGCATTCAAGAGGATATTGCATTCAACCTTTCAGAACTCCTACACTAAATTGGAAGTTGTACGGGCTCCTGCTTCCTTCATTCCTCCTGGGGCGTCTTTCTTTAAGGCCGCCACGAGGGCTTCAAGCACAGCTGCGGCCGTGCGGGGAACCAGGCCGCGCCCTGGGCACTTCATTATTATTGTTATTATATTGATATTATTACTATTATTACTATTTATTTCTATTTTTTTCACTGTTGCACAAACAGCGATTCGTGCTCGTAGTCTCACTAAACTGTTTTTTGCTGCTGTATACACATTCCGTCCATTCTGATTCCAGTAAGACCCCGCAAAACACATGCTTACATCAACATCGCGATCTTCATGTTGACCTGGGTCGTAGCAGCACCTGCTGGCGGCTGATGCCTCTAGGCGTAGCAATCGTCGGTCGTGTCATCGCTGTAGTACCACAAGTACAGAGGGACCACAAGAGGATGCTATCGTTTCTTCCTCTTGAACCCTTTCAAGACCCTCACACAAACCATGCAGGGGGTAGTATGTCTAATTATTGAGCACATCAGTGTAGTTAAAGTGTCGTCTAATCCACTCCTCCTCTGTCACATCATGTTCGAAAGGGTCATCTACACCACAAAGCTTATCCTTCGTCTGTACACGAGTGCATGTACACTTCGTGTCCCTGTAGGTTAGCTCATTCGCCAGCTTCAGTTGCTCACCGTCCTCTGTTCCTATAACTATGAGATTGGTGTTCTCATCTACGAACTTCCTCTGTTGAAGTAGACCCCAAACCCTAAGCGCTGAACCCTAAACCCGAAGCCTAAACCTTGAAGACTACATTGGGGCGTGGGCCTTCCGCTGAGTCGAGTTGGCCCTCCATCCTGGCACTTTAGGTGTTGATTCTTGATTTTTCGGGTTTAGGGTTCAGGGTCTAGGATTTGGGATTTAGGGTCCTGCGTTTACGGTTTTTAGGGTTCAGGGTCATAGGTTGAGAGCTTAGTTAAATTAGGTCAGGATTTAGGATTTCGGATGTAGTCTCTTGAAGTTCGGGTTGAAGCAAACCGGCCCAGGCCCTTCGCGTTTGGTGTTTCGAACTTAAGATCACAAGTTAAGAGATCAGAAATGAAATGAAGGAACTGAAAAACTATGGCGCTTAGGGCAGCGGGTCTCAAAAACCAGCTCCTTTTTTGGGATCACATTGATTTCAAGAAGCAACCGGCGCTGCACGACACTTTCTCTAAGCAGGCAGTGGGTTTATTGAGTCTCCAATGATGATGTTGGGGCCTTTCCAGTCTTGAGGATGTCTGAGCTGGAGGAGATTGGGGTCCGAAGACTGCCCAAACACCGGAGCGGAACGACCGAAACGATGCCTCGGAAGTTTGGGGGGTGCGAAATCACCTGGCAAGTTCAAACGGCTTCGGGACACGAACCCCCGACCCGGCAAGGACACCACAGCCAGAACAAGCATGGCGCGAGCCACGTGTACCTGAGAACAAGGCAGGCAAGCCACTGCGGTCCCAAGCTTTGCAAAGCTGAGGGCAACACGTTTTGCCTGTACCCGTCTGACCGTAGGCAAAGGCTGTAGTCTCGTAACCCGCCAATACCTGCAACAAAGGCACTGGAAATCATGAGCATCGCCATCCTCGGTGTCACAGCCATCACCACCACCGCCGCCACCATCACCAGCACCACCACCACCACCACCACAGCCACCGTTCATTCGTGGACAATGTAGCGAGCTGTCCCCATCCTTCATCACGACACCAGCCACCAGCACCACCACTACAATCACAACAACCACAAACTCCGAAGTCGCCGGCTTGTATCGACATCTTCCACACCCGCTCCGAAGCCGAATGCATCAACAACAAAAACAAGCGCCGCATCAACAACGCTCAAAGGCCTGGCCCACCAGAGGCTGCAGAGTCGCCCGGAAGACATCTTCCTGGCTGCTGAAGGACGTGAGGACGTCATCGAAGTGGAAGGTGGACCTGACCTTCGCCGGGCGATGACAACCTATACTGAGGAAACCGAGGATCGGAGTCACAGAAACATCACCACCGAGCATAGCAAGAACGACGATCACCACAGCGATGAGTGCAATAAGCGGAAACAGAGGAGGAGGAGGAGGAGGAGGGTCAGGGAAATAGCAACAATTTAAGAACATCGGCAGTAATAGCTGGCCCCCATCGCAACACAGGCAATAGCAGCAGTTCGAAAAGAGGCGAGGGATTGTGATCAGTCTGTTCTTGCCCTTTCCTCGTCTTCCACTGCCGGTTTGCGATCGACGACTTATTCCTCTTCTTCTTCTTACTGTTGGATTCTTCGTATTGGTAATATTCTGCTTCTTCTTCTTCATCTTCATATTCATGAAAGCTTGCTCATCGTTCCCTTCTTTCTCCCTGCCTAGGCAAGCCTGGTGTGTTTCTGCACGCAAGCCGCTCGGAGCCCTGTAGCCACAAGCTGGCGCCACTGAGAAGCCGTCTCGGCAAAGCTTAAAGAGGCACCAGGAGGTTTCAAAAGAGTTCCGGCAGGCTCTTCCACCCTACACAAGCTGCCCATCCCTTTGGTGACCCACGGCGCATGCCAGCCATCACTCGGGAGGTCCGCGGGGGAAGACCCGACCCAACCAGCAGCTTCTCCAGGCAGACGAAATCCCCGCTGCAAAGCCGTTGCGGGGAGGCGGGCTGTCCAAGGTCATCAGCTCCTCCAGCAGCACATGGGTCTTCGAGAGGAGCAGGGACATGTGAGCCGTCTGTCCATATCTGACCACGTTCCGTTCTCCCTTGGTCCGTGTCAAAGTCAAGCTGGCCAGCCCATTCCTCAAGGAAACCGTAAGGTGTTGCCTGGCCAGGGAAAGAAGACTAAGAAGGGCCCCCGGCAACAATTCCCAGCAAAGTGCCCACAGCCCGGCCGAAGTAGAAGTCAGGCCGCGGCGTGGAGTCAGCAGCAAAAGGAGGGCGAGGAAGGGTTCAGGTCCAGAATCCCTGAAGTGCCCTAAGAAGGTAGCCAGCAAGGCGCTCGACAACCCACCCACTCCGGCGCCTACGCCTACGGCTAGTGGGCCTTCGTTCACAAGCCGAAAAGCCTCGAAGGGCGATTTCGCTTCGCTCTATGAAGTGCATCTTCATCTTCATCATCTCCCTATTCCTATTCCTATTAGTATTATTGGTATAGCAATTGTTATTGCTATTGCTATTATTGTGAATATCTGTAAAACTATTTGTAGTGTTCTTCTTCTTATTCTAATTCTCATCCTCATCCCCATCTTCATCCGCATGCGCATTCGCATTCGCATTCTCATTCTCAGTCTCATCCTCATTCTCATTCTCATTATCATTATTTTTATCCTTCTTATTCTGCTTCCTTCTTGTTGTTGCTCTTGTTCTTCTTCTTGTGCTTCTGCTGTACGTACTCCGCGCAGTAGGCGACCTGTGCAAACTACTCCTCAAAAGACCGCCGACTCTAGAACTACGTCTTCTCCACCTCAGCCTCACGCAAAGACCATAATCTCTGAACCCTGAAACCCCAAAAACAAAGGCTCAGCAAGTCCAGGGCTGCAGCCTGACGGGTTCCACCTGCGAGAATGCGGACCTGAACTCGAAATCACCGGGTTTGGGACTTAGGGTTAAAGCTTAGGGTTCAAGGTTTAGGTCCAGGGTTCCGGGTTTCAAGGCTTGGGACTCAGGGTTTGGGCTCTGGGTGCTACGGGCCTGCGGATAGGGCTTCAGGCAAGTGCTGAAGCTCTCAAGAACCACTTCTTAAGCTCGGTCAGGGCCTGTCGGCTTATGGCTTTGGGGCTTGTGGCGGCGCGCCGCCTGTTGGCGGAGCTTTCAAAGCATTCTGTGGGGACTGCAAGACCTGGTAATGTCAAGAAACAGGTTTACTTTTTATTTATCGATTCAAAACAAATAAAACAATAAAACGAATAAAACACATGAATAAAGCAGACATCTGATTCCCAAATCCGTTCTCGAAATCAAGGACTCCTCTGAGCTGGGCACCACCGCGACCTCGCGGCGCTCTGTGGAAGCCGTTGCTGCGGGCGTGGCTCCTGCCTGGGGATCAAGTTTCGGCACATGGTCATGAACTAAGACGGTTGACCCGAGAAATTGAAGTGCTATATGCATGCAGAACCCTGATGTCCCAGAGCACTTACGAAGCAGGACAGTGTCTGTAGGACTCTCCGTTGGGCGTTTCAGATTAGCGGACGGACCGTAGGTTCAGGGCTTGCGGCTCAGGGCTTAAAGTTTCGGGCTACAGCCTCCGGAGGGGCCCCCACAATCCTCATCAGTATATAGTGGAGCAAGTATGGTCGGCGCTGGTGTCGTATTCAATACCTGCATAGAAGCTGATGGGAGCATTAGTATCCTCTTGTGGCAGTCCTCGTGTAACAACTGTAGTGTACCCACCAAACCGATGTTCTAGTCATATCGGTAACGGGGCTGTCGTCAATCGTTGTACGATGGCCTCTCCGATGCACTGTACGGTTCAAGATTTACGGTTCAACGTTTGGCAATTAGGGGAACTAAACGGCTTCAACGTGTCATTGCACGGATTGCACCGAGCCTGCCTTCTTCTCGCGGTCGTTCATGGGCCGAATTCGGCAGACCACCCGCACATTGGTCACCGGGATCTTGCAGTGTGGAGCTCTTGTAAGCTTAAGGATTCGAAATCAGAAAGATGTTCGGGGCGCTTCGGATTGACAATGGGCGTGTTTGGGTTCGAGAATGGGGCTGCATGAAGAATAGGAATGCTGGAAGAGACCTGGGACAAGGGGAGAAGCTTGTGTTGCTGATAGATTCCCATGCTGATGCATCTTCATTCGAGTTAGCTGCCCAACAATTGAGAAAGCACGACCCCCACACCCCCGCTGCACTCCGGACCCCAAACAGAAGCCTTAAGCTCGAGCTGTTCCGTCCTCGGAGTTGCTAGCTCCGGTTGGTGTCGCCGGACGGCTGCGAGCTTGCCTGGGGTTGTCAGGCAGTGCTGACGATTGAAGTGTGCAGGAACGCTGATCGGCCTATTCATGCTTGCAGATCAACACTGCGACTGCAAAGTCTAGTCATGGTCTCTACCCGGTATACATGATTCAGAGACCAGGCAGAAGACTTCCCAATTAGCGAGCAGCACCTTCGGCACGCTGTGCCACGATCAGGGCAGCCATCAGGCTCGTGCATCTTGACTACGAACTGGCCACAGGCTTCCCCAGCTTCTGATCCGTCAACGCTGTCATGAGCGTGGGTACGCAAGAAGGGCAAAGGCAGATGCTGCTTCAAGTTTAGCTGTGCCAAGCCACGTACACCACGATCCAAAACCAACAAACCCTTCCAACAACTGAACACCGGAAGAGCAAAAAAGGCACAGCCTTCTCGCGCATCATCAACTCCTTGTAAAGCTCGCTATAACCGCATACAGCCAGCCAAATGGCGGGATGACAAAGTTCATATCCGGAACCCGCACCCTCACCTTTTCCACCAACAGTAGAAGTTCGACTCGCGGGATGGATGCATGTCAAGGTCCCACTGGGAGGAAGGACTCGAAAGTCAAGATAGCATGCCCCTCTAGAGTACTTTGAGTCTTTAAGTCTTAAACCCAGAAGTTCAAGGCCCGTGCACTCCGCGGAACATGTAGCAAGACACTGGCGATCAGAACATCTCCGGAGATCTAGATACTCGTAACAGTCGTAACATCAAGCAACGTACTTATACCAGACATAGGCTCCTCATATGATTCCAGGAACACTCGTAAAAAATACATGTATTATATAGATGATACAGAAGCCACCCACGAAGACCATATAACAATAACATACAACTGTAGTCCAAGCCAAACAATTCTGTTAGTGCCTCCCAAGCACTTCTGACATGCAGATCAACCAAACGTCAAACAATCTCTGAGTGACTCTGTGGTCTTTCCAGGACGGCCGTATGTAAGGTCCACGCAATGTTCTTATTTCCAAGTCCACAAATGCATAAACAAATTCGTCGTTATTTGGGAAATCCCGCAATATAGGTTCGTATAAAATATTCAATCAGACATGTGAGACTGCGATGCATTCACTCGGACCCCTCCTTCTTTTTATCGGATAAGCTCGAAGTGCTGTGGGGAATATCGAATGCAAAAGGTGTTGATGTCTGTCCCAAGGTCAAGCTTCCAAAGCTCGGCCAAGGGCCACGACTCCTTCAACGCACAGCTTGAAGTGCACCCGAACTTCCCCCCAGGGTGGGCGGGCGGGACAAAAATTTGCACACATGTGCTTGAAAGGAGCGTGCGCGGAAGACATGTTGTTCAACAATCATGTAACAAGCAAGTTCATGAAAAATTCGAAAGCTTGAAACGGTTTCCCAAATACCCGCTCGGAGAGTTCATGCTCAATCGTTTCTCAACGAGACAACGATCGTTGTGAAAATGGAAATAAGGTGAAAATCACAAGTGATGTGGTCACTTATTTCCAAGTCCACAAATGCATAAACAAATTCGTCGTTATTTGGGAAGTCACGCAATATAGGTTCGTATAAAATATTCAATCAGACATGTGAGACTGCGATGCATTCACTCGGACCCCTCCTTCTTTTTATCGGATAAGCTCGAAGTGCTGTGGGGAATATCGAATGCAAAAGGTGTTGATGTCTGTCCCAAGGTCAAGCTTCCAAAGCTCGGCCAAGGGCCACGACTCCTTCAACGCACGGCTTGAAGTGCACCCGAACTTCCCCCATTGATGTGCACTTCAGCTCGCCTCCGAAAGCATGCTAAAGCAATCTGCCCAAGCTCGCATCGTCCTGCCGTGCACCTTGTCTGATCAAGTGGTCCACAATCTGGCGACTAGGCGCATCCTTTTTTCATTCACACGCTTTAGTCGAGTCGACTATTCAGCGGGCGCTACGTACCCGTATCGGCAATTGGATACAGGAACGGCCTTTTCAGGCACGCCGGACAACTGCGGTGCCGCTTCCTAGGGCGGCAGGCCGACTATTGCGGCCCTAAAAAGAAAGCAGTAATGCCACGTCCTACTACGCAAATGGAAGTAGGACGTAAACCAAAGGAGAAGTTTCCCAGTGCCAGTTTACTCTGTCTACATGCACCTTGAGGCAGACTGTACAGAACACAAGGCGCAAAAAGTAGGGCCGTCCAGCGGCACCCGAAGTAGAAGGGCCGACTGTCGGCACCCGAAGCACAGGGAAGAGCTCGTCCCTTCGACTACTCTGAAAAAGAGCGCCTACGCAAGCCCCGGAGGGCCAGACCGTCAAAGGCAGCTGCAGCAGAGGCGTTCTCGCTCTTACTGACCTGAAGCCACAGCACTTCTGCCCGTTCTCAGAGAAATCGAAGGGAGTGGCAAACCCTGTCTTGGAGGGCCAAAGGCTTCAAGCAAGAAGTAGCCGCGGCTGCGACTCCCCTGACACACACGCTTTGGGCGCGTTAACCACCACCAGCAGGCACGTTGGCACAGTGTCCTGCTGACACCACGCTGTACTGGGTGTTGGCCAAAATGATGGTCGCCAGTGAGACCAGACTCTTCGGCAGACTTGCAATTGCTGGCAACTCCTGAAACACTGTTCGTCACCGAATGCAGTTGGTGGGCCGGCAGGCGGCACCAAACACGGAAGGGCCTGCAGTCAACAGGGCCGCCCTGCAGTTCCCGAAAGCAAGGGGCCGATATACGGCTCCTGAGGCGCTGCGAGAAGTGTTGGACACGTCTCCAGGTGTAGCTGGTTGGGCCATACGCAGAGGCCGGTAGCAAATCTGACCTGTATGCAGCTCTCGGAACCAAAGGTGCAAAAGACGGCTTCTGTAGCACTGTGAACAGAACCATCGCGTTGTCAAAGCAGCTGTATGGGCCGGCAGTCGGCACCCAACGTGTAAAGGCTTGCAGTAAACAGGGCCGCCTTGCAGCTCCCGAAACCAAAGGGTCAAGAGACTCGGGGCCATGTGGTGGAACACGGCCCTTAGGGAGCACAATGTCGTTCTGGAGGAAAATTCTCAGCAGTAGTCGCCCAAAACAAGGAGCGTCGGCCAAGAAGGCCGCCAATCGACTGAAGAGCCTCTGACTGGGTTTAGGAGGGGACAAATGTTGATCAAGACCCTGTACGTCTCCACGTGCAGCTGAATGGGCCGAGAAGCGGCTCCCCACACGGAAGGGCCTGTAGCCAACAGTACCGCAGCGAGGGCAAAGTGCTGCGCACTCCACAGCGTCACCGGGGCCTACCAGAGGCACCCGCCATTGCAAGCACCAGGTGAAGGACCTCAAGAAACTTCTCTGAAAAGGAGCACCCAGAGGGCGGAACAACATTCGCAGGCACACGGAGCCACATCTCTTATGCTCTTCCGCAGAGAAACCGAAATCGGAACCAAAACCTCAGCCGAGGAATGTCGCACCAGATGTAACATGCAAGGCCGGGTAGCACACTGTTTTGACCAATGAGCGTGGGCGAGGACCAAGCGCAGCTGTATGGGCCGGTAAGCGGCTCTCAACACTCCATCCCGACGAAAAAGTTCTTGCAGACCAAGGGGGCTACGACCCCTGCACTGAGTGCGACAATCTGGCGCCTGAACTGTAAGTGTAGCTGTAGGCAACCCTCTGAGAGAAAACTGAAGACCGAGAAGCACTGGTAAGGGGCCGAAAAAACGGCACACCGATCAAAAGGCACGGCCACAGGACGTGGTCCGGTGCAGTTGTCCGGTGCAAGATCGCGCCGCCCACCGTCTTCCCACCGCGGGAAGAGCACGAGCTGCTATCGTGCTGTGGTTCTCCCCCCGTGGGGGGCCCGGGGGGAACCCTCACGCCAGCCATCAAATTGCCTCGTAGCTGTGCTCTTGTAAAATTGATGGCTCCCGGACAAGGGACCGGGACGAGCTGAAACAAAAGCTGGGCAGTAGCATCCTCGCCAAACTCTTCCGAAAACTTTCTGTCCACAAAGCTGCGATTCCCTCCAAGAGGCTCCGAAAGCAAAGTACTGTAAGCAAAGTACAAATCACTGACGCCATTCCAAACATGACTGTGTGACAGGAGCAAAAGCTCTCCACTGCCAAGGTGTACTGCAGGGGCTTGCCGCATTGCGCAGCGCGCCTCTTTTTCCCCTAAAGCAGCAGGCCTGCAAGTCCATGACCAAGATGGCTCGCATGGTTGCAGGAGCGAACAAGCAGTTGCATACGTCGCCACATACTCAAAGATCCATGCCATGCAGTTAGGTTGGGTGCGCATCAAAAAACCAAGCAATGAAAATATAGAAAGTGAAGAAAAGTGTTTATAACCAATGTGGCTTCATGTATCATGCGGGCCTTTCTTTAAGTCCACTCGAATATGTCTTTCAATCGCATATATATAAAGTGGAAATGAGGCCTGTTAGAGAGCTTACGAGTCTCATAGAAAAAGCAGCACTCGGACAAACTACGCTCAACAGGTTCTTTTCTTTCGGTTTGGCAAAGCCTCTCGGGGAAAGAAGTGCATGCTCCGGATCCCCCTCGGGATCCCAACACATGTTGGCACTTCGCCAACAGCCCCTCCGGGCTCGTGGAAAAGTTATGGGGCATCTTTCACCCCGCAAAGTTTGGGTGGGAGTGGTGGGTACAAACTTTGCTGCACGGAAGGTTCCCGCCCACCCACCCTATGTTTGAGCATGCGCGGAACAACAAAGATTCATAAAAGTTCAAATGGAATCTCATGACACATGAAGCGGTTTCGAAAAACTTCTTCAAAACTTTCGAAACCTACCAAAAAGGTTATAAAGCCTTATGGGACTAGTTTGTGATTTTTAGCGTCCCAAAAACGGCTTATAACCAATGTGGCTTCATGTATCATGCGGGCCTTTCTTTAAGTCCACTCGAATATGTCTTTCAATCGCATATATATAAAGTGGAAATGAGGCCTGTTAGAGAGCTTACGAGTCTCATAGAAAAAGCAGCACTCGGACAAACTACGCTCAACAGGTTCTTTTCTTTCGGTTTGGCAAAGCCTCTCGGGGAAAGAAGTGCATGCTCCGGATCCCCCTCGGGATCCCAACACATGTTGGCACTTCGCCAACAGCCCCTCCGGGCTCGTGGAAAAGTTATGGGGCATCTTTCACCCCTGCACTCTTTGCCCCGTGACTTTGAGAACTCTGCCGCTTATGAAGCACACAATCCGATCTTCGAAGTACTCGCCGAAAACAGGGAATCTCCAGTCGGACCGCGAAGGCCCATCGCCGGGGTTCGACTTGCTCGGGACCCGAGCGAACCACGAGATCGCTGGCCCCATCGAGTCGGCACACTCGTAGTGAAGCAAGATGCTCCTCCAGAGATCATCGCGGGAAGACCCTTTGATCATCGCAGACAAAACACCACTGTGATCCACGTAAAAGACGACCCTCTGATCATTCAGGAAATCTTTCCAGACATGTCTGGCCGCCACCACCGCGAAAAGCTCGGTAGGACCTATCAGGTGTCTCTTGCCCAGTCCCGCCCATTGCTCGACGACCGATTCGTCCAGGTAGCACCCGAACGCCCTCGTCTCGCGAAAACCAGTTGGCAGCACCCGATACATGACACCTCCGATTGAGCAGCTAAACTTGTCCCCCAGCTTGTCGCATGCACCGTCAGTGAAAACAAGAGTCTGGCCGCCAATGGGAAGAGCCTGGATCTCGCGCGGCCTGCCCTCAAGCATCCTCTCCCTCAAGCTTCTGAAGACAGTGGCGTCCAGGGAAGACAGAACATGACGGTGACGAGCACTCGAAAGCCAGCGAATCTGAGCCAAAGCCAGGCGCCCCTGTCGGCCCATCAACTGACTTTCCGAAAACTGTATCCGGCCAAACAAAGAGGGGATCTGCTTCGGATCAATACAGCCATCCGCAAGGATCTTATCGATCGAAGAGGCAATTTCCTTGGATCTTTCTGGCTTGTTTTTGACCCTCAGCACTCCGCCCTCCATATCCGTCGCATCCAGTCGGACGCCCAAAACATCGGCCGTCGGTGAGAAGGGAAGGTCCTTGTCGCTCGCCCAGTCAACTCCAAAAAGGCGCAACGCTGCCTTCACGGAGGAGTCATGGTTTTCGGCAAGGGCCCTGACCTCCACCGACGGGAAATCGTCGAAGTAGCTCGCCGCAGCGAGCTTCAGCTCCCAGAGAATCCTTTGCCACAGCCTCGAAAACCTGTTGAACTGACCGACCGAGGCCAGGGCCCCGAACGGCAACACGCGGCAGACGAACCCCTTTGTTGAGCCGTCCGCCGGATCCTTCAAGGTCACCACGCACATCCGATGGTGTTCCGGCCGTATAGCGAACTGTTTATAAGCTGAGCGCAGATCCGTAGTCTTCAAGACCGGCGAGCAGCGGCGAGCGTCCTGGTGCCAATACGAATGCAAAGGCCCCGACAAGACGGAGCCGTCGGACTTCCGGAAGAAAACCTCGCGTCGCCCCAAGCTGGCCCTCATCAAAGCCATACATGCCCAAGTGATTTCATCAAGCGCACGCAAACCGATCCTCTCCATTACTGCCCAAGCTTGATTGACGGCATTCTCGGACAGGTCGTCGATGGGCCGCAATTTGTTCTTTTGTCTGATGGAGAATCTGCGCACAGGTATCCACTTGGAGTCAAACATGTTCTGCAGTTGCTCCCACGTGTAGGGTCCATGCAACCAACCTTTCTCGTCAGCTTCAGCACAAGTGAGATCCCAGAGCTCCTGATCATCCGGGTGGCTCGCATCGCCCGACACCTTGCCCCACAGGGCTGGCTTCAAGAACTTAGCGTGCTCAAGCAACTCGTCAACGGACATCGAAGAGGGTTTCGGGTCCACCTCAAAGATGCCTGTAAGCTTGGCCTCACCCACGAGCTCAAAGCCATTCTCGATGTCGTCGATTATCGTGGCATCAGGCCACTGTAAATCCTCGGCCACACGCCGCAGGAGGGTCAAGTTTTTGCGTGCAACTATCTTCTCGACATCTGGGTGAAGCCTCGCGTGCAAGGAGGCCTCGGCTCCACGAAGTTCTTGAGACCACTTTTTCCATTTCGTCAAGGTGTCCAAGCGATGCCTCATGACTGCCAAGGGCCCTTTCGTGAGGGTGAACGCAAGAATCTCGAGCATCTCGTCCGGCACTGCAGAAGACAGGTCGAAAGGATGAGATAGAGTAATTGCTGTCCTGACGAACTCATCCTCGGTCCTGTAAACCCCAAACGTAACCCTAAAGCCCGAATCTGAAGGACCCTCGCCCCCTTGCACAGGCACCACCTGAAGGATGCGGGCACCGACAGGCACCGACTGAAAAGCGGCCGTCAAGGAGTTTTTCGCATCATAACGTAGAGCGTCCATGGACGGAATCTGCAAAGTAACCCGATGCTTGTATTCGGGCATGAGCGGCGGCACCTTGGAGACCTTGGGCTGTCGCTGCACTGCAATGGAGGACCGATGATTGGCAGATGGCTTGACTGCATCAGGGGACACAGCAAACCCTAGTGAACCCGCGAAAACAACTACCTGGGCGGCGAGCCGACTGCACAACAAACGCGGCCGGGCCCGCAGTGAAGTCACTGACTGGAAGGCTCTAGAAGGTTCCTGATTGTCGTCGGCCGACACAGCGAGAGCGCTTAAAGTCTGGACGTTAGTATGCAACAGCATCTGGCGGTGCTGCTCGCCACCATGGGCACATAGGTCGAACTTCACAGCTTGCGAGGCAGGCAGAGCCAAAGTCGACCACAGTCGGCTGTTCAGCGGATTCAAGACGCACCATCCGATATCAAGAGTGGCGAGGAAAGCCAAGAAAGAGCTGAGTTCGGACGACACCTGGGCAAAACCTGCTGGAAGTTCGCCCGCAGAAGCGGCCACAGTGGGGGCAGCAAGCACAAAGACGACCCTCCTAGCGAGTACAACCTTAACTAGAAAATCCCATGAGGCAGCCTTCCTGAGATCCAACGACACAACGCTGATCAGAGCTCTCTGCTTTAGGTGCGGTTGTTCGACCGCGAGCACATCGAATCCGGCGGCCCTCAAGGAGGCTCCAAACTCACCTGCATTGCAAAAGAGGTCAAGGCACATCAAAGAAGCGACTTGCAGTTGAGCCGGGAGGGCATCACATGCCTCATCCACTTGAGAACTTCTGAGGTCATGAAAGGTTCCCCCGACTTCGATCAAATCTGGACTAAAGTTGGGCGCCGTTTTGGGAACAGGGAAGCTCAGCTCAGCTAACCGCGCCCTACATTCAACATCAAGCTCCTGGACCCTAGCAACGCAAAACCCAACTATGACCACGCGTCGACCGCTCCACGGCCGTGTAGCGTGCACATGGCTGCAAGCATAGAAGGCCTTCGGTCCGGAGGCAACATCGATCAAGATGCCACGCTTCGTAACACCATCGACCTCAAGAGGAAAATCGCCCTGAGCCGACTCGACCCAGACCTCGCCTTTCCGAAAATTGCTGAGTGGCACAAGAATGTTCGGGAAAGGAGAGTTGAAGCGGTCGACATGAGGCTCCGTCTTAAGGTCTGAAAACACACTCAGAGTAGAAAATTGCATCCCTGGGGCAGCGCGTTGCACTGCCTGAGCGAAAACCCTCGAAGCCGCCGGATGCTTGTTGCAGTTGCTCCTGAGACCGAGCAGCGGCCCCTTCACATAGGCACCAGTCGAGAAGGCCACGGCTCCATCGTTACGAGTATTGCTCAAAAGCGGCTCCTGAGGCAGCATGTCAAACAAACGAATTAACTCCTGGGCCGTGGGATCCCTGCCCAAAGACAGAAGCTCCTCAGCATAAGAGTCCGCATGCACTTTCGGATCGAGTTTCGATCCTTGCCCTTCAAACGGCACTGCTTGGGCCCCTTCGGGCGCACTCAAAAGAGGCTCATCCCCTTCGGGATGGGCCGTAAGCACTTGCTGGATTGCTCGAGAATGGCCTTCGCCACCCCCAGACCCTGCCGCCGACCCTTTTGCACCCGGGGCCGGGGTTGAACTTGATAGTCAAGCGCCCGCCTGCTCGCCATCTTTCGGCTTCTTGGGACACTTGACAGCGGCGTGGTTCATGCCGCACTTGGGGACTGCACAGATGTGCAATCCCTTCTCACATTTATTGCCGGTCACCTTGTTCGGGCATGACCCCAGGTTAAAGGCATAGCAGATCGGGCGCCCTTTCGCGGTGTGCGAATTGCACCCACGAAGCTCGCTTGGCATGGCAACGAAGCGCTTCTTCCCTTTGCCATCTTTGCCCTTGCCCTTACCTTTGTACGGCGACTCTCGCAGACGAGCAGGCTCACTGGGACCGTACGAAGACGAGGGGCCGCCCTGGAGCGGCTGCATCAGCGAAACCACCTCATGCATGCAGCTGACAGAATCTATGATCCCATCGATCGGACGGCCTTTGGCATCCGACTGAATGCCTGTGCGCGTATGGTCCTGAAGCTCCAAAAAGAGCCTCGAGTCTGCATTTTGCAACTGAGCGAAGGTAACCTGCTGGTAACCCGGCGGGGGCGTAGTCAGCCTCGCCTTCATCAACTTTTGATGCCACATGTCAAGCTTTGTGAAAGAAACAATGTTAGCCTGATCGAATGCAAGAGCACGCTTCTGCAGAGCCTGCAGAAGCATCACTTCAGTGGACGTGTCAGCCACCTGATCCTTGGCCTTGTTCTCTACCTTGAGCTTACCACTCTCGCCGTCTATCGAAAGCTTCAGGTCCTTCTTACCGTCGCCCAGGAGCTCCTGTTCCCGCGATGTGCACTTAGACCAAGGGACATACTGGATCACATTGGCCTCATACTGACCGACGCAAAGGTCGACCAGGGCCTCTGATGGCTCCGAGGAACCCTTTATCGTGATGCCAGTCAACTGTGAACGCTGTCGCTCAATTCTCTCAGCCCTCTCGGGCTGACTCAAATGACGAACTGTCGGCTCCTCGACCCTTTCAACCTGCTGTCGCATCTCCGAAGTGACAATGGCATATGCCTCATGGAAAACTGCTCTGAAAGCTGCCTTCTGATTCATCTCTGGGTCCTTTCCAAGCATCGTCTTAAGGGCCTCGATCAACGGACCTTCGTCCGCAGCCCCCGGAGCAAAGGAGCTCACGAAGGCCAACTGCTTCAAGCTCTTAACGTGCTTCAGGATGAGATCGCGCTCAGCCTGCTCGAAACCCGCCTTCGAGAGACGGGACACCAGAACTGGCTCGGACTCCGAGTATGCGGAAGCCATGGCTCGCTCCTTCAGAACTGGCCTACCTTCAAGTAGCTCGAGCGACTCTCACTTGAAATCACAAGGCGGCATTTGCGACTCCGAACTGTTGAGACCACGCAATGCCAAGTGCAGCGCTCCTTGTATTCCGTGCGCATATTCATCCCGCCTTCGCGGGCTCTCGCGATGAGAGGCTCACAAAATTCGCATGGCGGCACTCCAGCCAGCCAGCCTATCGATCCCTCACCTCGCCTCTGGAAAAAACTGCCTGCAGATTGGATGCAAAAACCTGGGAGTCGCGTTGCACTCCAAGTAAGACGATGTAATCTGTCTGCCACACTTAAAATTTGTGCCCTCCTCAGAAGCGACCAAGTGTATGAAGCGGGTGGTAACATGCCGAAAGACCGTCTTGCCCTCCAGATTTTCTCGAAGGCAGCCGCTCGGCTCAAATTCGCCGACACTGTCCTCAACGACCTTCTCCTCCTCGAGAGTATCTGGCTCCTCCTCATCATCGCTCCTGTCGGAAGAAGAATCTGAGCCGACCTCGGCCTTGTCATGAGCTTCTCCCCTGGCAGCCAAAGACTCCGCAAACATGCCCGAGCGCGTGGCGTCCGGGAAGAACCGCCTGTAAGCGACCGCAGAAACCATTTCCTCCAACTCACGCAACGCAGGGGAGACGCTGTCCCTCGCGTAGATAACATCCGTGCCGGCGTTGGCACTGGAGTGATATCCGAGTATCGACCGGATTTCCTTACTAGCTCCCCACTTAGACATCCAAGATAAGAGCGTAGCTTTGCAGGAGTGAGTACCAGCGGCCTTGACCAACGAAACATCCTCGCCTGCACGATAGAGAAGGTGGCGAAGCCACCGCGCTCCGGCTTGCGCAGACATAGGCGCCTTCTGCCATTGGCCCCCCTCGGTGGGGGACGGTAGCAGGGGCATGTCAGGCCCCCATGCAGGCCCAGCCCTGCCGGCTACCTCCATCCAGGCCATCGCCCAAGAATCCTGCTCGAGACCCCATATAGGGCTGACCATAGCAAGATATCGGGTTTTGCGCTCCAGATTATGACTCGTCTTGCTCCTGGTGACTCTCGCTTCAAGGTAACCGCGCGGTCCGTCTTCTCCTTGCACGACGTCCTTCGCCAGCTCGCCAGAACACTGCATGTCCGAAAAACGGGCTCTCGCAAACACACAATATAAAAAGCACCCGGCCGCGTAGCGATCGACATCTGTGCGGACTTCAGGCATAAGTCCAAGCACGATTCGCTCCAGAGCCCGCACCTGTGAAGCCGTCAATGGCGGCTTCTGTTGCAGCTTTCTCTTCTCCAAGTAGAGCTTCGAAACCGCGCCAGCCAACCTGCTACTAACACAACCGTCCGGGACCTTCGCCTCCAAGACATATTGCATGAAGCCAACGGAACTCATAAAGCTGGATGCAAAGGTAGGAGCAGCTCCACTGCAATACTCTTTGACGAAGCGATACATCTTCTGCTCAGACAAAGGAAAAGGCTGTTCTCTGATGCGCCAGCAGAATGCCATGTATCTTAGGACCGGGCCCGCCCTGCTGTGAAGCGTACTGCTCGCCTTAAGCGAGAAAACATCTCCTAGAGACTCCTGCAGGGAGGCCGGCAATCCAGCTTCAGCATCCTTCGCCACTCTGGCACAGACCCCGAAGAAGTCGCCGCCCTCTTTCGCAATCCGAAGCCACTTCATGACAGCCGCATGCCTGTTATCCGACTGTCTCCGAACCCAAGAAGGCCCAACCTTCCGTGGCAGCTTGCCGCCAGTGGCAGTCAGATTTATAGCCGGCGGGCCACTCAGAGCTTTCACAGGAGCAGCAGCTGTATGTGTAAGCACATTCCCAAGACGCCCCTTTCCCAGAAATGCACTCGGCAAAACACTCGGCACATTAACAATGCTTCTCTCCCATGGTTGCTTTGAGCTGCTCGTAGAATTCTGATGCACGACATGGGCAAGATGCCCATCGAATGCAGCATCAAACGTCCTCTTCTCTGCCATCGCACGAGAAGCTGCCCATGCGCCACTAAGGCGGTACACCAGGGGTTCTCGGGCCCGAAACCTGTTTCACACAGCTTGGCCCGGAGCCCGTGTTCTACACAAATCTCTCTTACCCCCCGTACAAACTTTGCTGCACGGAAGGTTCCCGCCCACCCACCCTATGTTTGAGCATGCGCGGAACAACAAAGATTCATAAAAGTTCAAATGGAATCTCATGACACATGAAGCGGTTTCGAAAAACTTCTTCAAAACTTTCGAAACCTACCAAAAAGGTTATAAAGCCTTATGGGACTAGTTTGTGATTTTTAGCGTCCCAAAAACGGCATTCCATGCCTTCGGGGTTTCCAGGGAGGGGCCGGAGTTCGGCTTCCACGCGAGAAAACTTGTTCCGCGAAAAAGCTGATGAAAAGCATGTACAGTGAAAAATCAAGCATGCCGAAAAATCACTGTAACGCAGCAACGTCCATGGCGAGGAAACTACAACCCATCCCTAGGTTTGAGCCGCTCGTGGCGCTTGACTAGGCGCATCCGCCCGGTTCGAGTGAGTAGGCACTCTCCCAAACCACGGCCTAGTCAAGTTGTCATGTTCCAGCGATAAGACTTGTTGTAGAAGTCGCCGTCCGTTCTTTGTTCCAGAACGGCCAGCAATCAACGCGGATTGCGCAGCTTCGTTGTCTAAGCAAAAGGTGCTGAAGGTGTCCTTCAACACCCCAGCCCAGATCCGAAACGCCACCAGAACCGCGTAGAGTTCGACTTCATATATAGGATGCTCAGATTCGGTCTCCAGAACATCCAAGTCCGCCTTAGGGACCTCGGAACTGAAGAAAGCAAGCGAAGAGCCAGAAGCATCGTAAATGACTCCCCCAATGCCAGCCACAACTTCAGCACCGGGTTCATAGGATCCATCCGTGAATACACAGAGCTCCCTTCCTGAAGTTTGCCTCAATTCCCTGTCCTTCGCATAGCTTCGTGGTTAGAGGTTGGGGTTTTCCGTTCTTTCAAAACAGTTGCTATTTAGGCAAACGTCTTTCTATAAAAGCGAATCAAAAATTGTATCTTCCAAATGAATCCAAAAGGAGCGCAAGATAAAAGCTGAGCGAATGAAATACATATATATTTGACAATCAAGAGCACTCGGACGACACTCGTTTTATTCGCAGCGGTTGGTAGTCTCGCGGTGCCCTTGGTAGGGCGGATGCATGTTGATGCATCCAACCCCCCCGCGGCATGGAAAAGAGTATTCTCGGAATGCGCTGACATTCCAGGGTGGGTTGGGTGGGCTAAAGAAAACGACATGAGCCACGGCCTGAGCCTGACGTGGCTACCCATTCGAGACTGCAACATTGCGAGACTGTGGGACTGACCCGGAAAGACATGGATTGAAAAATCACTCAAGAAATTCAAGCCAAAAGCAAAACTAAAATCTGACAGAGAAAATTTGTCTTCTTTCAAACAAAGCGCACGGGATCCGTCTAGGATCCAAGTCCTCAGCTAAGAATCCCCCCCCCCCCCGCCCGTCAGCTAGCTCCGGACAGATCTACAGGGTGAAACCCGGTTTAGCCTGTCCTTCGCATAGCTTCGTGGTTAGAGGTTGGGGTTTTCCGTTCTTTCAAAACAGTTGCTATTTAGGCAAACGTCTTTCTATAAAAGCGAGTCAAAAATTGTATCTTCCAAATGAATCCAAAAGGAGCGCAAGATAAAAGCTGAGCGAATGAAATATATATTTGACAATCAAGAGCACTCGGACGACACTCGTTTTATTCGCAGCGGTTGGTAGTCTCGCGGTGCCCTTGGTAGGGCGGATGCATGTTGATGCATCCAACCCCCTTTCCCCTTCAGGGACGCACTACCAAGGAGTCTTCTCTGCCTTCCTCTTCTGAGGACGATGCCCCGAGGCATCCTGTTGCAGCACGGCCTGAGCCCTTCGTGCTGAGTCGAAGCTTTCTTTGGTCTCCCACAACTGATGCAGAAGCGAAAGGGGCAAATCCGAGTATGTGCATGCAATGCGATGTTCGTCCGAGAAGTTGGTGAAAATCTCGTTGGTAAGTTGGTCTGCGTACTGATTCTCATCGCGCGGCCTCCACCGTAGGAGGAGCTTCAAGGAAGAGCGAAAAAGCAAGTCAGACAACTGCATGTTGATCAACATGAGTGGCCACTTTGTTGATGACCCCTTCTTGAGCAATCTCGAGTTGCCCTGATTGTCTGTGTCCGCAGCGCACTCAATGTCCAATTCCTTTCTGTCCACAGAGGCTGTCAAGTATCCGAAAATGTGAAGAGCCGCCAATGTTGCCAGCAGTTCTGCTGAGCCTGATGCCCATTGTGATTTACCCTCCTGATCAAACAAGTACGGTGCATCACCCGGTGTCAAGCGCAGCGAAAACCACTTAGAAGTCTTAGTGTCATCACTTAACTCCCAACCGGCCAACACGACGAATCCGTCGGCACACTTTGCGTCTGTCCTGAAACCCGCGACCTGGTGTTTAGGCTTGCGGCAGGGGTTCACCTTAAAGGTGAATTCGTCAAGCGTTCTTTCCAAGTAAAGGAGTGTCAAGATGACGGTCCAAGTAACTTGGCGACGGTGCTCCGGGACACCGCTGATGCCCACGCATACAGGGGAGCAAGGTGAGGCTTGACCCAAACCACTATCCTAGAAACAAACCCCAACCGGCCAAGGAACTCCCTGAAGAGTCGGACCTGAACCACGAAGCGTTTGGTCCTAGCATCTTTGATCCATGAAACGATCCAAGCTCCTCGAGAGTCCGACATGCCAACTTGCCAAGAACGGTAGTCGAGCTCAAAGCCCACGAAGGGAACCTTAAAACCTCCCCGAAACTTCTTAAAGGAGAAAGGGGTCCCTAAGGCAAGATACAAGACGAACCACATCACCAGATTTCGGAACTTCTGTGCTCCAGTGAACACACCGTGGATGTCGTCCACGAAGCAAAGTTGATAGAACCATTCCTGAAGCATTGCTCTGGCGACTGTCCTTCCCACGAGTCCGAACAATCTGCTCCACCAAAATGAAGCGACACTCAGTCCGAATGTTCCTACAACATTAACCCAAACGACAGTGCTTGTAGAGTCTGCTTTGCATGCCATCAAGGGGTGGTCCCGACGCCTGTGCTTGACAAGTCGGTGAGCCGCACTAACGTCAGCTGAGATTCCAAAGGCAGCCTCGCGCGATCGTTTAGCAGAGCTCACAGCGTGTGCCACTTCAGCAGGGCCAGGTGTGGCCGTCTGGTTCAGCAGCCGAATGCCATTGTTGACCTTCACCCCACGGGTACCATTGTGTAGGGGACGGACGCTGCCGTCTGGTTTGGCGACCGCTCCCATCGCTGCTATGCGCACCCTGTCAGCTCCGTGCTCGGCTGCCAAAGCGGAGTAAGTGGTCGGGTACATCCGTCCCAACTTCTCTTCCTCCCTGAACTTCAGCTCCATCTCTTGCACGGTGAGCTTCGCGCTCTGGTAATTTTCTTTGACAGCCTCAAAAGTGCTCTCATCAAGTTTTCGCCACTTGACCTTCCGATCGAAAACCTGCGGCACCCTAGGTATGGTCTCGTCATAGCCCAATGGAACACCTTTCTCAAAGCACTCCTCGCCTTCTGTCAAGATTTTCCAGTCCGGGTCTTCCAGCAAGCGTGACGTGTGCGAGAGCAACCGAAGATAGAAAGGCTGTGGATCAGGAACTTCCAGCAAACCTTCGTGTTTGGCTCCGTCAGTCTCACATACAAGTGCAGCCCAGTCCTCGCGAAGGCGTCGCATCGCACCTTCATCGAAAGGCGATTCCAGAATCTGCCCGGTGGCCAACTTGAGTTCTAACAATTGGCAGTCTGGCACCTGCTCTGCGACAAACTGCTGCACCAAGCCATTCAAGCGTCTTGACAGGTCCTTTGATTGCTTTGGTAGCGATGCTCCACGGGAGGCAGGATGCCAACGCGTTGGGGAACAAAGACCATAGCCGTCAGTGATAGGCGACTCTCTCCCGTCCCACTCCAGCATCAAGGGATTTCCGAAGTTGCCACAAAGCTCTGGTCTGAAGACATCATCTGCTTGCTGGTCCACTCCACCAGCCGGCGGGTCCTATTCCAAACTCTCCGTTGATGACAGTTCCCCGGCATCCAAGGTCCTCTCTGCCAGCTGACTGCCTGCAGGGCAGTTGATTCCAAGGTCCTCAAGAAGCTGTGCATCCGATTTCTTCAGCTCCTCAGTCTTCGACACCGTGAATGCAACGACAATCAGTCGGCGGCCCTTCCAAGGCATGGTGCAATGCAAGATGCCACGGGCATCGAAGCAGAGGCCTTCGGGGGGAATCGGCATGGCCGTCCCAAACACTTCAGAGCCTCCAAAGGTCTGTGGTATAGCACCATTGTCTTGTTGCAGCCACAACTCGCCCCCGGAAAACTGGGTAAGAGGGATTATCAAGTTCTCGCAGCAAGCATTACGGCTGTCCTTGTGGAGGGCAGTGCACACATTGTCATAGATGCTGATGGTGCTGAAAGGATGGAAAGGACGCACACTCCGAACAAAACGGACCAAGCACTTGGTGGCCAGCGGGAAGTCGTGGCATGCCTTCCTCAGGCCTGTCAAGCCTCCCTTGTTGTAGGCACCCGTGGAGAAAGAGCTCGGGATGCGGCCTTCCGGGGTCACGAGCTGACACCTCTTTCGGCAAAGCTTCGTACAAGCGAACGATGTCCTCGGCGCGAGGCGCCTCGTCTTTCGAAAGGATCTCACAAGCTAAAGCCTCGGCGTTGTGTGCATGGGCCTCCGACGAATCGGGGCCTGCCCCAACCTGGGGGCCTACACCACTATCTGCCTGGGGGCCTAAACCACTAGCAGCCGGGGAAACCGAACTGGAGGGAACTGCAGGGGAGGACAAGGGACTACCGGCAGTGCTAGAACCAAGACCCTCCGGTGGGCCACCATTCCTTCCTGCGTCTCCCCTTGTGCGCAGCACCGAAGGAAGGATGGAATGCAGGAGGTGATCACACAGAGCCGCCGGCCACTTGACAGAGGAGGCCGTATTCCAATCACGACCTTGGCGACCCACTAAAGGCTTAGGGTGATGGCTGTGCGGACAGCGCGGCGGCAACGGGCCCAAGTAATGGCCTTGAGCATCAAAGGTGGGCCACAAGCTGTACGGCGGGAGCTGAAGCCTGAGCCGTTGGGAATTGGAAAGGAAGCGGCTGGGCTTAGCGGTAGGGGCCCCGGATTCACAACGGAAGTATGCCCAAGTTGTGGCATTATGCTGAACTTGCAGGTCGCGCACCTGAAGTAACTGCCAAAATGACGCCGGCCGCTCACCACCCAGGTCCTCAGGGCTCTCAAGCACAAAGCAGCCTCCTGCGGATGCACAGGCGGATGCCGCTTCTACACATCGCTGGAACAAGGAATTTGCCTTATCAACCTTAATTCTATTGTCATCAGACAACCATGGAAAACCTGTGGGCCATGCTTCCGACCTGAGTGGGGCCGGTCCTGGCCGTTTGTGCCTAGCCCGCGACATGGTTTCAAGTGGTGGACTCGCCAAGAAAATCCAATCTCCCTGGCACAAGCAATTAAGAATTGAATCCCAAAACCGATCAGTCATCAAGTCGGGATCGTGAAACTCGTATCCTCTGCACTCGCTGACCCCTGATTGCAATGCAAGGTGTGCCTGCACGGAGGGCAGACCGAACCACATGATTTTGAGGCCAGCGGCTGGGGACCGTCACTCGGCTTTGCCGTTGCCTTGCGACAGCTCCTGGTGGCGAATGGCCGGATGCTCTTTGTAGCACCCTTTGACCCGGCACACGTGTGCGCGCCCACAGTTGCCCTGGCAACCCTGATTGTTGTATGCGAAACAGATATCCTTGCCATCGGGTGTCCTCCAGACAAGCTGCAAGCCTCTGAAAGCCCCCTTTTCTTCGCCTTTGCCTTTCCCCTGTTTGCCTTTTCCAGTCCTGGGGTCCTTGCCTTTGCCCCCCTTCTCCCCTTTCTCCCCCTTGCGTGTCCACTTGGATGGCATGGGGAAAGCGGTCAACGTGAGAGGCGTGACAAAGTGGACTTCCTTAAGCTCACAATCTTTAGTCACAGCGGTTAAGGCATCTTGAAGCGTCTGGCCCTCGTCGTTGACAAGCCTGAAAGCCTCTTTCCTCAACTTGTACTCATAGCGAAGTACGATCCCCCAAGGGGGACGGAAAAGTGCATTTTGACTGTTGTCATAGCCCGTAGCCTGTTCCAACCTGAGGCCAGCGACCCGCTCACCGAGGATGTAGTCGACGAATTTGGTGAAGTCTGCCATCGTCAAGCCCTGCAGCCAAGTTTTGGATTTATACCTTGACTGCATAGCCAACCAAGCATAACCCTCAATCTTCAAGACCCTCCGATAGGCTTCAGAATTCTGAGGCATCTCGACTTTCTGTTTGGTTTTCGTGATTCGCAAGTGTCCTGCAGGATCGACACTAGATTGGATGGTGGCAGTCTGAGAGTCACGCTTCGACGTGATGGTGTCAAGCTGGGCTGCTGTTGGCTCATTCTGCTCTGTCTCTTCTGCTTTCAATGCCAAGTACTCAGCGCTTGGTGTCTCAGCCTCGTTGAGCTTGCCATAAGCAGCCGAAACCGCACGCATCATTGCCTGCCTTTCTTGGGTCTGCAAAATCCTGGGCTGATTGAGCGCACGGGCCTCTGCACGGAGTTCTATTTCTTTCGAGCTAATCTCTTTAGCGAGTTCCCACGCTGCCACTATGGCAGCCGTCTGCTGGCGCCCTGCTGGGGTATCCGCTGGCACTCCAACGTCTGTGTTCGCAGCCGTGCGCGAACCAGCACGATCATCGGCGATAGCCTGGAATCTGCGAAGCGTGGTATGCACGTTGCACACGGCATATTGTGTGGCGAGGGAAGCCCCGGCCTCCTGCAAGACATATTGCAAATCAGCATCGACTCCGCTGACTCTCTCACGCATCTCTGCTTCAGTCACCCCCATCCCTGGTCTGGGCAAGCGGCGCCTCCCTCGAGGCCTTTGCTCTGCAGCCTACGGTCCGCTTCCCCGCTGAGCGCCCTCAGGCCTTTGCTTCAGCCTCCCAAGGTCTGAACCCTGAAGCACTGCCAAGAGCGGCAAATGTCGTTACGCGCAACAAACAACAGCCTGAGCGCTCAAATCAGTACATGAAGCAGTGCACTTGCCAATGACAAGAACTTCAAAGACGGGCGATTCAAGGTAACATGAGATCTTCTTTTGAGCATGGTCCAAACTCAGCTCGTGTCATGGTGTCCCTAAGCTGTGCACAAAACAAAGGCTACGCGCAAATCAACAGTAAAGGCCTTCTGTGCACCTCAATCACTTGAGGAAGTGGTAGCCTCTCCTGAGCTACTTTCTTCGGCCTTGTTGTCGTCGGCCATCGACCTGATCCTGAGCTTGCAATCCTTACAAATTGCATCGAAATCTGTTGAGGCCACCTGATCAAGATACAAGACGTCCTGGCATTTAAAAGGCTTTACATAGCAAGCGTGGTTCACATGCAATCTGCGGAACCCTGTCTTCTTGCTGACACTAATGAAATACTTGGCCTCTTCCTTAGGAGCGGCTGCCGACTCACGCTGGTCCTCATCCGCCTCCTCTGCGATCACGTGTGGCCCAGGGATGCTCTGCATGTAGAGAGGCGGGTAGCGCCCGCCAAGCCGGGGGTTCCCCTGCTCCTGGATGCGATGTACTATCTGCCGAGCTGTCCTCGTGTAGTCAGCCGAACCCCCTCCACCGACCTTCCATCGGCCGAGGAAGTCTCTGTCGTCCTTAGGTACCCTGATGGCAGCAGCAATCGACGTGAGGAAGTTTCTTGCAGAGTGCCCAGAGAAATGTAATGCGCAATCTCCCGGAAGCAAAAGACGCTCTTTGTTCTGTATCCAGCGGCCCTCGGCCCAGCGTGGAACACAAAGCTCCTTGTAGATCTTGCGCACATAGAGTGACACAGCAGAGGCATCCACCCCTTTGTTGCCACACGTTTCCCAATCGTCTGAAGCTTGCAAAACCAAGAAATCCCTCTTGTATTCAATCTCTGACCAAATCTCATGTCCCTTTTTCATCCAATCCAAACCAGAGAAACTGGCCTTGCGGGATATGAAGACCTGCACCATGTTGATCCTCCGATCTGGACCCGTCGTCTTGGTCTTCCAAAGCTTGCAAGAAAGACCCTCTATCGTGAGCCGCATGCTCTCTGGCCTCATGCACTGAACATCATCTGACCTCATGCTTCCCCAAAGCATCAGCAGTGCAACAAAAGCCATCGCTCTTGCGTATCTCGCTCTATCTTCGTCAAACACGTACAGCTCAAGTGAAAGCGCCATAGCTACCGTAGGCTGCGCCGCCTGATGCGGCACTGGCCCCTTTTCCACCAGCTCGGCAGTGACATTCTTGCTGTACGACACCCATGTAGGATCCCTAGACAGCATATCACCTTCCCCGACGCGTCCGACCTGTTCCAGAACAGAAAGCGCTGCCGCAAAAGCATCTATGGTCGTCTTTCCTGCACCCTCCTTGACAGCTTCAGACGCGGCCCTTCGAAACCTCCAGCCATCTCCCGAACTTGTTCCAAGAATGATAACGATTCCTAAGAGTCTTTGACCGTCTCGTCCCAAAGATACGCACACATGCCTCTTCGGGATCAGCGACTTCTTTCAAGATCTCCACTATTGGTGTCTTCGCTTCAACCAGGATATTATACAAGAGTATGGCGTACTTTGCTTTGGCGGCCTTCTCCTCAGCCGCCCTCTTTGATGGGTCCACACTATTCTCCCTGGCCTTTCTGGCCCTTTCAATTGCAGGCAGCAGCGAAAGAGGGTTGCTGTGCGCAAGTCTATCGAATGCTTCAGATGTGGCCGAAGCAGAACCGGTATGCTGCCCCACCAAACTCTCCATCAAACCCGCTCTCGCTACTCGCTTGGCGTGTGCCACGACGCCTGCACCTTCCTTATGCCATTTGACAAGCTGGTCGACTGCAAGCTGAAGATTACTTGCCCCCATCCCTGGCAACAGTATCTCCACCAATCTGCGTGCACCTCTGTCATCGTCAAAATCGTAATGCAGCTGCCGGGGGCTTGTAAAGCATGATTTCAGCTTCGTCATTAGCTCCCCTTGGAGGGGTGGCCAATCGAGATCCATTGCGCGTCCCGCGAGGGAAACTCTTGCTCCCTCCTAAAGAAAACGACATGAGCCACGGCCTGAGCCTGACGTGGCTACCCATTCGAGACTGCAACATTGCGAGACTGTGGGACTGACCCGGAAAGACATGGATTGAAAATCACTCAAGAAATTCAAGCCAAAAGCAAAACTAAAATCTGACAGAGAAAATTTGTCTTCTTTCAAACAAAGCGCACGGGATCCGTCTAGGATCCAAGTCCTCAGCTAAGAACCCCCCCGCCCCGCCCGTCAGCTAGCTCCGGACAGATCTACAGGGTGAAACCCGGTTTAGCAAGGGCCTCGAGGTGTTGACGTGTTCCAGCAAGGTTCGCAGCGCCCATTCAAGATCAGCGCCAAGCTCCGACGTGCCGTCAATCCCTCTGGCACTCAAAGACAATTGATGCATGGCTTCGCAAGGTGCCCTCCCGAAGAGATAAGAAGAATACCAATGCATGCGTCCCCGGAGAACCTCAGCTTCCTTGGAGCTGAGTTTGCCCATCATCAAGATGTTCCCAAGGACGTCCTTCAGCTCGGTCCTTCTCTCAGCGGTGTGGGTAATCGAGATGATCCCATTCTGGAATTCTGTCAAGTCAAAGGCCAAGCCCAAGGCATTGAACACAGCATCAAATTTAGTCGCTTTCTTTCCTTCCTTGGCGTACTGGACCCCTAGAGCCTCAAAAACCTCGTCGGCAAGTTCATCAATTTGCTCCTCCATTCCATCGCACGACAGCAAAGGAAAATCATCGAAGTAAGCACACCATCCCAGTCCCATGTCCCGGGCGCCAGTGTGCCAGATTGCAGCAGAAACCCGGCGGAATCCCGCCACGCTTCCGGTGGCCCCGAATGGCAGGACGTTCGTTCCATAAACACGTGGTGTCTTGTTGTCTTTGTCGAACACGCCAAATCTCAAGTGTTGCCGATCAAGAGGATGCACCGGGTAAAACTTGTAAGCGGAAACAAGATCTATCGTTTTCCCAACCAATCGGCGTAGCCTGTCCTTCGGCATGTTCAACAGCTCAAGGAAAACTGCTGCAAGAACGTCAACCCCGTGCAAGGTAAATTTCTCCGGCAGCCCACAAGCCATATTCAGACCACAGTCCTTTCCGTTGTCAATGACTCAAACTTTGTTTTTCTGCTCCAGTCCAAACCGGTGAGCCAGAACAATGTTGTTGAAGTCCGGGTCGGTGTCTTCGAAGATCCATCCTTTGCGCTCCTCCTCAATAGTTTCGGCCCACGCTTTTTCGGCCGTCTCATCAAGTTTGGTACTCGCTATACGTCTCACGGTCATAGGAGACCGGTAGGACGATTGGGCCAGCAAATTTTCCAAAGAAGCTTCAGGGGCCTTGACGCGGGGCTTGAAGATTCCCGTCTCCCTCATCCATCCGGTCAATCGGAAACCATTACGCAAGTCTGCCCAGAGCATCTTGTCGGGAAACCCATTTCGATCAAGAATTCGTTTCCATGCAAGAACGTTCTTCCCCTCCAACGCCTTCGCCAAGTACGTGGGCTTTTGTTTCATGAGAGCAGCATTCATAGCGGCCGACTCTTCAGCAATTCTCTTCCATGCACTTCTGGATTCCTCAGCCCGTCTTTGGCGTTCATTCGCCGGCATAACCACGTTGGCTGCGATCTCTTTTGCAGGACCTTGACGATTGAGGATACTTGTGAGGGTGTCCAGCAAGAACGGCAGCCTTAACGAAGTCCTCGGGCTCGCGCGGAATGCCAATGGTAAGGACCTCTGCTTGGGTGGCGCAAGGGTTGTCGTCACACACCATTCCGACCACCTCGTACACTTCATTCTTGTCTTCACCAGCAATGGAAGAGAAATCTGCAAGGTTATTGTCTGCGATCCTTGCCGCAACACCTAGTAGCTCGGAGGACTCCCGCCTGTCAAAGCCAGCATAAGCTGAGACAGCGCAAACCCGCACCGCTCCCCATGGCACCAGTTTGCGCTGCGTAACACGGGCGCCTTTGGGGTAGCACTGCAAGATAGGGCCGGCAGCGTGCGCAGACCGTACAGGCACGGCCCAATTGTCATAAGCGCTGTATCAGGAGACCAGAGGTCGCGCGAATTTTGGTTGCCGTTGCAGTGCCACGTGTTCGCAAGCACGCGGCTGTTGAGCAGTGGCAGCCAAAGCAGGATAATCATCCGCCAGTATGTAAAGCATGCGCTCACAAAGCAGCCAAGGGTAGGCGGCTTCCTGGACAGTCGGGAACTGCCAACACCCATCCAGAAAGCGAGGCTTCCAGGAGGCGTGTTTGTCAGCGCAAGGCCAGCGACTGGTAACGCGAGTCGGAGCACCAGAACAAGGTAGTTTTGTCACGATCGCCGCCATGCATGCAAGCGTCGAAGATGAGCTGGTAACTGTCGTCGCGGCGACAGAGGTGGTCAAGGCCATCGCAGAGCCAAGCCAAACTGTTGAGAGGGTTCTCCACGGTAGCGAAAATACCAAGCTGCAGGGCGAGGTCGACAACGCGTCCAACGGCACGGTACAACTTATTTCCCAACGAAACTTCCGTTAGCGCGCGTTTCAGGGAACCCTCAACTGCGCTGCAGTAAGCTACAAGCAAGAGCACTCTTTTTTATTCCTAGCGGACATGGGGTGTCAGTTCGGGCCCGGTCTTCGGGCACTGAGAGAACTGATGCCGCTGGCATCTTGTATAGGAAAAATCGACCGCTGGTCGAGGGTAAGGCGAACGACTGGTCCACCCCCCTGCCAACCCCTACCAGGGGCAACTCCGTACTACGGGAGAAGTGGTGACACGAACTTTGACCCACAGGGCCACTGCAGACTACTACTAGCTACGCTGCTCTTCCACGGCCTACGGCCTATGTACAGAAAAAGCACGCTGTGCTGGTGGATAAAATCTCTTCTAGGAGCCCTGCTCCTGGCAGCTCTGCTGCTAAGTGCGTGGTCCCGGACCCCGCATACTATACAGGGTGTGGCGGGCGGGATAAAAATTTTGGATCACAGATCCACACTTCAAGCCGAAAGCTGCACGGCAAAGTTTGCCTAGTGTGTTCACAACACACAAGCGAAAACTCTGTTTTCCTTTTTCGACAAACTTTGTCTACACTTTCGGCGGGAAATAAAACCCATTCACGCACGCATGATGGGGGCTTATTTCCCAACGAAACTTCCGTTAGCGCACGTTTCAGGGAACCCTCAACGGCGCTGCAGTAAGCTAAAAGCAAGAGCACTCTTTTTTATTCCTAGCGGACATGGGGGGTCAGTTCGGGCCCGGTCTTCGGGCACTGAGAGAACTGATGCCGCTGGCATCTTGTATAGGAAAAATCGACCGCTGGTCGAGGGTAAGGCGAACGACTGGTCCACCCCCCTTGAAGGCACTCGAAGCCTTACACACCCCCCATCTAGTCCGCGCCGAGTGACAGGGCCAACTGAACAAACTTCGGACTTTTGCAAGTACTCTGAGCCTGAATGTTACGTCGATCGTACATGCTTCGCATGCTCTTCAAGAAAACTACACGAGTGGTCAAAAGCTACCAAAACTGTTCTAGCAAAATAAGAGTACAGGGCATAGGGGAAAATTTTGATCACCCCGCCCGGACATCCCCAGTGACTTAGACTGGAAGATGTTCGCATCAACATACAGCGTACGATACATCACAGTAGCGACCACTTCTCACTACAGTATACACGGCTCAACAAGTCAGCGTAGCTACGATCTAAAGTCGTCTGTACACTACGCGCACTCCATCAAAGGCTCGGACAGCCGATGACGAAATGCAAGCTTGACTCACCCAAGCGTAGGCGTTCGAAGTTCAAGCGCTCCTGTCAAGAACCAAAACAATTCATGGCGGATCATGCATCATGCTTAACATTGATGCCCGGGATTATAGCGGCCTAGTTACCGCTGAAAGCTCATCACGAGACTTTCCTTCGGAGTCATGACCGCTCCACGGTCAACACAATTGTTGTTCGGACATAACCAGATTGACACCAAAGTGGTGTGTATCGTGCACAGTCTTGCACGCTCCAAGGATGGTTCACACATCAAGGTCAAGAATGATTCACAGGTGGTTTTCTGAAGCTATGTACAATCGTCGCTGGTCGTCAATGACACACACCCAAAGGTAGTGCCACTGACTATGTACAGATGGCCAATGCATCAGCATCAAGAGCATTCAAGACACAAGTGTGTTGCGGCACGCATTCCAAGGATCATCACTTTTGTTTCTTGCTGCCACCAAAGCAACTTCCGCACGGCTTGTAACCGCGTTCACGGGCTGTGGCGATTCCAAGCTTCACGATCTCATCAGCATTGTTCAGACAAGTGCAATTCCTGCTTTTGTGGTACGACTTGCCCCGTCTCAAAGTGCAATAAACATGCAACTCAGGCACATGCTGGATCACATCGTTGGAACCGCGTGCGGCATCGCCATCTATGAAGATAGCACGATTCGGCTCTGGCATTGGCAGCGTTCTCTCTCTTGTTCGATCTTTCGCCTCGTGGTATTCTCCCCAAGCGATACGGTCGTAGTTCATTTCAGCGATCAATCTGCTCAAGCGCTCGTTCTCCTGCTCAGCGGCATGCAGTGCGGCTCGCACCCGTCGCAGGCACATCATGATTGCCAGGCAGAACGCTGAAAGGCTGCAGGTGAAAGTCAATGGAACCCAATTCCACCAACCGTCGGTTCCCTGCTCGTACACTTCTTCGGTGGAGGTGCTGGCATTGCTCACGTTCAAGGTGATGTCATCTTCATTGCCCTCTGTGGTCCATAGCCGCCCAAGGCTCAAAGATTTCAAGGCAAGAAGGATAGCACATGTGCAAATCACCAAGACGGCCAGCGACTGCGGCCACCGTGCATCATCATCGGTCTGCACACCGACCTCACGCCTGGTACCACTGCTCTCGGCACCTTGCACAAGCGACAGCATCATCACCATCATTGCAGTGCTGAAGCTCTGCATTCCGTTGCTCTTCAGCGTCTTACACACAAGTCTGCGAACCCTCTGTGTTTCACGCTCACGCTGCAACTGCTCCGACAACCCATCATGCTCTGCACGGCCTATCTCCTCTATGCAGTCACCCGCACAGCACACAAAGTCATGCATGCACAACAAAGCACGGAGGCGGGATCCTGAGCACGGCACCTTGGTTCCCAGATCCGATGAGTTCCTCCTCCCATCGACCGGCTGCACACGGAGTGTGCGATCAGCTGTCTTCTCCTGTATCCAGAGAAAGCGTCCACTCAAGTGCCGAATCTTCGATACACCTTGCTTCATCGCAATCTGGCGGCAGCTCTGGTTGTCTGTGCGCATGCACAGCTCGACGCTGATCTCAAGAAGAAACTGAAGGATACGTTGCAAGAATATCCCATCACACGATGCAGAAACGAGTGCATAGAACTCACTCTCGGTGCTGCTCAGGCTCACACAACGCTGCGATCTGCAAGACGTGTAAATGCAGCAGCCATTCAGGAAGAACGATGAGCTGCTCATTGAGCGACGGGTCTGCTTGTTGCCGCTCCAGTCGGCATCACAGAAAACCTCAAGCAGAACACTATCAAGAGACTCCTCGGCATCAGGTGGCTCAAGAATGCTTGCTCGATCGCCCTTGGCATGCACCTTGCTTGCGTAGCCGGCTGTTCCAACAAGATACCCTGCAAGGCGTTGCGCAAACTGCCAGCCGCGCTCGGTCGGTGCTTTAAGCTTCTGGGCCAACACCCTCACCGTGAAAGCAATGTCACTGCGATCCTGTGACACATACATGCCTATCCCAACGGCGCTGCGGTATTTGGCTGCTCGAGCAGAGTCCAGCTCCTTGCTTGCATCCGGCATGAGAAGCTCCTTGGTGCATGGCGTAGGGAACTTCCGATGCAACGGCACATCAAGAAGGTTTGCCATATTCACAGCATGGTCCGCAAGCGGCTTTATCAAGATCCCATCATCAAGAATTATGTGCTCTCTTTTAAGAAACTTGAAGCTGTCTCCAGGCATGCAGGCTACCTCGTAGGACACTTCAAAGGTTTTCTCAAAGCTTGGGACTAGCTCTTTAAGAAGCCACTGGACAAACCCAACCAGGCACAAGTCATCTACATGTATCAACCCGGGGTTTACACGGCCCTTGGGATCAACGATCTTATACACCGATGGGCACTCAGCACAGCTTGTGAGCTTGTGCTCCTCACGGATGTAGTTCATGATGAATTGATGCCATCGGGCTGTCCCGTCCCGCTGTCCAGGGAGCATCTTGAGAAACCGCATTCGGCTTGCAAATCCAGGGATCTTGGCCAGCATGGGACGCTCCTGAGGGACGTTGAGAAAAGCGTCACGCACATCAAGCGCGATCACTCCTATGCGGTCGGTCTCATCAGGAGACTCTCTGGCTTGCCGGCTGAGCTCGCAATACAGCCACGGCAAAAGCTTGGTGGTGATGGCTGACGTTGCTGGCGCATAAAGATCCTCTCTGTCCCGCTCCAGCCACCGGTACTCGCGAGCTACCAGCCTGGACCGTCTAAAGTACATCATCTTGTCTTTGTGCAGTTTCTTACGCCATGTCCTCACGAACTTCGAAGACAATTCCTTGTGGTCCGACGTGTCCACTTCATCCCCGATCTCCTCAAGGACGCCTTTGCGAAGCAGGCGCTGCACCTCGAAAGAATCAGCGATTCGATCAAGCTCCTCTTGCTGTTGCTCGGACAAATCAGGGATCGAATCATACCAAAGACACTCCTCGTTGTCAAGGGCATGGCTGTCCTCAGTGTTGGTCACATCCCACTCAGCTGCAGCCTCATCTGGCAACTCAAGATACCTTTCAGCATCCTCCCACTCAGGGGCTGATTCAAGAACCTCATCATTGATGGGAAGCTCCTCAGCGCCAACCCTGGCGATGCGCTGGTACTTGGATGCCTGCCCGCTGGGCTGCAAATCGGTAGCATCTTGCGCCCGCTTTGCAACATCGATGAGAAGATCATCATCTGTCATCGGTATCACCGGCGTTCCGCCTTCAGGAGACGGTGGATCAGAAGCAGCAACTTCCATTGGTGATTCAAGCGGCGCTGGGGCTGCAGCAGGCTCAACAACACTTGTCGGAGCACGATCAGACCTGTCAAGAAGAAGCGTGGCTCTCGAAGAAGGCGCTGGGGTCCCCGCCGCAACGCTTGGCGGTTGCACTGACTCAGCTGGCACAGGTGCAGGAGGGATCCCCGCCATGGCCGGCATGTCTGGCATTCTTGGCACCTCAACCTGAACCTCACCTTGGGGAGCATCGGGCTCACCCTTGTCAGCTGGCTTCGGCACGCGATGCCTAGCCTGTGGAACGACCTTTGTGCCAAGCAAACCAAGCTGATAATCCCAAGGAAATCTTTTGGCATCAATCGCCAGACTCTGCTCGGACTCCCACGGCTTGTCATTTCGCCTGATTGACTTGGTGAGCCACACTCCTGCAGAGTTGCACAAAACATACATGTCATTGCTTGGACTCTTAGTCAGCATGAGGGCTCTGTGCCATCGGCGGTCGCCTTTGTGCTTCCCTTTTCGGCAGCCCCAGACGGGCTCGGCATACATTCCAAGCTTGCCTGAATACCTGAACCCGGTTGCTCGCTCAAAAGCGGTGGCACCTCCTCTGACAGCAAACCTGTTAAGGATGAACGCTGCATGCACGTAACTCCATGCCATCAAGGGGTGACTGGGTCCTAGGTCATCAGGGCCTAAACCGAACTTGGCACGGGCCTGGTCAAGGAAAACATTGGAAAGCCCTCGCAGCAGATCAACCGTCTTTTCCACATACCCTTTGGAGGCATGGGACTCGACAGCAGCATTGCGCACAACGGTTTTGAAGTTCAATCTTGTTCGGACACCGATGATCAAGTTTTGCAGCGCGACAGTGCTCGGCTCATTGTCGGTCTGGAGGGCAATCGTGTTATGCCCCAGCGACTGCACAAATCTGGTCAGCTCGATCGCTGCAAATTTCAAATCATCTTTACCCTTGCTTGCAACCGGAAGTCCGAAAACTGAACCTGTCGCTGTATCGTGCGCTACTAAAATTGTGAGCTTGTGGTGCTGAAGGTCTGAATCATCTGTGGTCACGGAAGTGTAACAGAAGTCGAAGCTTACAATTGGCGTGTCCCGGTCGGGACTGTCGGGGATCGACTGGTGTCGGTCCTCAAGCCCGCGCATGGACAAGCAGTGATCACACCAGCCTTGGAAAGGCCAGTGAGTGCGATTGTGCAAATCACGCTCGGCCCTCGATGGCTCTTTGTTCATTGCCTGACCTTTTGCAACACGCGTGCTGTCGCCTTCGACTGCTTGAGCAACTTCACTCTTCAGAGCAATGTCCTGCTTCTCAAGATAACACTTCAACCTGTCAAGACAGCGCTGCTTGCTCCCGGACTGGGAGAGACCAGCAGCCTTGCACGAAGCTCTGATGACATTCAAAGTCGATGCCAAAGACAACTCGATACCATCATACACCAGAACATCTCGCTCACTCTTGCGCTCCGGCATCGGCGCATCTGCAACTTCAACATCAGGCAAGGGAGACACACTCACCTCGGCGGGCTCGAAAGCCTCTGCCATTCCATCATCACTGGGCTCATATTCATCAAGCTCCCCTGCATTGGGATCTGCTGGCTGCGGCCCGCTCCAACTAATGTAGTCCTTGACTGACCTGCTCGGCACGATCATCATGTCCTCAAGCGGTGCTCGATCAGTCGTGAGCACGCACACAACATCGGATTCCCCGCGCAGTAGCACAGCAGACAACTCCTGAAGTTCACCCCAGCTCACACAGTGTTCAAGCAGGAGCCAGTGGTCGTAGCCGTCTCGGCACGGCTTCACAAGCGTGGTTCTGCATGGCCACGCAACAGGGGCAACGATGAAAGGATCGATGAAGTGCGACCCTCGGCCGCGGAAGAACATGTCACCCTGCTCTGACATCTGCCATCCAAACGGTGCATCAATCATGCTTGCATCAATCATTGCTTGAACAAACCTGACATGGAGTGCAGGATTCACAGACTGCTCACCGACACGGTAAATGGCAGCTTTGATGCATAGCGAATTGCCCTTGAAGCTCATCGGCACTCGGATGCCACTGTCATGCTCAAGACACATGGTGGGCTTGCGCTGTGGCCACCACCCAGCACGCATGAGCTTGCCCTTGCACAAGAGAGGCTGAGTGACAGGTGCAATCGCCCAAACTTCTCGCCACACAATCGGCTCACCTTCTTCACTCTGCAAAACGAAATCAACTTCTCTCAAATCGTTCACAGCAAGTGGCCCGCCCTGTGCATCTTTCAATGCCAAGCCTCCGGCGCCCTGACTGATGCCATGCGTGGCATAGCAAAGTGGCAGGCAACTCATGTCTGCTCCACTGTCAAGGATGAACTCATGAGCTTCTGAGTCGTGCACCAACATGTCAATGGAATGCACTGCGCACACAAACTGAGGAATCCCGCTGCAGTCTGACTCGTCCTGAAGATCAAAGGTCGATGCAGCTATGCACCACGACCCTGCATTGGCATCACAAGCTGACATGTCGAAGCTGTGGTCACACTCAGACTCGGGACCCTCTGGCACGCTGCACCGGTCTTGCTCAAGCAAAATGGGACCCTCTGGCAGACTCTGGCACGCTGCACTGATCGTAAAATTCAAAACGACCTGTGGGGACTGGATTGCCTCGGCTCTCAAACCCGGTGAAAATGTTATCAAGACAATCGCTCAAGCCATCCGAACACTCGAAGCGCTCAACTCCCGAAATTGTCAAGACATCTGAAACTGGATATCCCAAGCCAAGGTGGCTGGCACGCATTGCATCAAGAAAATCAAAATCTGAAAATTCTGAAATCCCTCTCGGCATGCAACCTGTGGGGCACTGGATTGCCTTGGCTCTCAAACCCGGCTCGGCTATCACGGCACGCACATGGCCGCCTGCAAACCAGCTTGACGTGTCACCAAGATCAAAGACCCGCACACGGCGAACGGCTGTGGTTGCCGTGCTCGATGCTGCAGCCTGGCTTGCACTGTCTGACGGCTGCACCTCGGAAACCTGATTGACACGGCCCTTCTCATGCTTCTGCTTAAGCCAGCAATCCTTCTCCAAGTGGCCCTTGCGCTCACAGTAACGGCAGGTGCGAGTCTCAGCCGAAGGTTGCGAACCCTTGGGGTTGTTGTTGTTACCACCTTTGCCCTTTCCTTTCGGCTTGCCTTGATTCTTGCCCTTGCCGCCCTGTGGCTTACCGCCTTGACCTTTGCCCTTTTGCTTGCCTTTGCCTTTGTCACCTTTGCCCTTCGGCTTGCCCTTATTCCATGCGACACGATCAATTTCCATGGGCGCGGGACCGCCTGAGGACGAAGATGCAATGCCAAACGTGCTGGCAATCGAAGTGCTCCACTTTGTCTGGGAAGTGTCCCAGCGCTCAATGAAAATCCGAAGATCCTGATACGTGGAGCTTTCTGTGATCAAGACGGTGGCCTGGGTCCTGAGTTGTCCGGACAAACATCGGAGGACAGCGGCCAAACGATTGTCGTCTGACATGCTAGTGCCAGTCAAGCCTTCATATTCATTCACCGCACTCTCGAAGCGGGTGAGTTGGGTCATAAGGCCGGTCCGGTTATCAAATGAGGGCCACGAGTGTATTGCTTGCAACAACGCCAAAATGCGATTGCGCGAACTCGGCATTAAATCTTGACTGAGGATTCTATATGCCTCAAACCCGTTTGCATCTGTCAAGGATTTCAAGACTCGCTTGCCTTTGTCATGCAAGAGCCCGGCTAAGACACCGTAAAGAAGTCGGGACCTGTCTGCTTCAGCTTCAGTCAAGGATGACAGCGCAATCGGATTGGCAGGCCTACGACGGATTGTCTGAAGCTCCACGCCAAATGCTCGATCAAGACAAGACAGGTACTGTTCCAACTCCCAAGACCAATTAGCCCACAGTGAAAGCTCTTCATCCCGGTCCTTGGGACGGAAAGGCTCAGGAGCCTTGAGGACCTTTGCAAGGTCGCGCCCTCGGATCGCCTGCTCCCTAGGCGCTGCAGTGTTGCTGGAAACAAGGGTTGTCAGGTTTTCAAACACTTGCATCAACCGCTCCTCATTCGGCGGTGCTCTGCCTGCGGCAGGCGCTGGTGAAAACGGATTCCCAGGAGGCACAAATGCCCCAGCAGGAGCTCCAAGCTCCTCATCACTATCCTCGGCACCCACTGCGGCAGCAGCCGCATCAACATATGCTTCTGCCATTGCTTCTAATCAAGATCAATGGTGCAATCGGAACCTTCGCGGTGCAATGGAACACGAAACGCAGCTGAAGAACTTGCTTGATCAGGCGTTGATTGCTCAAGATCAATGATTTCCGAACTCCCACAAGAAGAAACCTGAAGAAAACCACCTAGACTAGCGATCAGGGACCTTTCAAAGTCCGGCGCCTCAGTCTGGGCGTGCACAAAGGATTCTTGCACTGAAAACGGTATGCAATTGGCGGTGCAGATGGCAGCTCCCTCGCAAAAGAACTTCTCCTTCCACTCCTTCTCTCTCAAACACTTGCTTGCAAATTTGTAAAGCTCAGGCACAGTGTGCAATGATTGGGCTCTGGCTTCGCACGCGGCAAAGCTGGTACGCAAAATGCGCACAAAGGACTCCCTGCTTCTACCCTCGGGCTGAGGTCTCGCCCAAAGCTGCTCCTCGTACACAGACAAGAGAAGCTCACGCAGCAATTCAACTCCTGCTAGGGTTGTCGTGATTTGTTGTTCAAGCAAAGCAAAGCTCGCGGCAGCTATGGCTCGTCCGGTCGGCGCCGGGATTGCGAAGCTACGGCACTACAGCCTAGGTTCACCGAAATCACGCAACACTCTCAGAGGAACGCTGTCACAGCCTGGGCCCCTGAACTCAAGCCCACAAGAAGTCCACGTGTCCCGAAGCTGGGTCGGCCCAGCTCCGCTACCATGAACAAACTTCGGACTTTTGCAAGTACTCTGAGCCTGAATGTTACGTCGATCGTACATGCTTCGCATGCTCTTCAAGAAAACTACACGAGTGGTCAAAAGCTACCAAAACTGTTCTAGCAAAATAAGAGTACAGAGCATAGGGGAAAATGTTGATCACCAACTGCACTGCGTTGGGCGGCAGGTATTGGCGCTGTGCGCCAAGCTGCTCTGTCTCTTACTGGCGCTGTGCACCAAGCCTTTCTGTCTCTTCCCACCAGTCTCTGCTGGGCCCATCCGCAATGTTACTGTCGGTGGGCACTCGGAAGAAGGTTGTCGATCCACACAAACAGGTCACTGCCTGCTAGCAAGTAGGGCAGGAGCTCGCATTCAAAAACGAGCTGCTGCTTCTGAGCCCTGGCAACCCACTGGGCTGCCACCTGTTGGCTAATCTGTAGTCCCCAGGTGAAGGCCAGGCCTTCGCCGATGAGCACTGCCCCCAGAGGGCACACGGCGTGGGAGCTCCCACTCGCAGGCCCCGTCCATGTACAGATGGAAGTGGCGGCGGGCGTGCTGTCCTGGGAGGGCCGTGCACTACGCGTTGCAGCAGAAACTCCATGGCCTGGCGCTGCTGCTCTGAAAGGGGGACTTGCTCCGGCCCGTCCCCAGCGACGTCTCCAACGCAGATCACTGCCACGCGCGTGTTACGGCCCCAGGCCTGTTGCTCTGCAAAGATGAGACGACCGCGCAGGCTCTGCGCTTCGTGAGGAGACATGCTCCCACGGGTCAGGGCCTCGCTGATGAGGACCATGCCCAGCTCCGCTGCGCGGGTGGGCTTGTTCTGGACCGTGACTTGCCCAAGGTGCTGCTTGGACAGATCGACTCTCACGCCCAGAACGTCGAAGACTTCGCTGAAGTCGACGTTCTTCTTGGGCTCGGTGGCAACTTGCCAGCCCAACTTCTTAAACATGCTGGCAACTGCCAGGCTCACGAGCTTCTTGTGCGCGCTGCGCGTAAGAACGGTGAAGTCGTCGAAAAAGCTCGTCATGACTAATGCGAGCTTCTCGCGGCCGATGGCCTTAAGCGCCTCGCTCCAGCGCAGAAAAGCGTGCACTGCAGCCACTGCGCCAAAAGGCATGCTATGCAAGTAGGCGATCTTCACCTTCCCAGTCTCTGGGTCCCGCATGGCAATGCATGCGAATTCTTGTGTGCAGCTTGTACTGCAAGCTGTTTGTGTGCGCTTTTGAGGTCCCAGGTTCTGCCCACTATGCGGTGTGCCTGCTCTGCAGGTAGACCCTGGCGCAGCCACTCGAGGCACACTGCGAGGAGTTCGTCGATGCTATCGACCTGCACCTTCTCTGTGGTGCCGCAGCAGGAATTGATGAAGCTGCTCTTGAAGTTGTCGATAGGGCGAACTTTGACCTTTTGAAGCACTCCGAAACGAGACGATACTATCGTGTCGTGCAAGCTGGACGGGGAGAAGTCCGCTAAGGAGAGCCAGCCCTGTGTGCTCTCTTCCAAAGTGCTCTCCCAAACTTTTGCTGATACGTTTTCGTCTGTCGGCCGAAGCGCGCTGCGCACACCTCGCATCCCGATGCTATGGGAGTTCTGCAAAAGAGACGACTCGTCCAGCGACGGCGGCAGAACCTGAGGTTGTCTTTGAGGTGAGAGGGCCGCCAGCGTAAAAGCTTGTCGGGGTCTTTACGGAGCTATATTTTCCGCAGAAGGAGCGAACAGCCCTACGACCGGCACCTTCGCAAGCTTAATCTAGTGGTGCAGGAGTGGCGCCTGATCAGTCGGCTGGTGGAGGATCCGGACGGAATCCTGCTTGCACACATCCAGGCTATTTTAGTGGCGCGAGGCTGCAATGCACCTCCCTCAACATACTTGGCTGTCCAGGCGCGTTCGAAACTTTCTCGTAGGCAGGCTTTTTCCTCTGCGTGACCGCAGAGGTATTATGCTCTCTCTATGGTAGAGGCATGGCAGATGCACTTCTGTGCACCTACAGGGCTCAGAGTCGATACCCCCATGGAATTCCGACTTTCAGGCCGAATCGGGGCTCGGGGGAGCTGGCCTGGCTGTGCTATGTAGCATGTGTAGCACGCAGAATCGGGCCCGGCCTGTGCCATGGTCCGTCCGTCCGCCGCCGTCACTATCCTATTCTACTCTATCCTAGTGGGGCACGCTGAGCCGGGGCCTAGGGCTGATGATCCTCGCTTGCGGGGAGAGGCTCTAGGTTGCGGCACGGCGGTCCCAGCGAGTGGAGGTGGTGCCTGACTGTTCAAGGCTCAATTGGTGATCAGTAGCCGCCAGCCACCGATGGAGCACCGGGGAGCCGTCCAGGGAATGGGGCGGCTCCGAAGCCTCACCACCCCCGCCAGGCCTATGTGCCTGGGCGGGATACCCTCTCAGTCCCCCTCCGAGGGGGGCTGTCGGGGAACGGAATGCTGCCCGTTTTTTTCGCAGCATCTGTCGCCCCCAGTCGGGGCGTGTGGGGAACGAAAATATGCCCTTTTTTTTGCAGCTTTATTCTTGAACCAAGAGCCGCACAAAACTTACACAAGTCTGAGCAATAGACGATGCAGGCTTCACTCACAATGCACACGCACACTCAACACTCTTTTCCGTCGGTAGCAAGGGAGCACTCCACGTTCTGTCGCAGCAGGTGCTGCGACACTTGCTTAATCATCTCAGTTCGAGATTTCAAGCACTAAGATTCGCCTTTAGCGAAGCCTAAGCCTACAGGGTCGGGACTTAGAGAGGGTGCACTGCCACGGCGGGCCACGGGTGTGCACACCTCTCCCTACAGGGACCTACAACAGACTTCCCAGGGCGGCGTGGGTGGGCAAGAAAATTTTCTCTCGCACCTGAGAGCCAATCTGCATATGTCAAGCGCCATTGGATCAAACAGCATGTGTGACCCGAAGTCCTTGAAGTGCGGCACAATTCAAAAACATATTTTGAATTTTCAAGAAGTCAAGAATAAGACGCTATCTCGGGGACGAGACGGCACGTTTATTCTTGAACCAAGAGCCGCACAAAACTTACACAAGTCTGAGCAACAGACGATGCAGGCTTCACTCACAATGCACACGCACACTCAACACTCTTTTCCGTCGGTAGCAAGGGAGCACTCCACGTTTTGTCGCAGCAGGTGCTGCGACACTTGCTTTATCATCTCAGTTCGAGATTTCAAGCACTTAGATTCGCCTTTAAAGAAGCCTAAGCCTACAGGGTCGGGACTTAGAGAGGGTGCACTGCCACGGCGGGCCACGGGTGTGCACACCTCTCCCTACAGGGACCTACAACAGACTTCCCTTATTAACCTCAAATTCGGCAAAAATCTTTTCCACTACCTCTTCGACATCAGTGCACTTGACAATCTTGCGGCCGACTGAAACGTGATGACATTTCGTTCTTGAAGGTTCATCTGCAGGATTTGAGGGGCTTGGTACCCTCTGATACCACGCAGCAACGCCTGCACTTTCCTCATCCTTGAGAAGCACGCGCAGCAGGGCCTTGATGACAGCAGCGCGGCCTGACCCAGAGATGCAAACATCGCGAGCACAATTGTTGTCTACAAAGAAAACAGTGGGCCGCCCTTTCAGGGCCGACAGCCATAGCCTCATCCCACAAATGAGAGCCAGAAGTTCGGCGGGAAAGATTATCGTCTTTTGGACTTGCGCACCAAGAAGATCCTGATGTCGGGCACTCAAGGCGTGAGAGAAGGAACCGATAAGATCACCACGATGATTGAACAAGACTCCGCCAATACCGCACATCCAGTCTGAGGCCGATGGCTCGAAGCAAGCATCGGTGAAAACAAACATCGGTTCCTGTCGCAGCACCTGCACCAATCTAGGAGTGGCCTCCTTGAGGATCCCACAGAATCCCTTAAGTGAATGCAAAAGATTTGCCGGCACATGTGGAGGCAGATCGCCATAGGCAAAATCAGTGAGGTGCTTGAGGCAAACCTTGGCCAACCTACCGAAGACCTGCCCGCAAGCAAACTGCATCCTACCACGGAGCTTAAGCGCAGCACTTTTGGTCAGAGTATTGGCTTCCGTGATTGCGCGGATCGACGAACACAGCTCATTGGTACGGGACTCGGTGTTGCACAACTCAACACGGCCCGAGGGAAAACCAGTGAGGGACAAGCGAACGCCCAATGCCGTGACAAGCTCACTAAAGGGCTCGGCCTTGGACCCGTCCTTCGCAAAGGCCCAACCAAGAAGAGTGAAATAGATCTGGATTGCACTGTCGGTATTGCTCGCAAGGCAAGATTCAGAGAGAACGACAAAGTCGTCGTAATACAGTGACCAAGCCAGCTTTAGTGCAACCACTCCCAGCCACCAAAGCACGTGCGAGATGCGTAGAAAACCATAAACGGATTTGGTTGCACCAAAAGGTAAGGCTCGGCACCTGTATATGCGAGGCCTCTTCTCCTCGCAATCATAATAGGCGACATACGACGCCCATGATGATGAGGGATGAACAGGGACTTGCCTATAGGCTGCTTGTAGGTCATAGGCACGACCAACGAACTTCCTTCCAGGAAAGGCCTGCATGGCCTGAAGGGTCATTGCACAAAGCACGTCTGCGGTATGCGGTTTCGGCGATTCATCAGCCCCAACAGATTCATTGACATGCGAAATTGAAAAATCATCGATGAGGCGCGTTTTTCCCGAGGCTTGTGGCAGACCAAAGCGTTTGCTTATGATGGCATGTTCAGGCAGGTCATCAGCCTCCAGGGGGCCTACCAGCCAACCTTTGCGCACTTCATCCTCCGTCTTTTGTTTCACAATCGCATCAATCTCCTTTCCTTGACTGGTGACCTTTGCAAGGACCTCCTGCTGAATGACCTTCGCCTGCGCTTTGAGTTCGTCCTCAGTCATGGAGGCATGCCTCTCTGCCGCATTGAAGATCCCAGTACGTGGAGCATCCCCAGTCAAGCTGACCCCACTGACAAGCTCGTTGAAGGCATCTAAGTCCGGGTAACCATATTCTTGCAGAAGGCTCTTAAAGAGGAGAAGGCGTTTGGGGGAAAGTATCGGTAGAACCTCAGGGTGAAGGGAACTTTTGAATGCTTTCTCATCCTTCTCAAAGTCTTTTGCTCTGCGGGACCATTCTTTAAGCACCCTTAGCCTATGCGAGGCCAGACTTTTGGGGGTCATTTTTGAAGAGGCGGTGATCGCCTCTTGCAGCTCCTGCGGGAGGTTAGCTTCGAGCAAGGAGGGGTGGCCCGCAGCCACTGCACAGTCTACAAACTCGGAGGGCGAGAAAGGTATCCCCCACGCAAGTTCAAGCACCTTTCCAGAAACCTTGCCAGAACTTCCCTCATTATCCTTACCATCAAGCAAGTCGCTCCGGAGAAGCTGGGAGTTTTTGGGAATGGAAGACAGAGCACACGTGCACGAGGCAGGCACAGCCCAGTCGGACTCAAGGCGTTGCCTGAGAGCACATGGAGGCTGAAACAGGGAGGCCGGGCCTCGAACGACGACGACCGCACGATGTTCAGGTACCAAGGGTACAGTCTTGCTGGCTTTGGGCTGTATGCCCGTGGCGGCGCGCAGGGCCGCATAGTCCACAGGCGATGGGCGAGCACAGTCTCCAACCTGCAAGGGCAATGGGAAGGAGAGCTGCAATAGACTATTAGACTGATCAGCCGTCAAGAGGTTGTAGCCTTTCAAGGTATAGCACGAGATGACCACACGATCACCTTGCTGCACAGGGCCTTTGTCAAGGGCCAGCACTTTGCCGGGAGTGTTAACCCCAGCGATGCGACGGCAAATGGCCCCTCGAGGGCACTGCACCCAGATGCCCCCACCTGCAAAAGCAGAGAGGGCCAAGACATGACTGGCCACTGGCTCATTTTGCAAGTCACGGTGTGCTGGGGAGGCAACGTTGTCAAGTATGGCAAATGCGTTGTACGAGGCCGTAGGCAGAGCTTTAGCGATGAACGCATTGATGGCAGCAACAGACATTGGGAATTCCCGACATGATTTTCGAAGACCCGAGATGCCATTGCCTTTGCGGTACATGCCAGCATAAAAGGCACCCTGAGGATGAGGGAGCTCATCAGATTTTGCAGTGTGGGGCGGTTCTCTGGGCAGCAGCCGTACAAGGGCAAGGATCGCATCACGAGAGATGACCGCTTGCTTCAAAAGCCGAGCTGCAAAAGTTTCGGCATCACAAGTTGTAGACTCGAGCTCAACTTCGGCAGAAGGAGCTGACGACAAGGCCACACTAAGTTTATCATCATCGGAGTCAGAAACATGCACAACATCAGTGACACTGGGATTCGTAGGGATTGTGGCTCGAGGAACACCTGAGCCTTCACAGCTTTCGGGCCCAGAGGAAGCCGAAGGCTGAACAAGCGGGTCATGGGAGGATCTGAAGTCGGATTCACCCTCCCCCACCCCGCCGATATTTCAATCCTTGTGCTGCACGATTGGGTGTGGCTGGAAGCACTTGCAACACAAATGCTTGCGTGGGCAGGTGGCTGCATCACATTTGCACTTATCCCCTGAAGGTTGTACGAGAAACACAGCTGATCACCTTGCGGCGTACACGCAACCCCGCCCAGCTTGAGGATCTCCTTAGGCACTAAGCCCCAACCAGCCTGACTAGGGAAACCCTTAGTTGCCCTCTTACCCTTGCCTTTCCCTGGGCCTTTATTGTCTTCCTTCCCATCCTTGCCTGCACCTTTGAACTTCTTGCGAGGCTCCCATTTGGATCCAGTTCGCAGCGGCATCAGTCCGAAGGACACTTCATAGCTCTCCAGAGCTTGCATAAGTTCTGAGTCCAGGGGGAAGGCTCCAGTGGCATCCTTTCGTGGCTTAACACCTCTCTCGATGAGCCTTGTCCAGACCAGCTTGTCGGCCTCAACAAGCTGTGCCACGGAGGTCCTTGCGTGGTTCGGTGGCGGCTCGCGATGGATATGCGAGAACAATTTCGAGAGGTACCTTGAATAAGCATCAAAGGAGACACTCTGGCTGAAGACGTAGGCGAGGCCTCGCCTAAGGAAGGCTTCCTGCACCTGAAGCGCCGAGTGCGACGGCATAGTGAGCTCACCATCCTGATTCTTTACAACAAGGTGATTGGCATCCAACTCAAGCTGTCTAGGACCGAGTCTAGGAGTCTTCTTATAATTCGTGACTTCAAAGGTCCTAGAGATGCAGCGGTCCGGGCTGATGTACTTAAGCTGGCAAGCACTCTCCTGGCTCGCGCATTCGTCCAAGAGGGCCCTCCCCGGCTCCGTTGGCCCCTCTATGAGGAGTCCAGGCAGTTGCTTCCGCAATGAAGCTAAGCGTTGCTCTCGTTCAGCCTCCGGAACCTTCCGCGATGCTCCGTCGGGATCGCTAATCTGTTGTCGTAAATCAGCCAGCACTAAAGTTTGCGCTTCAAATATGAGGCGACGCAAGCAAGCTGAATCGGCACCCGATGCACGGGGGATCGTATCCTTGACGAATTGACTGAATGCCTCCTCTGGAATGACTTGCCCAGGCTGCCCGACGCTATATGCGAGCTGTCCCAGGGTCACGAACCCCTGGGACTTGAGACTCTTGAAGGCCGTCTCGGAGAACTTCACCTCAGCGCTTATCCAGGTGGGCTTCGCTCTCGAGGAGGGACGTCATGACACACCGAACGAGCCGCACTACAGCAACAAGAAGCCTAACACTGGAAAAATTGTCAAGTGCATACAACATGGCATGGACATTCCTTCACTTGTGCAATCCCACGATGGAGCCATGTTGAGGCCATGCCTCTGACCCCTTGGTCTTGAGCCCTTGCTCTGTTCGTCACCATGTGACTCCGACCCTATCTTCCTTGACTCATGTCAGAGACTGCAGACTCGGCGCACACCGACGAAACACACCTACAGAAACGAGCACGCACAGCCCAAACAATTTCTCTCACAGCAGCGACCCTTGTCACAGATTCTTAGCGTGGCCTTTGCCACTGAGCTCAGGAACCCTTGTTCCTGCGGCACGTACTGCACACCGGCCCGGAGGGCTCGTCCTTATCAGCAAGAATGTACATGTGATTCCTCTTTCGGCCACACATCAACATATTGACACCATACGTCCAATGCCACACATGCGACCGCTTGTGCACGACCCACTCACCACCCTTGTCCGAAGGGATGAGTTTTTGGGACTCGACTTGAGGACGCCTCTTGGGCGCAGGAGGGCTGCCACTTGAGGAATCAGAGCTATCAGAATGACCACCACTGGACTCTTCCGAACTTGAAGACTCTGATTCACTGGCCTCCGACTCGGACTTGATCTCCACCGGGGGATTCAAGGGCTTCGACATTCTAGCGCTGGCAACTGTGGCGGGCGGCGATGGCGGGAATCGCCACATGTCAGCACGGCTTGCGTCCGGCCTAAACTCTTTGTCCCGCACCTGCCTCAAGATGCCTTCAAGTTGTCTAACAGCTGGAAGCCCGAGCTCAACGCTGTAAATGGCCTCAGAGCTCTCCACGGATTTTGCATGCCTGCCCAGAATGGCCCTACACTCACTAGACAAACCGGCCTTGCTCGACCAGGCAAGCAGTGTACGCTTGAGGATCTGGGATGCAATGCGTAATGCACTGTCGTGACTCGGCACAACTAACTTCAAGAAGGCGGAAACTTCCTCGGATGTGATTCCTCGCCGGGCAAGCCTTCCCTCGACAAAATCGATAGGGGGCCTGAAGACAGGACCACCAATGTTTCCCTCAAGACTAAGGCCTATGTCCTCCATGGCACGCCGCGCCGTCAAGAACCACTCTTGATCATCAATGCCACAAACTGGCATAATGATGGGCAGCATTTGCGACAACCTTCGAGCAGCTCGCGCCGTTTTGTGTTGGCGCGTGTAGAAGATAACATATCCTTCAAATCCTGAGTCAGAGACATCCACCTCAATGTAGGACACTTTTGCCAGGTCGCTCTGTCTGCAACGGGCATACAAGCAAATCAAGACATATGCGACAAAAGCCTTATCAAGCTTGGACACAAGACCACTATGCAGCATGTGGTGCAGCTGCAGCACCTGTTGCACTAGTAACGGCGCCGACTGGCGCAGCGTGCCTCTTTCAGCAGACATCTGTTCTGACAGGCCCACGCATCGCCGAGACGGCGAGCCGCAGATTTTTGTGAGATCCATGACATGCCAAGCAAACCTCACTGCAGAGAGGAACGACGATCCTCGGGAGGCACTCGCACGACTCGTCTTGAGGAACTGCAAATAGCCCCAGTAGGCTTCATCAGTGAACATCGAGTCGCTGCTACCACGCACCGTGTCACACCATCTAATGAACTGGAGCATGGACCCTGCCCTGGCAAGCACAGTATGCACTGACCGAGTGCCCATCATTGCCGAAATCTCCTCGTCCGACGGCCGAGGCAATTCGAAAACATCTGAATACCTCAAAGCAATGACATGCCACTTTGCGATACAGGCGTTCATAAGCTTAACCTGCTTCCTCTCGAAGTCGTCGTCGTCAAGCATTCTAATGGCCTGTTCGGCAGCATGGCCTGCCTTGAAGTCGAGGCTCGGCTGTATCGGCTTCACAGCACTTGCACTGCTACTTGCATCGAGAAGATACTTTGCAAACTCGGGAGGGGACAAGTCGGCGAGGCCTAAAGAAGGTTTCTTAAGCTCAGGCAGAGCCTCGGTCAGAGGCTCAAAAATTGTTTTCATTAAGGGCGTCTCCCAAGGCAACAGCAAAGAAGGCGAAGCACTGGGTTGCGACAGCCTGCTGAAGGCATGCACAAAGGCAAGCCCCATGTTTGTAGTGCACGCGCCACTCTGGCTGCCGCCAGCTACAGCAGCGGAGTCTTGATCCCCTGAAGACCCCAAAGCCGATTCCCCCGAGAAGCCAGAAGACCCAATTCCTGCACCTCCAAAGTCCAGAGACCCTGTGACCTCACCTTCGGACTCGCAGTCCCCGAGGTCGGAAGGCTCAGGGAAGTTGTCTGCCGCCTGGGCAAAGCCCTGCTCGCCTGCAAGCTCAGCGTCACTGTCGCCCCAGTCGGGCGAGTCGGGCAAGTCGCTTCTCATCAGGAGAAGCTGCTGCAAAATCGTCAAACACAACTCTCCCCTATTGTCCTTACTGCAAGCACTGTCAGTCCTCTGCAATGCCAAAGCTCAGGCTGAGCTGCGACAAGCAGCAAAGGAGGTCCTCTAGTGGAGGCGCTTCCCATCTGCCGGCTTCAAGCCGGCGTGCACGGGCTCCTAGGGAGCAGCCTTGTGGTAGCACCCAGAACCTGCTAGACGCGATATGGGCCTCTAGAGGGGCCTCAAGAAAATTTTCTCTCGCACCTGAGAGCCAATCTGCATATGTCAAGCGCCATTGGATCAAACAACATGTGTGACCCGAAGTTCTTGAAGTGCGGCACCATTCAAAAACATATTTTGAATTTTCAAGAAGTCAAGAATAAGACGCTATCTCGGGGACGAGACGGCGCGTTTTTTCGACAAAAAAGCAAAGTCGGAATTCCGACCTTGCTCCCAACACTCACATTCAAGCCATTTGTTCATAAAAACTGTGGCCGGTGCCACAACTCGCCAGACTTGGCGAAACCTGGCACCCCCGCAGAACCGCGCTCAATTTCATCAAAAACGGGCCGGTGTCGCAACTCACCAGATTTGGTGAATGCTGACACCGCCGCAAAACCGCGCTCGATTTCATCAAAACGGGCCACTGTCATGGGCCACAGTCGCAACTCACCAGCTTTGGTGAATGCTGACAGTGCCACAAACCGCGCTCAATTTGATCAAAAACGAGCCACTGTCGCAACTGATCAGATCTGATGAATGCTGACAGTGCCACAAAACCGGGCTCAATTTGATCAAAAACGGGCCGGCGTCACAATTAGTCAGATTTGACTAAACCTGCCACCGCCACAAAACCGCGCTCGATTTCATCAAAACGGGCCACTGTCACGGGCCACAGTCGCAAGTAGTCAGATTTGACTAATTGCGACAGTGCCACAAAAGCCGCACTCAATAGCTCCAAAACGGGCCGGTGTCACAACTCATCAAATCTGATGCATGCTGCCACCCCCACAAAACCGGGTTCAATTTGGCTGCCTAAAGTCTCCCAAGAGCAGAAACCGAATCTTCTTGTTCATGCTCAGACAAGCTATGTCAGCCCACAAGGGAGTATCTAACTGAGTGAGCTCTTCGATGACCAGCCACGTTGCGCTGCAGTGCCCGTTCCGCACATTGCGCCGCACCCAGTGTTCTGCACAGCCGCATGGGTCTTCGTAATTATGTGCACCGTGTCCCCATGCTCCCGCAAGGCTTCGACGATCCTCTTGGCCAGGTGGGTCTTGCCGGTCCCCGGAAAGCCCGTGAGCAGCAGACTCTCGCCGTCCAGACAGTGGCTCACGGGATCCTCGATGATTCGACGCCACGGTGCCTTGGCTCGGATGGGCTCCGCCTCCATGCTCGGCTCGCGATACTGCCCCTTCAACCCGGCCACCTCCTCGTAGCGATAGACGGGCGTGCCGTCCCGGTGCGACATCTGCAGCAGCCGCTCCACGGCGGGCCTGTGTTTCTTGGGGACGTCCTGCATCACAAGACAATCGGTCTTGATGCATTTGAGGTACCGCCTCGGAACCTCCCCAGCGCCTAGCGAATCCGCGCCACTGCCACGTACTCGGCCCCCATGATGAAATCATGTATCGGCCGGTAGGAGCTGTTGGAGAGCAGCTCCGTCACGAAGATGTGATCCCAGTATAGATCAATTCTAGGTTCCGAGCGAACAGGCCCACGAGGCTGTTGATGGCCAGCTTGGCGTAGTGCTCCTCGCCTTGTGGCCAGCCCTGTTCCATGCGCTCGAGACCAGCTCCAGGCAGCGCGGGTCGACGTGCGCTGTGGCGTCGAGGCTCCACTTGAAGTGCTGCCACTGGGCGAGGCCCGCCTCGAGGAAATAAGCGCATACGGGCTTGGTACCACCCTGGCCCTGGCCCCACGAAGGGCAAGCGATCCAGCACGCCTTTGCGATGGTCGCAGAGCAGCTCCACGCAGGTGAGATCCGCCAGCTACCCTCCTCCGTGGGGACGATGCAGTCCAGGGAGCAAAACACCGGCAAAGGGAAGCGAGCGTTGGCCAAGCCGTTCTTCCGGCAGCGGCACACATCGATGCCCTGGCAGGGGCGGTCGAGATCCCATTTCTGCATCTGGAAGACCAGCGGCGGCAGCCTCGGCGAGGCCGCGTAGTTCTGGTACACAAAGCGGCAGAAGCGACTCTCGAGCTGCTGCTGTCCGGAGAAGGACTGGGCCACGGGGATGACGTGATCGATCTCGAAAGTGCCCAGGTGCGCCGCACAGCTTGCACATTCCCTGCTGGCGGGCGAGCAGCTCCTCCCGGCGGCTTCGGGTGTCCTCGCGCTTCCCCTGCAGCAAATGCAGGAAGACCTCCAGGCTGGCTCCGGCCAGGCGCTGTCCGCGATAGGGCACCCCCAGGCGCTCCGTCCACTGCTGCAGCACCTCCGCATCCTCGCAGAGCTCTCGGATCACGCAGTCCGCTCCGCCCGGCACCCGCAACCTCAGCGCGGACCACTCGCACAACCCGCGCATGGAGACTTTTGGATGGTGCCCCTCAGCCAGCAGCTCCGCTCGCACCCCTCGAATGTCGTCAGAATAGAAATAGCTTGATTTGATCTCCCCCTCCCAGGGCTGCCACTCCTTGAACTCAGGCACCAGGTTCTCCTGCTTAAACTGCTTGCGGTACCGCACTCGCTGCTCCACCTCATCGCAGTCTGCCACGGCCCGAGCCGTGTTGTAGAAGAATGCGTGACCGTTCCAGGACGTGAAGGCGACGGCCTTCTCCTCCTTTTCCGCGGGCTGGAAGCAGTCCAGGAGCCGACCCCCGCAGTCGACATAGAACATGGGAGCGTTGCGCCAGACGCAGAAGGTCCGGATCTCCGCGGGGGAGACGCCCCGCTCCTGCCAGTTGCCAGGGCAGATGGAGTTGAAGTCTTCCATGACCTCCCGCAATGGGATTCGCAAAAGCTCCGCCAGTTGGCGGGGTACGCAGAGCATGTCCCGGCGCTCCTCGAAGGCGCTGGCCAGGATCTGGTCCCCAGCGAAGAGTTGGTAGCTGACCTCCCGCAGAGCCCCCAGCGGTTGACGGAGGCGGATCTGCGTGTCCACCCGATTGTCGATGACCTGCATGCTCGAAGAGCTGTAGGCCCACTCATTGCGGTGGGATGCAGGAAGTAGACCTCCCCAGAGATCATGTAGATGGGTTCGTCGGGCCCCGGCTGCCCAATAGACCCGGTTAGACAAAATATTGCCGTCTCTTCGATCCTTGTAAATCTATATATTTCTACGATTTCGTCAAAGTGTTTCGGCAACTTGTTTTGCCGAAAATAGTTTAATCCTGAAACGCAAATTAGACGAATCGGTGCCACGAATTAGATTAAAATCGTTTTGACGATTTCGTCAAGATTTGCCGATTTCGACAAAGCTCGTTTTGACTATTTCGGCAAGATTTGCCGGAATAGTTAAGTCGGCGGCGGCCCAAACTGCTATCAAACTGCTTCACTCAACGGCTGAAACTGCTACACCTGTTTTGTGGTTTTGATGGCACATTTTTCAGTATATACGGAGAAGAACACTTCGAACTGATCGCATGTGAGTTTTGTAAAAGAAAGAGACATGCATGAGAGGATAAACACGAAAGAACGACACGGAGAGAGAGAGAGAGAGAGAGAGAGAGAGAGAGAGAGAGAGGCGAAAGAAAGAAAGAGAGAGAGAGAGAGAGAGAGAGAGAGAGAGAGAGAGAGAAAGAGAGAGAGAGAGAGAGAGAGAGAGAGAGAGAGAGAGGAGGGAGAGAGGAGAGAGTGAAATCGACAGAAACAGAGACGTGCAGAGACAGAAAGAGCACAGGGAGAAAGTGCGAGGACCTTGACTGACCGACCTCTGAGTGACCGACCTTGAGTGACTTTGAGTGCCCGACCTTGAGGGGAGTGTGTCGCCGCAGGTGCTTATATGGTTCCTGCGACACCCTGGAGATTCATCTCGCTGTGTGCCAGGGCCCCGATTCCAGAAGTTTTCGCTTCTCAGTCGGATGCTGCGGGTCTCTGTCATGTCGGAGTGAGGGTTCTCCGGTATATGCACACAACTTTTCTATTTATCTATCTATATCAATACCCTCGTCTATAGGTCCCTATATCTATCCATATATCTATCTAAACCTATCTTTCTATATCTATCTATCTATCTATCCTATATGTCGCATGCAAGAACCCAACAGATACAGACACACACAACCGTGGCTGTGCTGTTGCCACCTTGAGGGATCAGGCTTTGTCGCTCACCTGGAGCGAGAAAGAAGCACTCCGAGAGGGGTTTAAGGCTGTGTGTGTGTGTGTCACACATGGCTGCTTCGAAACTTCCCCGCTTGGTGGCAGACCCGAGCCTGGGAGTGGCCGACATGCAGAGTGCACTCGAATCCTTTTTGGACAGCGACGAGCAGAAGGTCAAACCGAACTTGATGGAGCTGCTCAAGCCCCCTGTTGGTGTCACCTGGAAGAGTGGAGTGTCGGCCAGCTACCTGCACAGGGTCAGCCCGCTTTTGAGCTGCTACCTGAGGAAGGCAAGGAACGGAGTTTTGCCATCAAAGAAGAACAAGCTTGCTTTAGCACGTTTGGATGAGTCTCGCTCTTTGAACGTTTCCAAGAACAAGACCAGGGCGGATTGGACGGACTACATCGATGAGATGACACGGATGGCACTCTCTCACGTGAGAGGTCTCAAGATCAGCCCTGTGAGCAAAGAGCGTCTGTGGAGGAAGTCTGACACTGTGCAGCAGCAGGCCATCCAAGATTTGCTTGATCTCCTGGTGTTGCCGAAGCACTGCCCAACAGACGTGGAAGGCGAGCCTTCCACGAACATTGAGGCGGCTGAGCCCGCTTCTGCCTTGGTGCCTGTGGCGAAGGAGGCGGATGACGAGATCGAGGAGATCAAGACCCCAGCAGTCTTGGCAGCTGAGGCTGGGAAGGCTGCACCGAGCGATGGGCTCCAGTCCCCATGCCTGAATCCCGAGGATATCTTCTCTGCGATCTTGGCGAAGCAGGATGATGATTTCTGTGTTGGTGATGGTGTGGTCGCGAGATCGCCTCCGAAGCAGCTCTCAAAGAGCCAGGCGATGATTGTGGACAAGTCTCCTGAGAAGACTTTGGTTTCTCAGGTGGATGGAGGAGGAAAGCCGTTCATGCAAGGCTTGCTGAAGTCCGGCCTGCTCTCGGCCTCCGAGGTCCAGATGGTGCAATCGACGGCCTTGCAAGAGGCACCGGTGAAGCCGAAGCCGAAGGCGAAAGCTAAGGCGAAGACAAAAAAAGCTTCGACGAAGAAGCCCAGCAAGAAGGAGAAGACTCCTCAGAGGGCGGCATCCTCGGCTGACTTGGAGCCCGCCAGTCCGGCCAAGCCGAGTGCGAGCCTTCCGCCTGCCGAGATTGCCACCCCGCCGCTCAATCGCTTGAAGTCCAAGCAGTGTTTGGAGCCAGGTTCCAGTGAGAAGACGACAGATCAGAAGAAGGTGCTCAAGCTTGTTTCCGGTGAGAAGCAGTCTAAGACCAGGAGGAAAACCGATGATGAGATCGCGAAGTTGCCCCCTGGCAAGAGGCGAAAGTTGCTGACGAGCAGGGCTTATCATATCACGTATGACCAGGCTGTTCGCGATGGCAAATCGCCGGAGGAGGCTGGCAAGCTGGCCCGTGATGCATCGCAAAAGGTGAGGGATGAACTTGATGATGAGAAGGAGCAGGCAGCCAAGGAAGGCTGAGCACATGCCGGTTTGGGCTGTGTCATCGCTGTGGCGAGACTAAGTCTCCTTGTGCAGTTCTCCTGGTGGCAGGGCTTCTTTAAGCATGGATACTTGCCATATAGGAACCCAATACCGATTGCATATAGCTGGGTGCTCAAACATGTTGGAACCAGAAGTCCGTTTTGAGCCACCGAACAACAAACTTTCGATAGCCGAAGTGCTGGGAGCGGAGCAAAGAGAGTGTGTGCAGAGTGAAGTTCTCCTTGCTAGTCGTCGTGTGCTCATTAAACCCCCAAACCCACCCAGCTGTCAGTGACAAGAGCTTGCGATGTGTGTTCATATAGATAGTGCCTGTGTGCTCTTTTTGTGCTCTTGCCGAGGTTGGGCCTTCCACGGTGTGTGCGGCGACGAATCGCGAAGTTCTCAGAGTGCAGCCCTATATATTATACTATCTATTATAATACTACTACTACTACTACTACTACGACTACTACGACTACTATTACTACTACTACTACTACTACTACTACTACTACTACTACTACTACTACTACTACTACTACTATACTCCTACCTCTACTGTACCACCGCCAGTGATTGCATGCATTAGGGAAGTGATTGAGCCAGTGATTGCAGTGTTGAGCCAGTGATTTTGCATGCATTAGGGCAGTGCTTGTGTGACTCACTTGATTTGCCCAGGTTTTGTGAGTTCCAGGGTGTGCGGGGAGGAATCGCGATTTTCTCGGAGTGCAGCCTCACGTGTGCTCTAGGAGTAGCGGCGGCAGTGAGTGTGATTGTGCATGCATTGCAGGAGTGCTTGAGCCAGTGATTGCAGTCTTTCAGAGCCAGTGACCGCACACATGCATGAGGCATTGAGCCTGATTGAGGTTGTGTGGCCCCGGTGCGAACGAATCGCGATTTCTGCTCACCTCTCAGAGTGCAGCCCTATACACGATTGCAGTCTGTTGTGCACTGAGCAGCTGCATGAGCGAGTGATGCAGTGATTGAGGGCAGCTGCATGAGTCAGTGATTCAAGCGACACATGCCGGTTCAGTGTTCGGGTTCTCAGCTGCAGAGCAGGATCTATGTGTAAGCATACACGTACACTAGATTGTAGATCCTGAACATACCTCTTTCACACCTCTCAAACTGAAACACCCTACATAATCCGGTTCCTCCCAAACCAAACACTGAATGTCTGTATAATGGTGCCTCAGCCCACAAAAAGCCCCTTCCGTGATACAGCCACAAACATGGACCGTGTGTTTGTTCGCCACCTCAGCTTCGCCGTGAGCCAAAAGCAGATCCTTGATTGGGTAGGGCAGGAAGCTCCTTCTGCAAAGGTGACCGCTGTGAACGTTTTGAGGGCCGGCCGGTCTTATTGTGAGAATAGCTACTGCTCGGCATTTCTCACGGTTGGTTCGAGGGAAGAGGTGGATATCCTGGTGTCGAGGATGCACAATAGCCTCACGTCGTTGAGCGATCGTTGCTTACATGCTGAGAGAGCAGTGCCTCGCATGAAGCATCTGCCGGCCACCTGGCCACACATGTGTATTCATTTTTGGTTTTGTGGGATTTAAAATCTGGGGTTTTATGGATTTGGGACTGGGCTTCGTGTACTTCGGATTTTTGGCGCTTTTTTGTTTGGGGAGCCACATTCTTTTGAGCCCACATCCTGGCCCTCTCAGGTTTCAGCAATGCCGACCGACCCCGAGCTGGCGAGCGACGAGAAGATGAACCACGAGGCGACAAGTCGTCGATCTATCCACCTATCTATCTATATCACATTCTTTCTATGTATATGTATATACATATTTCTAAAGCCTGAGCCCTAGACCCCTAAACCCTATAAAGCCTTGTTGCTTCTAGCATGTGGGCTGATTGGACCAACCCAAACTTCGACTTTTGCAGGCTCGATAGGTGGAAGTTGTGGTGTGTTGTGCCAAGTCTCTCAAGGAGCCAGTGCGGCATCGAATAGCTTGAAACAGTTGCTGTGTGGCACGTCCATCTATCTATCTATCTATATATATATGTGAGAGGGGCCTTTGGGGTCTATTTGGCCACTGCCCCATTAATTCATTTAATTCTTTTAATTCTGTTTCTTGAGCTCCGAATTAAATGAATTAAATGAATTAATTAATTAATTCATTTAATTCTGTGGCCCAGGCCCCGAATTAAATGAATTAAATGGATTAAATCCGGCCTCCTGGGGGTGGCTGCTAGGCCATTTACAGAATTAAATGAATTAAATGAATTAAATGAATTAATTGAACTAATTGAATTAATTGAAGTACTTGAATTAAATGAATCAATTAATTAATTCATTTAATTCATTTAATTCATTTAATTCGGGCCGCATAATTAAATGAATTAAATGAATTAATTAATTAATTCATTTAATTCGGGGCTCGGGCCGCAGAATTAAATGAATTAAATGAAATAATTAATTAATTCTTATTAATTCAATTAATTCATTTAATTCATGTAATTCTTTAAATGGCCTGGGAGCCCTGAGAGCGGTCGGCATTTAATTCATTTAATTCTTTTAATTCTGTGGCCCAGGCCCCGAATTAAATGAATTAAATGAATTAAATCCGGCCTCCTGGGGGTGGCTACTAGGCCATTTAACAGAATTAAATGAATTAATTGAATTAATTGAATTAAATGAATTAATTAATTGATTCATTTAATTCATTTAATTCGGGGCTCGGGCCGCAGAATTAAATGAATTAAATGAATTAATTAATTAATTCATTTAGTTCATTTAATTCGGGGCTCGGGCCGCAGAATTAAATGAATAAAATGAATTAATTAATTAATTCTATTAATTCAATTAATTCATTTAATTCATTTAATTCTTTAAATGGCCTGGGAGCCCTGAGAGCGGTCGGCATTTAATTCATTTAATTCATTTAATTCTGTGGCCCAGGCCCCGAATTAAATGAATTAAATCCGGCCTCCTGGGGGTGGCTGCTAGGCCATTTACAGAATTAAATGAATTAAATGAATTAAATGAATTAATTGAATTAATTGAATTAATTGAAGTACTTGAATTACTTGAATTAAATGAATTAATTAATTAATTCTTTTAATTCATTTAATTCGGGCCGCAGAATTAAATGAATTAAATGAATTAATTAATTAATTCATTTAATTCATTTAATTCGGGGCTCTGGCCGCAGAATTAAATGAATTAAATGAATTAATTAATTGATTCTATTAATTCAATTAATTCATTTAATTCATTTAATTCTTTAAATGGCCTGGGAGCCCTGAGAGCGGTCGGCATTTAATTCATTTAATTCTTTTAATTCTGTGGCCCAGGCCCCGAATTAAATGAATTAAATCCGTCCTCCTGGGGGTGGCTGCTAGGCCATTTACAGAATTAAATGAATTAAATGAATTAATTGAATCAATAGAACTAATTATTTAATTCTTTTAATTCCTTTAATTCGGGACTCGGGCCGCAGAATTAAATGAATTAATTAATTAATTCATTTAATTCATTTAATTCGGGGCTCGGGCCGCAGAAATACATGAATTAAATGAATTACTTAATCAATTCAATTAATTCAATTAATTCAATTAATTCATTTAATTCTTTTAATTCTGCTTCTTGAGCTCCGAATTAAATGAATTAAATGAATTAATTAATTAATTCATTTAATTCATTTAATTCGGGGCTCGGGCCGCAGAATTAAATGAATTAAATGAATTAATTAATTAATTCTATTAATTCAATTAATTCATTTAATTCATTTAATTCTTTAAATGGCCTGGGAGCCCTGAGAGCGGTCGGCATTTAATTCATTTAATTCTTTTAATTCTGTGGCCCAGGCCCCGAATTAAATGAATTAAATCCGGCCTCCTGGGGGTGGCTACTAGGCCATTTACAGAATTAAATGAATTAATTGAATTAATTGAATTAAATGAATTAATTAATTAATTCATTTAATGCATTTAATTCGGGGCTCGGGCCGCAGAATTAAATGAATTAAATGAATTAATTAATTAATTCATTTAATTCATTTAATTCGGGGCTCGGGCCGCAGAATTAAATGAATTAAATGAATTAATTAATTGATTCTATTAATTCAATTAATTCATTTAATTCATTTAATTCTTTAAATGGCCTGGGAGCCCTGAGAGCGGTCGGCATTTAATTCATTTAATTCATTTAATTCTGTGGCCCAGGCCCCGAATTAAATGAATTAAATGAATTAAATCCGGCCTCCTGGGGGTGGCTACTAGGCCATTTACAGAATTAAATGAATTAATTGAATTAATTGATTTAAATGAATTAATTAATTAATTCATTTAATGCATTTAATTCGGGGCTCGGGCCGCAGAATTAAATGAATTAAATGAATTAATGAATTAATTCATTTAATTCATTTAATTCGGGGCTCGGGCCGCAGAATTAAATGAATTAATTAATTAATTCTATTAATTCAATTAATTCATTTAATTCATTTAATTCTTTAAATGGCCTGGGAGCCCTGAGAGCGGTCGGCATTTAACTCATTTAATTCTTTTAATTCTGTGGCCCAGGCCCCGAATTAAATGAATTAAATGAATTAAATCCGGCCTCCTGGGAGTGGCTCCTGAGCCATTTACAGAATCAAATGAATTAAATGAATTAATTGAATCAATAGAACTAATTATTTAATTCTTTTAATTCCTTTAATTCGGGACTCGGGCCGCAGAATTAAATGAATTAATTGATTAATTCATTTAATTCATTTAATTCGGGGCTCGGGCCGCAGAAATACATGAATTAAATGAATTACTTAATCAATTCAATTAATTCAATTAATTCAATTAATTCATTTAATTCTTTAAATGGCCTGGGAGCTCTGAAAGCGGGCATTTAATTCTTTTAATTCTGCGGCCCAGGCCCCGAATTAAATGAATTAAATCCGGCCTCCTGGGGGTGGCTGCTAGGCCTTTCACAGAATAAAATGAATCAAGTGAATTAAAGGAATTAATTAATTAATTCATTTAATTCAGGACTCGGGCCACAGAATTAAATGAATGAATTACGTAATTAATTTAGTTAATTCATTTAACTCGGGGCTCGGGCCGCAGAATAAAGTGAGTTAAATGAATTAGAACTAATTAATTCAACTAGTTCATTCAATATTGATTCATTTAATTCTTGAAATGGACTGGGAGCTCTGAGAGCGGTATGCATTTAATTCATTTAATTCTTTTGATTCTGTGGCCCAGGCCCCGAATTAAATGAACTAAATGAAATAGGAATTACTTCAACTAATTCAATTAACTCGTTTAACACGTTCGTTTTTTGAATGGTCTGGGAGCTCTGAAAGGCGCTCCGCATTCATCTCATTTACAATTGTTCATTCTGTGCCCCACGCCCCTATTCAAATGAAATAACAGAATCAATAGCCAGCATTTCCCTTAATTCTTTCAATGGCTTGGGATCTTTGTGGAGTGCTCCGCATTTAATTCATTTGAATCCTGCGGCCTCGGTCTCGAATTAAGTGAAGGAAATCCTACCGCTTCTACGCCATTCCACGGCCAATGCTTCACACAACAAGGTACCCGCGAATTGGTACAAAGAGCCAGTTTAAGGGGATTTTCCCTCAAATGTCTGGCTTAAGGGAAATCCGATTTCCCTTTAGTTTCGCGTAGAATTCCCCTTCATTTTCCCCTACGACTTTGAGTACGGTTCTTGCGACTACTATAAAATCCCCTAGACCATCCCCTAAATCATTTGGGATTTCCCCTAGTTTTCCCCTTGATTTTTTGTAGTTGTCGCCTTAAGACCCTTCACAAAATCCCTTTCAGAAATCCCTTTACGTGCCGTCCCTGTGCCTTTTTCGCTGCGTTTGTTCTGTTTTGTAACGTCCCTGTCCGCAAATATTGCACTACTTGGAGCAGTTGAAATTGCACATGGAGTGAGTTGTTCAGGTCTGGGTTGTACTACTGAAATATCACTTAGAATGCGCGAATTCAGACAAACCTCGGTAATAGATAATAGATCCTAGGGAGACGAGTATGTTCTCAGAACCGAACGCTGCAAGGTTAAGTTTTGAAAAAAAAAAAAAAAAATCAGTAGGTTTTATGTTTGTATTGGACATGTGATGCTTCGGAAGTGTGGACGGTGGTTTGAAGTGCAGATTGAGCCCTCTGTGCCCTCCGGCATTCATGACCATCAATTATCGACCATGAACGCAAGTCCCCGAAACACAGAAGCTATGAAGACGACGACTTACAAAGCTCTAGGGCTCCTTAGCTGTAAGCTCTCCTGATTACAGACAGCACCCCGCGAAGCTAACCTTCTGACAGGTCTGACACTCCGAAACGTAGCAGACAAGACATGAACCTTCAAAGCTTCGGACTGTATGATTATATCAATTATATCCCTAATCTGCAGATAATTAGATATGCCTAAGCCGTTTGTGCCACTCCGAGGGTTGAACCAGAATCTCCGGAACATGACGCCATACACCAAAGCCGTAGAGCCCAACGACTGACTTTCAAGCAGAGAACTGCGCAATATAACTAGCCATCAAATTGATAAAAAGTTTTCAGATCAATCCCCTGTTTTGTAAGTCGCCGCAGGTATGGCCCTCGGACGTCAGTTTCGGATGTTGGCAGCAATTTTGAAAGATGTAGATTCGGGTTCTGGGACTTTCAACTGTGCGGGCCTTGAGGCTTCAAACGTGCTAGCAAATAATATTTACTTTCCCACATGTTCTTCGCACAATACAGATCTGACCTCATGTGACCACGAGCTTTGCCAGTGCAATGGGTATGTACGTATGTATGTGTGTGCGCACAGCGGCGTATGATATGCAATGCGGATTCCAGCCTCACGAAGCTGCGTGCATGCACAGGTTTCGTGCAGAAACCGTTGTGCGGGACTAGATTCTTTGTAGCAATGCCCAAACCGTAAACCTCATCATAAACTTTATCCGCAAAGCAAGTCATGGCTTCCATATGCCTTTAAAGGGGACTCCCGTTTAGACCGCAGCATTGAACACGTAGTATTTTCTTTATGTTTATCGTAGTATAGGCTGAATTTAAAACATCCACGAATAGTTTTCGGCTCGCTCCAGTGTGTTTTCCACGTGCGCTCTTCCCTCCCTTTCTCGGTGTATCATGGGCTTGAAAAAGCTGGAGAAAAAAATCAAGAAGGCCGAGGTGGAGCTGGAGGTTCGGCAGCTCGAGGAATCCAGGTTAAACAAAGTAAATTGTTATTTTGGTTTTTAGTTCTGGCCACATCCGTTCCGTTCCCCATCCACAGGTAAAGAGTGCAGAAACTCGTCGCGACGCAGCCAAAGACAGGCTTCAGCTTTTGCGAGACCGCCTACGCCGCAAGCAGTCGGAGTTACCGAAGTCGTCTCACTCGCGCGCCGTGACAACCCCTAAGCCTAAGCCAGCGCCAAAACGCCGTCCGCTGGACCCGAAGCGGTGCCCTGCGTGCCAGCAAGAAGAGCGTAAGCGGCTAGGCCTTGTAAAGAGTACTTCCGCGAAGCACTGGGACAGCTGCCCAAAGGGGTGGAAGAAACCCAAGCCTGCATCGCCTTCGGATGCATCAGAGTCAGACTAAGACCAAACACGTTTGTCCTCCAAGTGTTAGTTCTTCAAAAACCCTGAAACTGTTTGGGGGTCGCTCGCTCTGAAAAGGCTTCTTTGGTTTTCCCTCACCAAGTTCTTTAAGTCCTGACACAGCGAGTACGTGTCGACCAGACCGAAGCACGCCCGCAGCGGTTGCAAAATGATCTCTTTCTAGAAACCCCCAAGAAGACCTCGAACCCTCGATGTACGTCATTCCATGGCCAAGCTTTCCAGCTTGTTTGCGGTCTGAAGTCGGGGGTTCCCTATCCTAGGCGTTTGGTGATCTGTTTGAAGAATGGTCGCAGGCGTACGGGGTGAGACTGTTGGGGTCCCAGGTCAAGGTGACGGAGAAGCCATAATTTCGACACAAACCATTCAAAATGTCAGCCACAAGGATTATAGCCTTCGTTAAACTGAGGTCGAGCCCTCAGACGCCGGAGCAGTATGGAGCAGTGGCGTCGGGCGACGGTTGCAATTGGAAGTGTTCGAATCAGTGTTTTCTTTGTACGGGGGGAGGTTTTAACATTTTAACTCGCATGGCGTTCAGAAATACACATCTTTCGGCGACCACCTTGCGGTTAAGCATTTCTGAGCCCGGCTTAGCATACGTCCAAACATCAGCCGTCATGGCCCTACCAGAACCTTGGTAGACCCTTTCAGAGGCCCCCGGCTCTTTTGGAGGCCTAAACTGCAGAGGCTCCTTGTTTTGGCAGCTAATGCCTGAGGTTTTGCCTCCAAAAAGCCGTTCCTCTTCCTAAGGGCCGCATTTTGCCCCTTGGCCCCGGGATGGGAATTCCCATCCAGACGGGCGATCAAAAGAGCCCCAGGAGTGATCCATGCACCCCTGGGCCATGAAATGCAGAGCTGAATAGGTTTTCCAGGCAAATACAGAATCGAATAGGTTTTCTACCATTTTACTGCGTCTAGATGGCGTTTGACGAGCTTGTGGTGTATGTTTGTTTGGTGATTTTGTTGTAATTGTAAGATATGATAGATGCAGCTGCAATAGTGCAACGACAGAAACCAGCGTCACCTTCGTGATTCGCTACTAAAACGCATCAATGCCGCATCAAAATGGCAACAGTCCGTGCCGAGAACACTGGTGTCCGCGAGGTTTCGTTAGGTTTCGTTTAAGTTGGCAACGACCAACGCAATCCAGCGTCACCTTCGGGATTAAGGTTGGTGTTATGTGTAATTCCAGCACTGATGTGTAATTCCCTGAAATCAGCGTCTACATGGGGTGATGCGTATTTGTGCCTTCTGATGTGTGTTAAACCCCCCTATGGATGTAGTATGGGTTAGATGTTGAATATGCTTTTTTGTTGAGTATATGTGAACCAAATCGCAACGCTATAGAACACACACGTTGTCTATCCTGCAGTCTTGAGCATTTGGCAGTTTCGATCTTCTGTATAGACTAGTGCTTCTTGGGCATCCAAGAGGAGGCGTTGATGATCGAGGTTCACTTTGAAGCTTTAGATTATACTTGGAGAGACTGTGTGTTTTTTGCTCGCGGTGTGCCATATGTGGTAGCGGAACCTATGGCAGTGGGGTGCTTTCAGCTGTCGGCTTCATTTTCGTGACATGCTAGTGGAGTAGCACCCGCAGGGTGTGCTTTGTGGTAGCGGAACCTTTTTAGGGTTTCGGTTTGCCACACATTGAACCTCGAGCCCTGCAGTTTGTGACGGCTCGCTTGATTCAAAAGCTTTCAAGCTTCGCATTTGTTACACCATGCTACACCCTTCCATGATCTCGCTTGAGGCCCATTCGAGTTCCAGAGCATGCATCGAGGGACAGAGAGCGTTAGTTAGAATTCTTGCGCAAGCTCTATGGCTGATTTCTGAAAGCTGGCGGTCGTATTCAACATTGTGTGTTCTGCCTTCAGCTGTCTGGTTTGCAGCTCATTGCAACGTGGTGTATGACGTTGTTTCCGGAGTAGCTGGATCCAAGAACATCATGTCCGGTGGTATGCTGTCATGCTTGAACCGAAGACTCGATTTAAGCTGCGATAAACTGCATCCTGTGCTCCGTGCCATATGGTTCACACGTCCGCTCCATCATCTTGCACTCACGTGTTCCCGAGCTCCTCGGGTCAACAAACCACGCCCTATCGTCGCAGTACACGAGCGCCAGGCATGACCTGCAACTGGATTCTTCTATATGTTGGGGCCGTGGGATCACTTTGAGTATATCGGTGGTCAGCAAGGCCCCCACAGATATCTCGATGCAGTTGCCAGCATGTTTGAGCGCCTAATTACCACCGTCACGTATAAAGCCGGGCCTGGCGCACCAGAACGATGTGCTCTCCTTCATGAAAATACTCATGGATGCTAATGGTGGCATCATACCATTTCTGATATTGAAGAGATCAGCAGTCGGTTCTCTTACGTCTGTGAGTGTTTGGCAAACGAATTATGATGCTACTTCCATGTGGCCCCGCTTCTTGTTTCCAATCTCAGGTCATGGGTTATAATCCCGTGCATCCTGGTTGGTCCACGTGTTCAACATCGTGCAGGCCTCTGCGTTCAGGATCCAAATCAGAATGGTTGGACAGGACCAGAACCAAGTCGTTGTGATGTAAACGTCCTTGCATTAAATGTGTGCTCTGCTGTCCGACGGCTCAAGTCTTGCGGTACGACAGCCTCAAACTGATTGAACGAGACTCGACTGCATGATCGAACTCAAGACCGTGAAAGGCAAGAGGATGATATAACATCATCTGTTGCCTCGCAGGTTGCACCAGCTTTCCGGTCTTTGGTCGCGCGCGGAGCTCGATCATCGAAAGGCAAACTTCACAAAACGAACATTCCTGTCGTTCCCTGAGGCCCATGGCCCGATTCTCAACCATCGCCTGGTTTGCGGACGAGGACACAACGCCCCAAGCCCAAATCTTTAATTGTGTTGCCTGTGCGCACAGCCACTCTGAACGCAAGGTCCGCCGACGCCCCTCGCGAGACGGGGCAGTCACGGCGCCACTCGGCCAGTCTTGTGGGTGCACACATTTGTGAGTTCTCGAAAGCATGCTAGGAGTCTTTGTGGCCTATCAAAACCGATGGGTAAGGCCGGGCAAGCATACAATAATGCAAAGCCATTCAGTCTTTCACACGGGGCTTTGTCGAGGGTCCAGATGCATTCGAGCAAGATATCGCCCCGGCCTTATACTGCTCTGAGATGTGCCATTGTCCACTACATCCGCGCAGTCAGTCACCAGGACCCATGTAAATCCTATCGACGCGGCGGCCACCGGAGCGTGAAAGCCTCGGTGAACAGCCAGCTGTTTGATTGCGATCCATGGGTCGTGCTGTACAGGTCGCACTCTGACATGGACGATAGCGGCCGCTGGCAGCAGGAGGAGTGTGTGCCTAAGACATATGAGAACCTGTACCACGGGCAGAGGGCAGAATCGTTACGGTGTGCCCAAGGCCTGCAGCCGCGGCCGCTGTCGACCCGCTTTTTGATGAGCTTGAATCTTAGGAAAGCGAGAATTTGTTCTGTCAGTAGTACTACGCATTACCATTACTTATACACAGCACACCATTAAGGTCCGGCTCCAAGGAGGACACGGTGACACCAAGCCCCAGGCCGTACAAGACCATGATCATTCCTATCTTCCATGTGGCTGAAACATGTAAAGGATCTCTGCAGAGATAGAAGTGCCCGCCGTGGACAAGCTCCTTACAATCGAGCAGCTTCCTTAGAACAACATGCGAGAGTGCGCAGCAACCGTTCGTGTGCGAGGTCGGATGCCTATCCTTCGTGGCGTCGGGTGTGTGCATTCACCATGCGGTGCCCCCTCGACACAGTCCTGAAGCTGGAGCACAGACCTTACCTTCTTCTGAGCCATACATTGAAAGCTCATTGGCAGTATCGCCCAGGTCAGCTGCCACTGAGTCCTGGGCCGAGCTTAGGTGAGCAGCTCAGTCCGTCGTCGTTAGCTGTGGTCATCGAATCAGCCAACCAACAGCGCAGTGTAGAACAATACCGAGGCGACTTCCACCTATGCCAGTGCGGCAGTGCATCCTTGCTGCACTTCACTCAGTCATTGATTGTCATGGCTTTTTCTCACAGACAACAGGGCTTTATATCGGCTATAGCCACAAGCTCAGCGGAAGCGACCGCACCTGCAGCTCGGCAGCAATGTAAGTAGCCTGTCGATTACGAGCTAAGAGCTGCAAGCTGCCTGGTCCAGGCGACAGCTTGGTGTGGGCCGTGGCTAGTCGCCTACGCATCAAGAAGACCGCTCACTTGACACCGGCAGCCGCAACCTGCTTACAATGTAACCCTTGCATTAAGGAAGTCCTTCTGTGCGTTCAACCAGCTCGACTCAGGATGGCCCAAATTGGACGAGGATATCGAGGAGAGCTTGGTACAGCGGATTCAACGTCTACCTTGGAGGCGCATTATCTTCCCAAGAAGCTGTTGGAGTGAACTCATTCGAGAGTCCTCGCAGGGCAACCCCGGCGCAAGCCAAGGAGGTCTTGCAAGAAGACTGACCGAGGCCAGCTCTCGGGTAGAGCTGCTGCGTCGAAAGTATCCACACGTATATGTCGAATGTAAGCTTCGAACTTAAAGGGCGCATGCTGTCTCGCATCGGAGGCGATGGTCGCTACGAGGATACCTGCCTTCCTGACTCCTTCAGGGCCATGGGGTTAAAGGTCGCTTTCTCAGGGCACGGTCCATTCTTTGCGCTGCGTGATGGCAATCGGATGCTGGCCCCCCTGCAGTGCCTAGTCTGGATGGGAGTCTAGCCGGGAGACAGCTGAAGGCTTGTAATGGTTGCCGTTGCATGATGTGGTCTCAGCAGTCCGAGGCACACCATCCGTCGCATCCCTGAACTTGACAACGAGCTGAACCCAGGAAGATATGTTCTGTATGCGCAGAATCACTTCTGCGGGTTAAGAGTCTTCGATGACGGGTCTTGTCATATGACTACAAGCCATCGCACCCAAGACAACCTATGCATTGACGTCGCGGACGTGAATCTTGAACTTTGGGAGGCTGTTTTCGTCGTAGAGCCTTTGGCACATGGCACAGGACACAGAACAGATGATGACACCGATGAAGACAAGGCAGGTGGTTCCCACAGGATGCAAGCATCTGACTGCGAAGAGCCGTACAAAAAGCTGGTGCACTATATTGACCAATACGTTATCTTCCACAGAATCCTGCATATCCGCAGCATGGCCCTCACTTACATTCAGGAGCTGGTGACCTGTCCTGGATTATGGCTTCATTTCCCGAACCCACTCCACACTCAGATCGATAAACGCACTTGGCGACATTTCATGGACTGCTTCGAAGACAGGGCCAGGAAGGTGACGGAGTGGGTGGATCCACAGATTCTAGTTTCTGGTCTACGTCCGTCTGCTCACGGGCCCCGACATGTGCACTCCATATCAGATGTTGACCGCGCCGTCAAGAGAGTTGGCGCCTGGGCCCGGATAATGATCAAGCTGCTGGATTATGATGGCACGGTCAGCCTGCTATCACCTGTTGATCCTGCCATTTCCAAAAGGATTTGGGAGAAGCATCTGTTCGACATCCGCCAAAGCTTGACGGTGTTGACTCAGACTGTTCCGTCTTGCGTGGACACGTCAGTAGACACCTCTTCAAAGGCCCACGAGCAAGACTACCTGGGCGGCGTGACCGAGAAGATTGCCGCCTGCGGCTCGAGCAAGAGCTCTCTCGGTGCAATTAGCAAATAGCTCAATGTCTATCTGCCGTTATGCTTCAGGTTCTGTTCTAGTTGCAGGCAAATGTACCCCTAGATTCAGAAAACTACAACATGTTGCTGTCTGGGCGCCGTCATGCCCATCAGTCAGGCTCTGCGGAGACATTGCCGGTTGAAGTGATTATCCTCATCATGCGGTATCGCAACGCTTTCCAGCAAGGTCCTGCTGCACCTACGGATCTAACCAGAAGGTGCTTGCAATACTCTGGCCTGCAAGCGCGCCTTATCAGTTTCTGTGTTGATACTACCGCCGCTGATGAAGATGGGTTCTGGATTGTTCCCGCTCCGCATGCCTTGGCTTGCTGTGCCAGATTCACGTGCGCTGAGAGATTGCGGTGCCCAAGACCCGTGCGGGTGCACAGAGTGCTGTGTGCATCGCCGAGTCTATCGATTGATGGGTTCACTGACTATCTAGGCGGTGCAAGCAACAGGCCTCCAGCTACGTTTTGTTTGCCTTCTCATACGGCTGCAGCTCCGTTAGCTACATCGCTTCCCGTCGAGGTATTAGGACGCATGCCCGGATACTTCTTCGACTACCGCTACCTGCATGCTTGGGCGATGGCATCCCGGGCGATGCTTCTGGCAGCTCGTAACAAGGCGCATTGGAATGGTCTGCAGGTGAATGCTGACCAGCCGAATCTGGAGGTAGCGCGAAGGTTGAGGTCCGTCGTCGACCTTTTGACGAAGGCCAGAACTATATGTGTCAACTTGCGACAGCTCTCCATGCTCCTGTCGCCAATACCAGGCACTGTCAGGCTGCACTGGGACACTGTTCCATTGCAGCCGCACCCTCCTCTCCGCAATCTTCTTTTTGGCTGTCGCTCGAGACGGCCTTTAATGGGCTGCGCCGACTTTGATGTATTCTTGCCAGCCACTGTGCGAGGCATGTACATTGGTGTCAGGGAGTGGAACGGACAGAGGCGATCGTACTGTCGAGTCGACAATGTGTTCCAAGAAGGCATTGCCTGGTCAATTGGAATCAATGACTTTCCAGCCAGACCGCATATGTCTGCCAGCATTCGTTCACCAGTTCCCAATGCCACGAACAGGTTACACTTGAAGTGGGACCAGAGAGTTTTTTCAATTGCGCTCAATGGAGTGGGTGTCGCTCGTGCTCGACTCCAAGAAGGAGAGCACGGTGATGCTGCGCCACCTCTCTCGAGCTTGTTCTTCATGATCTTCGGACAAGCAAGACATCGGCAGCCGCTTCTGCAGTTCAGCGCAGTGCCTTCAGCAGTTCAACTCAATGCCCGAATAAGATGTGGTGTGTGTCGTCAGTTGCACACGCTATTGCCGTCGCACTGGAGCGTGTGCCCCGTTTGCAGCACATGGGTCTGCTCGCAGCATATCGGACAGACGCCGGCGGCAAACTGTCCCAACTGTGTGATGCGATTGCAGGACTACTTGGGAGGATCATCTGCTTATGCAGGCCGCGGGCACCACTTCTAAAGAACTTATGAGGTCGTGTGTCATGATCTTCGCAGCACTTCGCAGTTGTGCTCGTCTTCTAGGTGCATTCGGTGTGCATGAGGTGTTTCTGTGAGTGAAGGGACTAGCTACAGACAGGGTTCGCTGCTGATCTTCTTCCAACATACAATCGGGGTTTCAAAGATTCACTGCACGCTGCACGCTACCCAGCTTTCCACGCGCGAGGTCCGTGCTCGCCCGGTTCATACAACTGGGATGATTGGTCGACTGGCCGCTACGTCCATCCGCGCAGGGAAGTTCGGGATTGTTCGGGAGGAGCTTCAGCTTTTGCAGGTGCTTTGGAGGATAGTTGCCCGTTTTTTTGTGCCAGACTATGTCATATTTAAGTCCTGCACCTCCCCGCCCGCAAGACGCGGGCATTGTGCTAAGGAGTGTGGCCCAAGCCCTTGCCAGATATGGTTGGCAGTGTCATCGGGAGCGATTCGCCGGGTGAACCGTTCTTTCGGATGACAGCGAACCCAGAAGCAGACAGCACGGATGTGCTGGAGTCATGTTCCACACTGGCCAACCTCAATCCACACGAGACAGATGCAAGACTGCGCTTCCAGACCGAAGGACATGCTTATTACATCGATGGCGAGAAGATCGACACAAGTGCCAGATCCTCATTTGATTTGCGTTATGCGCTATCTGTTTTTGAAGCTTGCAAGCTGTTCTGTCTAGGTTACTTCATTGATCCACGAGTATGCCGCAGAGTTCGATGCATGGCAGGCTGTGCAAAACATGAAGGCAGGCAAAAACTGGCCCCGGCGGGAATATGCTGTTTCAGATATTCAAGTAGATGTCATTCTGCTGAAACTGGTCGATGCACCTGGCAGTGCCCGCGAAAGACTAACCGAAGTTCTCCAGCACCAGCCCATGGATATTGAAAGTCTTTGTGCTGAGCTTGCCCGATTTCGTGAAGAGCTTTCAAACTGGGATGACATCGTGCAGGAAATCATGCTTCAGGATAATGAGATCGTGGACTTCTGGAAGAAGAAATCTTTTCACGCATGTAATGCCGGGACATGGATGCATTCTATGCTTGAGCACATGATGAACGGCTCCGACATACTCCCTGGAACTATGACCAAAGAGCTGAGCATGGCGGTAGACTTTCTCCGTGAACTGCACGACGAGATGCCGGGACTGGTCGCCTACAGATCAGAGTGGACCATCTACGCAGGCAGAGAGAATCTGGCAGGATCGATAGATTTGGTTCTGTTTGACACAAGCGACGAGAAATTTGTGCTGATAGATTGGAAGCGCAGCGAGAAGTTACAACAAAAATACAACAGCTATGGCAAGTTCATGATGGAACCACTGCAAGACATTCCGGACTGTCAGGGCGAGCATTACCGGTTACAGCTCAACATCTACAAGTGGATTCTGGAAAGTTACTACTCCAAGAAAGTGAAGAGTATGAAAGTTGTATGTGCATATCCAAATTCATGCAATGAGGCTTTCGTGGATGATGTGCCTGACTTAACAAGTGCCGTCGACCGGTTAATGAAACACCGCCGCGCTCACGTACAAGCCAAGAGGACAGCATGCGACTTTTCACAAATGCCTGAGACGGCTGATCTGGCTGGAGAAGAAGATATCGATGCTGCCATGGAGCCGGCAGGTGAACTGCCTGGTCCGTCAAGCCTGCAAGCTTTGCCTGAGACAGCGACAGTTGTTGTGCAGGACACTCTGTTGGCACTGGAAGAAGAACCTCAAGCAGCCGACCAAGGCTTTCCAATGTTCATGCAGAAGAGACGTGACATGAAGGGCGCCAACGACAGTGCACAGTTGTTTCAGGACATGTTCTCAACCAACGACAGTCTTCTGCAAAGAACCCTCGACCAAGAGCCAGCCGATGCCTTACAAGCGCCTGAAAGTATTCTACAAAACACGAGACGTGGTGTAGAACAACTCACTGAGCTACATCCCACCTGGTCGTCAGAGTTGCTGCGCCTGTCACTTGTTGGCGGCTACCTTTGCCAAGCCCGCATAGGTGACAGACCGATGTTGGCAGACTGCGCAGGACTTCTGTGGATGATGGAGGGCGAGAGACATATTCGCGTCCACAACGGTTTCTGCTACGTCTACGACGAGGAAGGTACCTTTCTTCCATTCGGCGGGGTTCCGCCTGAGACCGTTCTGAGAAGGGTGCATGCATTTTGCACTCGTCTTGAAGGCCTTCTCCTCCTCATACCGTCGCGCACAAAGAGGCATCCTGCGAATTTGCTTAATGCAATTGCGGCCAAAAGACAAGAGTTTCCATCTGATGAAGCTTTTATCGAGCAATGCGCCGCCAATGTTCTGAAGGGCAGATCCAATGTCGATCAGTATCAGCGACTAGATTCAGCTGCTCCTGAAGATGCCGCAGAGGAAGAGCAGTCGCTGCAAGTGGCACAGGATTTTGGTGAGGATGGACCAGAGTCTTGGACTGTATCTGTTGCTGATAGAGTTTGGAAAATCTCGTGCGCTCTACGATCCGAACTGATGCATACCAAGCTGATATCCCTCCTGGTGGAATGGTGCGAGACGCCTGACCAGAGACAGAGCTGCTTGTGCTATCAAGACCTGTGTGTCAGATACGACGCCGACCCTGACACGGCAGTGAAGATCGTTCCAAAAGCGTCCTCCAACGACTGCTACATCAAGATCCCACATGCATTGAAAGATCCAGTGCTGGAGGACAACGTCCAGCGTGTACGCAAATTCTACTCGCAGACATTCTGGTGCAACTTCGACGTTTTCAGATGCTGCATGGCTGCAGCCGCCTTGGCGAAGAGGGGGCTCAACATCGACAGATGTTTCATCGGCATATCCCCCGGCGGGGTTGGCCAGAGCCTCTATTCCTTGCATTTGGCTGCAATGTTTGGAAGCAATCATGCTTTCTTCGATCCGAATGTCTGGCATAACGACGAGGAACTTCGCAAGCAAGTGGAGGGATTTGCACGCTGTTGTGTAATTACGGGACAAGAGGCCCCGGAGTCCTCTCGCAAACTGCACTTGGATCTGTACAAAAAAACTATGAGCGCTGACGGCATCATGGGAAGGAAGCCTTATGGATACACCACGCGAATGTTTTCGATCTGCGGATGGCCACTCGGCTAGGAGTATGGTCTGTAGCTCATTTATAGTCTTACACATCAAGCGTATCTAGTGCCTTATGACGTGTGCCCAGGAAGAGATTGGAACTGAACCGAATGATGATGTTCGCCGGTGTCAACATCGGAAACTTTAACTCCATTCTGCGTCGTGCGCTGGTGTGGAAAGCAAAAGCCAGATTTCTCCCCGCGCAATATCTACGTAATCACCCGGATCATGAGAAAGCCGGCATCTTTGTGGCCGATCCGTCCCTCAGCAAGTTCCTGTCGTCGCCGCAGGCATCGATTGCAGGGCTTCGTCTCCAACACGCATTCGAGCTGCAGTTCAATAAAGAGCAATGTTACCAGCTCATTGAAGATTACGTGAGCAGTGGGGATGAATACCTCACAGAGGATACTATGCGAACGGCTTGTTCATTGCCAATTCGTCAGAAGGCAGATGACATTGATGCAGGCGTAGGCAACCTCCTTGCAGGCTCTAACTCACAGGAAGAACGCGACCAAGGAAAAGCTGAGTGGGATAATTTGACGAATGCCATTACGCAGAAAATGTTGGAGACCCAGGTGGACACTCTATCCTTCTATGAGTTCAAGACAATGGTTTTTTCCTGTTCAATCCCTAACCTCCCGAAGACATCTCTCTGGGACGAACTGCAAAACAAAAACTTCATGATGAAGGGCATGCTCAAGACGACCAAGACCAATAAGGAAAGGCCTGGAGGCTTGTTGCCTCTGATCAGATTCAAGAAACCATTGGACACCATCGTCGACGTCTGTCGATCCAACAGGTTGGTTTTCCAGGAGCTACATAATGTCGCATCCCTGGCTGAGTACATGAACAAGTTCCCCGCGAGAGCATCCAACGTCAGTGTAATCATAAACTACCTGAAGCAAGCCTTGGGCCAAAAGAAAGCCAAAGGCCGGCCCGGTGTGTCTGCCAAGACTGAGAAGAGCGGTTTGGAGAAGAAACTTCAGAAGATGAAAGAGTACGAAGCCGCTCTGGAGTATTACATGAATTTGCCTCAAGCGGCAAAGAGAAGACGTGTGACAGGCAAAACCGAGTCGGTACCTGAATCAGTTCCAGAAGGCCCCGGTTTCCACTCCCTGGATGTAACGTACCACTACGTCGACAAGAGCACAGTTCGAGGTCGCAGGTATACGAAAAGAGCAGGTGCTCAGTGTACGCCGAGAAGAGTCCAACACAGAACCTTGTCGGAGCACACATGCGACCTGGACATCGCGAACTGCTGCCTGACTATTCTTCGCCAGCTCATCGACAAGATGGAGCCGACGCCAGGCCTACCGACACATCTGCGATCTGTGTTGGACAGATGTGTCGAAGATCGGGAAGCTTTCGCACGCGACTGCTTGGACATGTCCACGACAGAGGCAAAGGCTCTCATCAACGTTATTTTCAACGGAGGTGCCCCGTCTGCTGGCGTGCAGAACGATTCCGTCCAGAAACTTCAGTCATTGGGAATCTACTGTCGTTGGCTTGCGTGCAATGCTTTGCCGGAGGAATATGACAGGCTAGCAAACGATGCCAAAAAGGAACGACCGATGGCGTCCACGCTACATCTGTTCTGGACCTCGGTGGAAGACGCCATTGTGGATGCCTGGCTAGAAGCCTTGTGCCCGTTATTGCCCAAGCACCTATCCTTACACTTCGATGGTGTCAGGATCGACAGGGCTGCCGTTGAACAGAATGCGGATCTCATTCAAAGATGCCAAAAGGCCATCGTCGACAAGACCGGGTTCAATGTTCGTATTGTGCAGAAGACCACAAGTACGATCAAAGATTTGATCGCTGCCAAGACCGAGACTATGGTTTCTTTGAGATCGATGCCAGCGGCATTGTTACAGGACGGCAATTGCATACCGTGCGCCATTTGGCATCTATCCCCAAAGAGTAGAATGGAAATCAATGCAGCCTTCAGCAAGGCGGACAGAAAGGAAAACGCTGACGCTGTTGAGCAGGGGTTTCGCTCCTACAGGGCATGTGCCACGATGGTAAAGAAAGACCTCCACGCTTGTCTCGGGCTTCCAGCTTCGGATGTCGACAACTTCATTTTACATTTCGAGAACGACGGCAAACCTCACTGCTTGGCCGTACAGTACAATGCCACCAGAGATCATGTGTCAGTGCTTGATGGTGCGACGCACTATCGTCTCACGTTGAAGAACTTCACCTCGTGTGTTCTCGATGGGATAGATGCATCAACAGCGGTGAGCTTCTGGGAACAATCCTTGGGGAGAGACGGCAGCCCTGGTATGTTGCTGGATCTTCAAGCTGGAGCGAAACGCGCAGCCCCCGACAAGGGCAAGGCAAGCCATGCCTCAGCAGCTTCTTCGGAGAGGTCCGGGCCCAGGCTGCAGCAAGCTTTGGTTCATTCAGACGCCAGCGACAGCACGGGGTCAGATGCAGAAGATGCCGCCGCCATGCTGCCTTCTCAATGTAGCATGGTCGACGATGAAGATAAGGCTCTGATGTTTTCCGAGAGTATACTGGCGAAGATGGCCGAGGAAGTCCGTGTCTACACGGAGAAGCTGAAGTCAGGCGACAGGAACATGAAAGTCGGCGGCAAGCATGCATGCAGGTTGTGCCCTTTTCGAATCTTCAACAAGAAGACGGGACTGTTGACCCATGTCCGCAAGTACCACACCGACATCAACCAATATGTTTGCTCTGGCACAAAGCAGATCAAGGTGATCCTCGCTTTGCACGATCATGCCGCAGGACTCCAACTGTCAGTCTGTCATTACCTTCAAGAGAGTGCACGGCTCATGGCAGCCACTGTGGTCCCGCCTCCTTGTACGTCTCGCAACTATGTGGACAAGACGATCAGGTTACTTTTCAAGTCCAGTGGTCCAGAGTATATCAACGTCTCCGAGCTCGGCAAAACAGTTGTGGCTCGCCGAGTTCGGAACATCTACTATGACAAGTCTTTTGCAGAGATGCTCTTCCAGGAGGTACTGATGCATCATGTTCAGGCGGGGTGTCTTGCTGACTCCTAATGCTGCTTCTAGACCTGAGCAGAAACAACAGAAACGTGCTTAGTCACCCCGACATTCCGCGCAGGTTCGAGCTACCTGGCCCAGATTGCATCTTCGAGCCCACGAAGCTGGAAATCAGCTCTCCTCGCTGTATCCCACTCACACTCGGCATTGGTGGCCACTTCTTGAGGATGTCGCATACTCAGCTGCAGTTCAAACGAAGATGAACGAAATGCTTGATGTTCTTCTCGAAAACAAGGAGTGGCTGTACGTGAGCGTGGATGCAACGCTTAAGACATGCCTCAAGCTCAAGGGTCAGGAGTCATATAGGGCACCAAAGGCGGCTCGAAATGCTGCCCCATTTCCTGATGCCACAGCGTGGAGGCGGCTCTTGACGGCCCGGGGTCGCACAGGGGCCGTTCTGCTGATGGTGCCCCTTGCAACTGAGAAGGCAGAGCACGTCGTGGAGCAATTCCAACTCAGCTTCTCAGCAGCTGCTTTGGCCCAAGTCGAGTACCTGGCTACAGATCAGCCGTCTCCGAAGCTGTTTTCGATGTTACAGAGTATCTGCACGAGCCTCAAGTGCGTGGCCCTTGATCCGATCCATCTTGCAATCGTGTATGAGTACGCACATTGGAACAAGCGAACGGCCGGTTCGAGAATGCTGCGATCATTGGTGCGCAAGGTGCTGGCCATTGATACAAGCAAGGCCGCCGAGGATTGGGGTGTGATCTTTACTGGCAGCAACCCCACGCCGTTGAGCCAAGAGGAGCAATGTGCGCGAGATCACATATGGCATCAGTCTATGCCCAAGGCCGAGGCTGAGGCGTACATGTTGAGTCTGTGCACCGATGTGCCCTTTTACAACCGCTGTGAATTCATAAGGGGCCTCGCGGCTTTGTGTAGCTTGAAACCGGAGGAAGTTGGCAGAAAGGTAACCGGTGCCAACAAGGAAGTGTTTAAGATCCTCTGGTCAGCTGCTGCGCCGGACCGCCTCGAATGGTTGTGGAACAACCTGCGGCTCCGACACGGCATGACTGTACTGGAAAGGGCATTCCTTCCCAGTGGGACCTCCTCGAACGAGGCCCTTCACGCTGAGATTAATGCATGGTTGCGCACAGCCAACTCCCTGCACAGATCCACGCTTCTTTTGAAGCTGCGTCTGATGCGTTACCGCAAGTTGGTAGCACATCACGTTGCAATGTGCTTTCCGTTCGTTAGAGTCACTGCCGAAGGTGTCATTTTGTCGCGTGCACTAGCCAAGCCCTTATGGTCAGAGGCCAGCTGGCTGGGCTGGTGTGACGAGCAGAAGGACGACGGAAAAGGCCCGCAGAACAAGGCCAAACTTCCGCTTGTTCGTGCTCGTGAAGATGAGGCATCTGCGGTGCAGGCTTGGGTTCGAAAGAAGCCAGCCTCTAAACGAAGGTGCATCAAGCGCACGCCCTTCAACGCCAGACGGCAGCACCAAATTCGGGTCGGGGGCATCAAAAAAAAGTGCCGCCGGCGGGCAAGTGCCTGATGTGACGGATCCCGCGACTGGTCCACTTGCGGAAAATCAGGTCGCCTTGCTGACAGTTGATGCTGCCATTGCGTCTGTGTCCAGAGATGTCCTATAGACAACCAGTCCTTTCGTGCGCAGGGTCTCAGCATGGTTGTGTTCAGACCTAGCATCGATCAATCAGGCTGAGCTCTGCGGTATAGCTGGTCTTTGCACAATTCGGATTGCTGAGCAAACCAAACACAGCGACCATCGATTGTTCGTATCCCATGACATTGGGCGGGTTACGACTATGTGTGCTAGTCCGTCTACCTTCCCACTGAAACCATCGTAGGTGTTGCGGCCATAGACGACGTGTTTTGCTATCGCTATCGTTCGCTCGCTTGAGCTGACATGTGCAGTCATGGCCGTGTGGGAGTGTGATAGCATGACTTGGAGTGGCGAGGAATGTTGTGCATCCGTGACCATTTTGGATAAAGTCCTTCAATTCTCAGTGGGTACGAAAAATTGAAGTACCTACCCTGCCCACCTTGCGGAGGGCTAGCCAAAAACTAGCTACAATCTACTGAGATTTGTGCCACATCCATGTGAAAGGAGAGTTGTCCGTGCTAGCTGCGTTTCGAGCTCGTGGTTGTCGCTCGGCTATTACGACTACTCTAGTGCTCTTCCCTTCCGGTGGAATGCTGGGGATGTTGGTCGGCGATAGAAGTTAGTGCCCTGAACGCTATTAGCTGACTTCTTTACGGTTCAGCACTTGACACTGATTGCAGCGCATGACTTCAAAGCATTTAGTGAGTTTGAGCCTCAAGCTTTTGCGCAAATGAAAGATGTTAGCTTCGGACGGCTGTGCCTTTTATCGCGGCACCTGCATTGAGATTCGAGTGCCCTGTTGTTGGGATTGCATCGTCCACGACGTCTACAAGGCAGTGATGGCTTGTGTACTTATATAAGTAGACAGGAAATGGCCAAATAGACCCTAAAGGTCTCGGCCACATATATATATATATGTGTGTGTGTATATATATATATATATATATATATATGTATGTATATGTATACGTGTATATATATATATATATATATATATATATATATATATATATACATATATATATATGCGTGCATACATGTGCATGTATGTATTTACAGATAGGATACGGCATGCTATTTATCATGATCATATCGTTCTATAGGGTATGCTATATGCTATATCACATGAAGATCTGAGCAGTGCTTACGCGGCTTTCGGGTGTACGGCCCGAGCTTCAAACCCAAGCTGTCCCGAAATATGACAATGTGACACCAAAGGCGTCCAGGGAAGAAAGGCCCAAACACCGGAAGCCCAAAGCCCAAAACTCCTATCCGCCTACGACCCCTGAGCCCATCAGTGGAGGCCATGATAGCAACATAACAGTTTCAGATCAGACTAACACTGCGTGGCGTGTAGGGTCTAAGGTTAGGAGAGTTCGGGATTGAGGGTTTAGGGGAGACACATGCGAGACTAACAACCTGACGGGACTAGTTAACCGGAAAGACAATCACAACAATACTAGTGGTATTCATGGCCCCAACAACGGAACAAACAAAAGCCCATTCCTCCGGAGATGCATGACAACAAAACACACGGCAGTTGCAAGACAAATAAGAAGCACAGCTACGGCACGACAAGAATTTGAATACGATTCAAGAGATAGAAACAGCATACCTGTGCATATAAGCATAACAAGTAAAGGCCACCAGCAACAGCACGAAGACTCGAACAATCACCGAAGTCAGCCCACCTTGTCCTCTGCACGGGCTTCCATGTGATCCAGCCTCGGCCCGCTGTTGGGTTTTGACGGGGTTTTGGGCGTTTACGGTTTAGGGGTTTCTTATTGGAGTTCTTTTGGCACCGTAGACGGCCCTGAACCCAAAACCCCAAACCCTAAAGCCCTAAACCCTAAAGCCTTACAGTAAACCCCATAAAACGCGAAATGCTGAACCCTTCATGCAGACACACGGGCCGAATAGGCTCCCCCTGAAGCTCCAATTGAATGCCGTGTCAAAAGAATAATTAGACGAGCCCTCCTTTAAAGGGCTGCTTTAACGGGATATGTAAGGGATCGATAATAGAGTTCTGTAACGTAGGGGCCTTCCTATTTAGACTAGGGTTCCCTTGGAGGGCTCCTTTGAAGGGATCTTTAATTATAAGGGTTCTATCAGGGACTTAAGGTATAGGGAACTTCATAAGTAGAATAGGATTTCCGGGTAACTTGTACTATGATAGTAGTGGGATTATAAGAAGGGTAACTATACTTATAACCCATGTTAAGGGACTTATAACTTATAACCCCACTTATAACTACCCCTGAACCTTCAAGTCTATCATGCCCAAAACCTGCATGGTCGCAGCGTCCTCATCGATAGGTTTGCGGCCTAAAGGTCGGGCTCCTCCGCACTCCAAACACGGTTTAGCGGTTTCTCCTTTTTACAGATAGCACTATAAATACATGAATACTAACAATAACAATCATAATTCTTACTAGTGATACCAATATTAACCCTACTAACAGAAATAAAGTATAGTAATCTCCGTTCCTGGTGCCTCCATTCTCGAGTTATCTCACCGCTCGGCTTCAGCGACCTGCAGTGATTAAGAACAGTTACAGGTACAATGGATGCAGGCGCAGACCCTGGGCCACCAGGAACCGCGTACTATAGGGGCCAAAATAACTAAAATAGGGCTTGGGGGCACAGTTTGCTAAAATTATATTGAGGAATCCCCAAAATAGTATAAGCCGGTATTAAGGCCCATGGTAAACAAACAACGCCTCCAAAAAAGCTGAGTTCGGTTGGGCATTCGGGTGCCTGACTTCGGGCTAAAACAGCTCTTTTGATCTCATCTCGGTGCCTCGCGTCACCTGATATGGGGGCCTGAAAATTTGGGAGTTTCCGAAAATTAGCGGTACCTTAGTTGGGGGTCCTTATAATGAGGATCCTACTATTTAGGGTACTATATTAGGGTCCCCTATTTTCGGAAACTCCCATTTGGAACAGGGTTTGGGGGAATATTGTACTGTGAGCTCAATAAGGCACTCCCAAAATAGAGTGTTGGTAATTCACTATCTTTAATGGTATGTGTCTTAGGGGCCTCAATACACAGAACGGTTAGAAGTATAATACTGTTTTGGGGGCGTAGATTGTGGTACAATTATATATTGGGACACTGAGGGGACTTAGTAGATTAAATCGCCAAATCAAAACGCAGCGATTTGAAATCGCAAGTCCAAATCGCTTCTTATTCGCTCTTTATCAATGGTTGGAAACGCCAAACGCGCGATTTGGGTTTTCAGTGCCAAATCGCTGCTTATGCTGCTTTGGACGAGACATCGGTTCGATGATTTTTGCATCAATGGGTTCGATGATTTTTGCAAGCTTTGGAAAACTCATTCAGCCTGGCTGCGCCCTACGAAGTTGCCACTGTTTGAGAAGTTCAAGTTCAGGGCGGTTTTGGAAAGACTTTAAACAGCTGGCGGGTTTGCTCTACTCAACGAGACTTTTAGGGTTGACATGCTACAGCACTCGGCACGAGAGCATGTGGTCTCGTCGTCAAATCGTCGTCGGGGGTTTGGGTCCTGCCCCCTTTTAACAAGTCGTCGTCCGGGGTTTGGGTCCTGCCCCTTGGAAGGATTTGGGTCCTGTCCTTCCCAACTGAGGTCTCTTCGTCGCCATTGGGGTCGGGTCCTGCCCCGCAGAGGATGAGGGTCCTGTCCTCTTTTGGCGTCGTCGTCAAGGGGTTTGGGTCCTGCCCCTTTTGGAGGATTTGGGTCCTGTCCTCCTGCACAGAACCCTAAGACATCGAAGACATAGAAGTCGTCGTAGACCTGCCCGGTTGGGCGTATTGCCCCAAAGCCCTTCCTTTGAAACAAGACCAAATGATTTTTGCAAGCCTTCCAAAAATCATTACAATTATTGCGGGGTTGGCCAAACGCATTCAGACTCCAGCTCTGTGAAACCCGAACCCCCAACCCTAAACCGCCAAACCCTAAACCCCTAAACCCCAAACCCTGAACCCCTAAACCCCTAAGACCCTAAACCCCTGAACCCTAAACCCTAAACCGCCGAATGTAGGGGCCTTAATATTTCGAACAGGGTTTTGGGGTTCCTTATTATGGTTACAGTTATAATATAATGTACCCCAAACCCTATTCTAAATATTAAGGCCCCTATACCGGTATCTTCGCCTGAAGCTCTCGCACGGAGGGGCCCAGCTCGTGCGTAAAGCGCCTTACGTCTCCGAGCTGGTCCAGCAACATCCGAACCTGCGTCTCAGGCTTTAGGGTTCACAGGGCGCGGCGGTGCTCGCGCAACCCCGGGAACGGAACGCGAACGAGAACGGAACGCAACAAAGAATCTCAGAAAAACCGGCCAGGCAAATCCCAGGTTTACTGAAACTGCCTCAATGATTTTTGGCAGGTCGGGAAAAATCATTGGCAAGTGTTGGTATGCATGGGTAACAACAAGAAGCGAAAAAATGACGGATTCGGCAGCCAGCACGGGCGTGGGGCGTGGCTTGTCCCTCGCTTGCAAATCTCTTCAATGATTTTTTGACGGACCGGGAAATTCATTGGTGACTGTGGGGGCGTGTGGAAAAGTGGCCTTTTGCCTAGAAATCTCCTCAATGATTTTCGGCGGGTTCGGAAAACTCTTTGGTGAGTGTTGGGGTGTGTGGCGACGGGTTGAAATTTCACCACTTCGGCAGCCAGCACGGGCGGGCTTGGAACAACAACAACAGCAACAACCGCAACAACAGCAACAGCAACAGCAACAGCAACACCAACAACAACAGCAACAACAACAACAACTGGTACTACTACTACTACTACTACTACTACTACTACTACTGCTACTACTACTACTACTACACTACTACTACTGCTACTGCTACTGCTACTGCTACTGTTACTGCTACTTCCTGCAACTACTGCTAGTACTACGATTACTACTACTACTACTACTACTACTACTACTACTACTACTACTACTACTACTACTACTACTGGTACTACTAGTACGACTAGTACTACTAGTACTACTAGTATTGCTACCACTACTAGTACTACAAGCACTATTAGTACTACTAGTACTACTAGTACTACCAGTACTACTAGTACTACTTGTACTACTACCACTACTACTGCTACCACTACTACCACTACTACCACTACTACCACTACTACTACTCCTCCTCCTCCTCCTCCTCCTCCTCCTCCTCCTACTACTACTACTACTACTACTACTACTACTACTACATGGAAGAAGCAGTTAGCCCGCAACGCCTTCCAACCCAAGATACTAATGCTAAGTATTGACCAAGATCCCCCTCACTGACGAGCAATCTGACGAAGTTGACCCGAAAGAGCCCTTCAACTCTTCAACCGTCATCTGACGCACGTAGCCCGAAAGAGTCCTTCGAACTGAGATAAGCATGCTAAGTATTGTCAAAAGTCCTGTCTCTCAGAAAATGATCAGACGAATAATCATGCTCAGTATTGTCAAAAATTTCTGTCACCCTTAAAGCAGGCTGCATGCTTCTACCCCTACTCCTACACATTTCGGAACCTTAAACCACAGAGGCATCAAAGACGTAGAAGTCGTCATAGACCTGTCCAGTGCCCGAGGCGGGCAGTGTTACCAGGCACGGGCAATACGATTACAGACGAACTGGTCAACTCTTCAGCTGAAGCTGAGCTTAAGCTGGTTCCAAAACACAATTCTTTGCCGCTTGTCCGGTCACGCTCACGAGAAGGTCGAATGCCGAAAGCCCAGAGCATTCCGATCTCGGAGTCTACTGCCTCCAACATCGTGTCAGTTTAAGGTGCGCACCTTCTTGAAACGTGCGCACGAAGACTCTGCGGGCCGTTTAGGACCTTTCGCGGAACTGCAAGCCGAAGGCTCTTTGGAGAGCTGAGGACTGCAAACCTGTCCGGGCTTTACATCTTGAATTTTCTTCAAGATCTGGAGATCTCGCAACTCAAGGGTCTTGGCCTGTCGATGAATGCATAACAGCTGGCCTTGTGCCATCATCTGTACCAAATGCAACTCGGAGGCTTCCTGAAGCAAGTCTAACGCTGCCGGGGTCAGTTTCAGGTCGCAAGGTTCCGGCTGCAACTTCGCCGACCCCTCGCGCGCCAGCTCCTCCAAGCGATAATCGCGCATTCGGTACGTAGTTTTGGGCCTTGGTATCTTGAAAGCTTCCTAAATCTGCGCAAGCTACTTGGATAGAGGCAATTAGCGGCATCATGTCATCAACTTCATTCCGCTGTCCTTGTTCTCACGCCTGCTTGCACCAGGGATGCGTGGTCGGTGCCGCTCCTGAGGCAGTGCGCTGTGGAGCGGGAGCTTCTGGCGATTTCAAGTCTTCAGGTTAGTCAGGGTATAAAACAAACACGTTTGTATGTATTTCGGCGTCCTGCCAAACCTGCTGCAAGACATCCTTGACAACGCGCTGGAAAGGTGCACGGTAGATCATGAGGTGCAAAGGAAGCTTCTGCATCGCCTCTATCTGCATTTCTGCGGACTTGTTCTGCGAGTCCCACTTGCCCTTGGCGGGCTTGCGTGTGACCACCTCGTTCTTTCGGGGTCTGCCCCTTCCACGAGGCTTCTGAGGCTCGTCCTCGTCAAGGGCCTCCTTCTCCTCCTCGACCTGCGGCTGCACCAGGAACGTCGCGAACATGATGGCCAGCGGCACAGTGTACATCTGGTCCCGGAGCGCGTACGGCATCAAATGCAGCGGAAGCATGACCATTGTCTTCGTGCTATGAGTCCCACCGCTATCTACGTACAAAACGGCTTTGAGTCTGCAAAGACCGGTATGCCGTCCATGTTAGGCTTCCTGTCGCAAGGTCACAGAATCAGCAGCTGTCCTCCTTCTCTAAGTCTCGAAGGCACGTGAAAGTCTGGCTCTTTACAAAACAGTCCAGTCTCTTCAGCTCTTCTCGCAATCATGATTGAATTTAGAGTGTTTGACAACGCACCCTCCATTACCCAGCTCCAGCCTGCATATGCCGCGTGCTAAGCGGCATGTACCTTGCCTTTGGGACCAACCTCAGGATCGTGGAAACTTTCAGCCCCAAGCTTTGATGATGATTATGATGACGATGATGATGATGACAGACAATGTTGGACGGCTTTTCGCTTCGCAGGTCTTGGATTAGGGAGTGCCTTGTAGGCCAAAGCCTGACAAAAGACAGCACCTAGGTCTGCCAGGGGCGGAACTTCGAATCCCGGACATCGAACTGGATCTTACAATGCCAAAGTCCGCTAAAGGAATCATGTGAGGTTCCTGTGTGCCAGGCCTTCTTTTAACTCAGTCCCAGCATGACAAAAGCCCAGCAACTCATGCGTCGACCGACCACGCAAGCAAGCGAGCGTTTCAAAAGACCTGCAAGCTTCTGAAATCACCACATAAGGACTCTCGACTGTTGCCCCCTACTGCCCAGAACTCCCAAATCCTGGAACCCGACGTCGATTTGCTGCGCAAGGAATCGCCAACAAATCGCTGCAAATCGCAGCGATTCCTTGAAGTACAAGGACCATGCCCAAAAAGCCCTGACATTTACGTGTATCAGGAAAACCTACTTGGAGGTTCATGGGTAGTTATAAGTGTGGTTATAAGTCCCCAATATGAGTTATAAGTATAGCTATCCTTATTGTAACCCTACTTATAACTCCCCATGAACCTCCAAGTACCCTATGAATCCTAATCCGAAGCATCACCTCAATGATTTTTACCAGTTCTGCAAAAATCATTCTAAGTTTCGTAGCACCCAGCCAGTACTGCCAAGGCCTGGAAACTCAGAAGTTGGGTCCCCGGCATGCTTTGGCACAACAGTGTCACGATGGACCGGTGGGAAGACGACCTCGGCAATTAATTGGACAGCTAGGTGAGCATCGGACCGTTCAGCGAGCACATGCACATGAAGAGTTCTCCAGTTCTGCCGACTAGTTCATCCCTCCCGACTGCACCCGAAGTTGCCAGAAGTCAAGGCCGACCAGACGGTTGAAATCAACACAACGGACTCTCGACTGCTGCCCAGAACTCCCAACCTGAAGAACAAATCCCGGAATGATTTTTCCAAGCACGGAAAAATCATTAAGAATCACGGCCTCTTTTGTTGCCGACGCGAAGGAATGCCAGCTTCCCTCGTGCCCAAACCCAGCGCTAAGAAACACGCGGAGAATGGATATTGAACAAGGGAACACGGCGTGCACTGACGATCCCTCTGCCACAGCATAAGGCATCCCAAATCCTGGAACCTGACTTCGACTTACTGCGCAAGGAATCGCCAACAAATCGCTGCAAATCGCAGCGATTCCTTCAAGTACAAGGACCATGCCCAAAAAGCCTTGACATTTACGTGTATCAGGAAAACCTACTTGGAGGTTCATGGGTAGTTATAAGTGTGGTTATAAGTCCCCAATATGAGTTATAAGTATAGCTATCCTTATTGTAACCCTACTTATAACTACCCATGAACCTCCAAGTACTTATCCTATGAATCCTATTCCGAAGCATCACCTCAATGATTTTTGCCAGTTCTGCAAAAATCATTCTAAGTTTCGTAGCACCCAGCCAGTACTGCCAAGGCCTGGAAACTCAGAAGTTGGGTCCCCGGCATGCTTTGGCACGACAGTGTCACGATGGACCGGTGGGAAGACGACCTCGGCAATTAATTGGACAGCTAGGTGAGCATCGGACCGTTCAGCGAGCACATGCACATGAAGAGTTCTCCAGTTCTGCCGACTGGTTCATCCCTCCCGACTGCACCCGAATCGCCGAAGTTGCCAGAAGTCAAGGCCGACCAGACGGTTGAAATCAACACAACGGACTCTCGACTGCTGCCCAGAACTCCCAACCTGAAGAACAAATCCCGGAATGATTTTTCCAAGCACGGAAAAATCATTAAGAATCACGGCCTCTTTTGTTTTCAAGCACGGACCCCTTTCCGTACATGGCTGAAGCAAACTTTTATCTGCCATCTACTGACGCTTGCACTTGGTCTTGCCATTCCTGGCACAAGCATCATCATCATGATCATTCTTGTCATCCCCTCCGTTGCTCTCCGAGGACACACTTGGAGCACGGCTCAGACGGCGACGAGCAGGAAGTGGAGGGCTGGGGGGTTGATCGCTCCACTCCTGGGCTTTGTAAAGGCAATGCACCCATGCAGCCTCCACACCAAGGATTGTCATTGAATAGCTGCTGCTGCGTCCATTGTAGGCCTTGACGAGAAAAACCTTCTTGTCCAACTGCACCGTGATGGGCACGTGGTGCGGGATTTGCAAGACATAGGAGTCCTTGCCACGTGGTCTGACTGCTGGCAATGCGGGACATGGCAAAGATTCCAGAAGATGATAATGCAGAAGGCGCAGGTTGCCGTAGCGAGGTAGCCTTTGCAAAAGGGTTCAAAACAGACCACTCAAAGACTCACAAGAAACTGGAGAGAAGCTTGACAAATTAGTGGAGGTGCTTCTTACGTGTCTCACACACGCCAGCAGCTCTGCTCGAAGCGGAAGGCATGGCTAGCCGACGCGAAGGAATTGCCAGCTTCCCTCGTGCCTAAACCCAGCGCTAAGAAACACGCGGAGAATGGATATTGAACAAGGGAACACGGCATGCACTGACGATCCCTCTGCCACAGCATAAGGCAGCCCAAATCCTGGAACCTGACGTCGATTTACTGCGCAAGGAATCGCCAACAAATCGCTGCAAATCGCAGAGATTCCTTCAAGTACAAGGACCATGCCCAAAAAGCCTTGACATTTACGTGTATCAGGAAAACCTACTTGGAGGTTCATGGGTAGTTATAAGTGTGGTTATAAGTCCCCAATATGAGTTATAAGTATAGCTTTCCTTATTATAACCCTACTTATAACTCCCCATGAACCTCCAAGTACCCTATGAATCCTAATCCGAAGCATCACCTCAATGATTTTTGCCAGTTCTGCAAAAATCATTCTAAGTTTCGTAGCACCCAGCCAGTACTGCCAAGGCCTGGAAACTCAGAAGTTGGGTCCCCGGCATGCTTTGGCACACCAGTGTCACGATGGACCGGTGGGAAGACGACCTCGGCAATTAATTGGACAGCTAGGTGAGCATCGGACCGTTCAGCGAGCACATGCACATGAAGAGTTCTCCAGTTCTGCCGACTAGTTCATCCCTCCCGACTGCACCCGAAGTTGCCAGAAGTCAAGGCCGACCAGACGGTTGAAATCAACACAACGGACTCTCGACTGCTGCCCAGAACTCCCAACCTGAAGAACAAATCCCGGAATGATTTTTCCAAGCACGGAAAAATCATTAAGAATCACGGCCTCTTTTGTTGCCGACGCGAAGGAATGCCAGCTTCCCTCGTGCCCAAACCCAGCGCTAAGAAACACGCGGAGAATGGATATTGAACAAGGGAACACGGCGTGCACTGACGATCCCTCTGCCACAGCATAAGGCATCCCAAATCCTGGAACCTGACTTCGACTTACTGCGCAAGGAATCGCCAACAAATCGCTGCAAATCGCAGCGATTCCTTCAAGTACAAGGACCATGCCCAAAAAGCCTTGACATTTACGTGTATCAGGAAAACCTACTTGGAGGTTCATGGGTAGTTATAAGTGTGGTTATAAGTCCCCAATATGAGTTATAAGTATAGCTATCCTTATTGTAACCCTACTTATAACTACCCATGAACCTCCAAGTACTTATCCTATGAATCCTAATCCGAAGCATCACCTCAATGATTTTTGCCAGTTCTGCAAAAATCATTCCAAGTTTCGTAGCACCCAGCCAGTACTGCCAAGGCCTGGAAACTCAGAAGTTGGGTCCCCGGCACGCTTTGGCACGACAGTGTCACGATGGACGGGTGGGAAGACGACCTCGGCAATTGGACAGCTAGGTGAGCATCGGACCGTTCAGCGAGCACATGCACATGAAGAGTTTTCCAGTTCTGCCGACTGGTTCATCCCTCCCGACTGCACCCGGCACCCGAAGTTGCCATGTGTCAAGGCAGACTAGCCGGCTGCTTGGGAAGCTTGCATGAGTGAAAGATATGTTGCATTGCAGACGCTTGCGGAAGACAGTATTGAAGCATTCATTGGAATAGTTGCACTTGCAATCTTCCCACCCCTGATGCTGCGCGCGTCGTCACAGCTGCAAAACAGACGTCCTCGGCTCTATAACTAATCATCGGAATCGGAACTGCTTGAAGAGGACGAGGCTAAGGACAGTTCATCTTCCTCTGGAAATGCATCCTGCACCTCTTGCCGAGCATCTCGCTTAATGATTGACTGCACCCCGCAGACCCCGCGAGAAGGTGTTGCGGAAAGCTTGGTGAAACTGAGGCAGCCAGACATGCTGGGGGGCACGGGCTCGGGCATGTCGGGCACCACGGCCCAGAGATTGATTGAGACACTCTGCAGCTTGCTCTGCGTGTCAATGCCAAGACGATTCCGGATCGGACAGCGATCCCTGTTGGCAAGCGCCCAGTAGCGTTCGCATTGCCCTTGCGAAGTTGCGCACGACCAGAACTTCTCAGCCATGACAGCCAAAGGCTTTGAAGGTTGTCCACTTTTCCACCACGTGATTACCTGCGCGGGTTGGGCAAGCGAGAGCCAAAATGATTTTAATCTGCCCTTAGAAAATCATTTTCGCTCCCCCAACCCCAGCACCTCTGCCAGCGGTGCATCCGAGTGTGGGAACTCCGCGTCCCTGAACAAGCCTTTCTTCGCGCGGTAGTCGTCCAAGTCGGACACACATGCCTCCTGAACCTCGGTCGAGTCGAAAAACTTCGTGGGTAGAAGCCTTCGTGCCATCACAAAAGCTGCATGCATGTGATCCGGCTCTTCAAGACCAGAAAGAGGGCGTGGGTCAAACACGGCGCTCGCAAGCACTATGTCTGTGACAAATTGCTCTTGCCTTCGCCCATAAACATCTAGAACCGCCTTCTTCCGGAGAGCGACCGTTCCATTGTTCTCGCCGGTGTCTCTGAAGTCGCACGTCTCCAGGGCCTCGTTGAGGCGAGTCTTCAAAAGGGTCCAAACGCCAAGCGCCTCAGGTAGTCTGCCGCAAGCGAAGAGCTTGGAGGCGGAGGTCACCGCCCACAAGACTGGCACGGCACGTCGGACGCGGGCTTCAAGACCGCGGCGTTCAAGCGCCAACAAAGCCCTCTGCAGCTTGTTGCGCTGCTTGACCGAGTGTCCAAGCTTCTCAGGGCCGCCCTCCTTGCGAAGTAGCTCGGCAACTTTTGCCCGGTGTTGTACCCATCTGACGGCCATCGTGGACCACGAGTTGTGGCGAGTTTTTCGCCGGTGTTGGAGAACCAATCCAGAAGCCTGGCGAGGAATGCTGGAATCAAGTGGCTGGGAGAACTGCGTCCCGACGGCATGAAGCAAAACCGAATATGTTTTGAAAGGTTCATCCACTGTACTTACTATACCGGCCGAAGCCATACATCGGAATAAAGACGGTCTTATAAAGAAGGTCTTTGCCGGCCTTGAGTTTCCCGAAAAACTTCTTGGAGCGGCGCACCGTGCGGATTGCAGCATTGACCTCCTTGGTGGCCTTTTCCAACCATGGCATCGCAGCTCGCACGTCTTTGAGTAATAGCTGCATGCCGTGCTCCATGCAGCGTAGAGGGACCGCAAAGTCTGCACGCTCGGCAGCCAGGATGGCAAGTGCGGCCTGCAAGTCCAGGCAAGTAAGAGCGACCAAAATGATTTTCGACACCCGTGCAAAAATCATTCTGACATTCAGAGCTTGTTTCGTTTGCAAATGAATTTTGCCACCTCTGGAAAAATCACACAGCCCTCGATGCGCTTCAACTGGGATAAATCCTGCCAAGGCTTTCAACACCGGAATTGGCCTGAATGTTGGCCGCATTGTCCGCGCAGATTCCGAACACGCTTTTGTGGCGTGTCCATGGCCGAAGCACTTCAGCCAATCCAATCGCCGTACTCTCGCGATCAATCATCGAAATGTGGTCCAAATGGAAGCACCTTCCAAGCTGGACAGGCTCTTGGGCTCAGGCTTGAGGGTTCGGGCATTCACATTATCTCTAAATCTTTGCACCCAGGCACATGCCGCTGGAATCCATGATGCCGACGTTCAAAAAGCCGAGGCCAGCAATCGTCGCGCCATCGGTGCAAAGACAAAAAGGACCCTTCAGTAGAAGCTTCTTCTGAAATTCCTCCATCTCCGCCGCTGTGGAATCCAAAACATCTCGAACTTTAAACCGGGTTGGGCATTTGTAGTTAGGCGCCAGGTTCTTGAAAAACAGCTTTGTCATGTCGTTTTCCACGGACATAAAGGACTGGTGACTGTGAAAGATGCTCAAAGCGTGTAGTCTCTCAAGACCTTCTTGATCCAGCACAGGCCGAGGCTGCGCATCACCGGGAAGCATTGCTCGCGACTCCGGAGTTTTGAGAAGCTCCCACCAAAGCTGAGCCGCCGGATTCTTCTGCGCGTTCAAGATCTTCAACTCTTGCTGAGTCACATGGCTCGGGTTGCTGCAGGCATTGGTCCTGCTGCCACCATCCTTGTATTTTGCCAGAGCCTTTGCTCTCTTCTCATCATAGTCAAGCTCGCGAGACTCCAAATACTTGTGGACATCTGAGGCATTGGGGTTCGCAAAATGCACGGCATGCTCGACTCCCCTGCACACCCCGGTTGCTGTTGAAGACCAAGAACACCGCCTACAGACAAGCCGTATCTTCTGAAACTTGCGGCTACGGATGCGCACAAAGCGAGACTCCAGAATGGCAACCGCAGTTGCAGTCACCCCGCGAAGATTCATGGGCAGCACGAGGTCTGCAGAGTCAACCTCATGTCCAATGTTGCGAAGCTCTGCCAAGATGTCATCTGGAATCTTGGTTTCCGCTTCAGCTTGCTCTCCGTCTCCCGTTGCGAGAGACTTTCTCTTTTTCGGCGCCATCGCTCATACTCTGAGCCAAATGCTCTGCCAACGACAAAGATGTTGAGATCGACAATGCGTCACTTCCACTCTGCGACATGTCCCCAGCATCAATCGAAGCAAAGCCTTGCGAAGTTTCTCTCTGCCAGAGACTGAGGGCCGGACCTTCGCGAAAAGATGTAGTAGTCCAGCTCCGCTCCAGACTCCAGCCGTGGCTAGATGATTTTATGGGGTTCGCCAAAAATCATTGAGATTTGAGGGAAATTACAATGTGGGCAACTTCTACTTTATACCCTCTATACTCTATAACATACCCATCCAAATCGCGCGATTTGGCCGAATCCAAAACGCAGCGATTTGAAAACGCAGCGATTTAAACATCTAAGTGAGGGGACTCCTGAGTTGTCCTTTATGCCCAAATTTTCTTGCTATTATGGTTCTCTACATAAAAAACAGGAAATTAAATCGAAAGGCCGACCCAGGGACACTCTACTGCCAAGTGTCCGGACGCTAAACCCTAAACCATAAACCCTAGCCGTAACAATGATAAAACCACGCAAACACCCCTTCCTATCCTCTCTAGGCAAAAACAGCCAGAGCGACAAGTTTGGACACTGAATCAAACGCTCTGACACCCTCGGAGGCCTCAACAGGTGGGATGAAGGTAGGTAGGATCAAGGCTCCCTTATATAAGGACTCTTATTTGGGAATATCCCACCTACCTTCATCCCACCTTTTGAGGCCTCCGACACCCTGAACCCCAACTCCAATGCTCGGATTCCTGGCTCGAGAGCTTGATGTTTGCCTCAAACCCCAAATCCCTACTTGAAGGTTCAGGGGTAGTTATAAGTGGGGTTATAAGTCCCTTAATATGGGTTATAAGTATAGTTACCCTACTTGTAACCCCACTTATAACTATCCATGAACCTTCAAGTAAACCCTAAAATGGCAAAACCGAACGCGCTATATATCCCAAGACCAAAGCATGCCGGTGCCCTGAAGGCCTAACTCCTTCTCTTCGACTCCCGCACCCTGGTTTAGGCTCCTATATCCCTCTATTAAGGAAAATACCCGAAATCATAATGGGGTTCCTTGTATGATTTAAGGAGCATTCCTTAATTGATTAAGGGATGTTGGAGTCTCTGGGTCCCTTAATGCCTCTAAAAAGGACTTAACAAGGCCTACAGTATTTAAGGAAGTAGAGTCCCCTAACCCCCCTAAACCCCCTAGCCCTACCCCCCCAACCCTAAACCCCTAAACCCCGCCTTACCCCCCTCAAAAAGGGTCCTCTGGTTTATCCAAGGGTCAAAAGGAGGGACCCTTACAAAGGACTTTTAGGTATATACCCTTAAGATAGCAATTATATACCCATTAATTACAGGGTACTGTAGGGTCCCCATTAAGGGTCCCTCCTTTTCCCCTTTGAGTTTAAGCTCCGAGCAAGATGGGCAGGAGCTGAGCTTCACTTAGCTCCTGTGCGGAGCATGCGTGGAGGTTCAGGGGTAATTTTTTTTGCGGGGTTATATAGGCTTAGGGTTCCTTTAAGGGTTCTATAAGGTTTAGGGTCCAGCGGCTAGTTGGGGTAGTTATAAGTGGGGTTATAAGTCCCCTAGTATGGGCTGAGGTATAGTGACCCTACTTACCCTACCTAACCCATGAACCTCCAAGTGCGGGAATTGGGTGTTTTGATGTTGGGCTTCAGAGTGGAGTTTCAGCATTGGGTCTTGTTTTGGTAGTTCATGGTTGAGATAGGATTACAAACTTACATTTTTATTCTTTATTGGGTTTAAGTACCCATAAAAATATAAAATGTTACCCAACTATGACAAAGTAATTTTCTAACTCTTAAGATGAGGATGACGCCGAAGACCCTTTAGATACTCTACAGCCGTACCCTGTGCCTCCGGTGTACCTGGAACGCTTCAGCAGACCAAGGCATCACACGACACCGTAATATAGGTGCTTTAATAACTAGAATAGGGTGTTGGGGCCCATTATGCTATAATAAGGAACCCCCAGAATAGTATGGGTAATTGTTAAGGCCCCCTATATTAATTTCCACGTGATCCCAAAGTCATTCCACAGACCAGGACCTCGGAGATCAAAGGATCAGGGATGCTTGGGTTTAGGGTTTACCTGGACCCTAAGGCCGTAAGGAACCTACCTTCTTGAGGCCCCCGAATATGAGATCTTAATAAAAGTCCCTAAAAAGGTAGGTTATTGGGGTTAAGGTAAGGTTAGAGTGTGATAGAAGCAGAACCTTGATGGCGGAAGCCTCCGAACCCTTGAGAAGAGTATTGCATGGCTTCCCCTGTGCACCTTCAGCCATTCGCGTTGCCTCTTGTCCTAAGTTGTGCAGAAAGGCGAGACACAACAACACCTCTTGATCATGCTATAGATCATACTAACATACATACATACATAAACATATTTACATATACATATATACACACATATATTATGACATACACATATCTGTGTATGCCCTGGCTAAACGGTTTATTGGATTGTGGGACCTATTGAAGCTGTCGCTTCATGGTTTTTCTATGGAGAGACATAATGTAGGAACCTGATTCAGAAACCTTGGGTTCCTTTGAAGGGGTCTCTAAGGGTTATATACTATAGAGGATCTATAAGGGTACTATAATAATGTAGGAGCCTGATTAAGAAACCCTTGGGCCTTGGTGCTTCGTTATATGGGTGGTTGTCAAAATTAGGGTCCCTTTTTGGGTCCTTATTCTAATACGGCACCTAATATTTAGGGTACCCAAGAAAAGACCATAATTTTGACAACTACCCATATGCATCCTACTATTTTGGTGTTATAGGCAAAGGGTTTCTTACTCAGGTCCCTACACTACTATAGTACCCTTATAGATCCATTATAGTATATAACCCTGATAGACCCCTTTTAAGGAACCCTAAAAGAAGGCCCAGAATTTCTTAATCAGGTTCCTGCATTAGGCTCGAAGGATGACCTTGCCTGCAGCTTGGGTTTGGGGGTGGGGGTTTAGGGGTTTCGAGGGTTTAGAGGGTTTAGGGATGTTTAGGGTCTAGGGGTTTAGGGTTTAACGGTTCAGGGGAATTAATACAACATGTAGTCCTTATGGATGTTGAGGGTTTAGATGCTAGAAAGTTCCAGCACAGAATTTGGAAACTCACAACAGCTCCCTTGATCTTGCCATCATCAGAATTATCCAACATGAATATGTCGGGAAGAGCGGGCATTCAAAACATTGCCGCTGAAGGGCTCCGCCAATAGCACTAATATAGGGGCCTTAATCATTAGGATAGGGTTTTAGGGCCCATTATACTATAATTATACTGAGGAACCCCCCAAAACAGTGCCCCTTTTTTACTCCCTACTTCTGTGACTTGTACGTGCTACGGCTGCCTTCTATAGAGGCTTAAAGCCCGCTGTGGTCCCAGACCCAATGGCTCCACACCCCTCTATGCGGGTCCGAAAATAGGGGACCCTAATATGGCACCCTAAATAGTAGGATCCTTATTATAAGGGCCCCAAAATAAGGTACCCTTAACTTTCGGAAACTCTATGTATTTTTAGGGCTTGGCAGCGCGAGGGGTGACTTGAGCTTTCGCGTTACCGCTCAGCGTCTTCGGGGCTTTCGGAACACGGCTTACCCTAAACCTAAACTGTAAACCCCTAAACCGTCAATTGCAGACTCAGGAGAGGCTTAGTAAAGGGAGAGCCTTCCTCACCTGCTGTCAGGTGCACATCCGAAATTAGGGGTACCTTATTTTGGGGCCCTTATGATAAGGCTTATAAGGATCCTACTATTTAGGGTACCATATTAAGGTCCCCTGTTTTGTAGATCTGGGATTTCGTGTCTCAGCGTTCCTCTTGCAACCACACCTTCCCAGACCCCCGGGAGGATCCAAAAAGTAGATCCTTGATAAGGGTTCCTATAAAGTACCCTTAGTAGTAGAGGGCCCCAAATTAGGGATCTACTTTCTAGATACTCCCGGAGGTCTGGGCTATTCCACTGCCTTGGGCATATTTTGCTGGAACTCACATTTGTTTGCAGAACCATTAGTGGCATTACTATTTACCTTGACCCCTATATGGGTAGTTCTCTAAATTAGGGTTATGGCATCTGTTCGGGGTTCAAAAGCCCTCATGAACGGGATTCTCGTGCATAGCTCTTGAGCACTAGGGGCGGTGAAAAGCAAGCATATTAAAACACTTGGAACGTAATATGGGGGCCGGAATTGTTAGAATCCAGAACAAAGGTTCTATGATAAGGAACCCCCAGGTGGTACGGGTAATTATTCAAGCCCCTACATATGACCTTTAAATCCTACCTTAGAATTAATAGGAACCGCAATATTCCCTGGGCCGTTTAAATTTCGCAAATTTTAGACCCGGCACTAGCTTCGCGCGCTTCTCGTCGTGAGGCAGGTGGCAGTAGGTGCCTCGGACAGAAGTTTTGCGGGCTCGGGCTCCCTCAGCAGCCCCTTTATAATGAGGGTACCGTTTTTGATACTGTCTGGGTTGCAGAGGGGAGCCCTAAACTTTAAAAGTTCAGGAGGGCACTACTGGGGAACCTAGCTATCGTATGCTCTTGGGTTTGGGGCCTCAAGGATGCGTGTGGTTTTTTCAACGTTTCGAGGTGGTTTTCTCTACTAGTAGTGGTGTTGCGGAGGGGCCCGCGACTCGATTTATCCAGAGCCCTACAAAACCCATATGGGAGTTTCCGAAAATCAGGGGTACCTTATTTTGGGGTCCTTAGAATAAGGATCCTACTAAATTATTTAGGGTACTATATTAGGGTCCCCTATTTTCGGAAACTCCCATATTCCGGAACTCTTGACATCCCTTGCGAGCACCACCCAAGAGAATTCTCAAAAATTCCCTAATACACAAAAACACGAGCAACCCCTGTAATGATAAGCTCTCAAGGCAGTGCGGGCAAAGCAAAGTAATGACTATAGTTACACGAGAATACTGGTCTCCGAACCTTCTTCGTTTTCAGGCTGAAACCCTAAACCCCAAGCCAAGTTCTAAACTCTACAAGAGTTTGCTCAATGCATGCCTGTCCGCGAATAGCCATAGGTAGGTTCCTGTCTTGAGGCTCCAACAAGTCCCTCTTAATGGCCTTCAGAACAACCTTAGCTGCACAACCCCGAAGTCCAAGACTTTACCTAAACGCCTCGATACTCGCAACAGGCAATGAACACCCAAGGAACCCTGTGGCAGTCACTGCAAGGTCCTGTCCTGTGTATCCCTTCCAAAAAACACCCTAAACCCTAAACCCTGAACACAGCGTCAGAAGTCTTGCGCCCAGCCGCAGGTCTGACCGTTGAGGCATGTTCCCCCAACCACGAAAACGCATGCAGAGCGGCCTCTTAGGGGATTCTCTTCTCTCCGGTGCTTCATTGGACTTTTGCGGGTTTCGGTTCCAGGGGGATCTGGGGCTTAGACCCTTGGGTTTTCGGAGGTTCAGGCTTTGGGCTCATAGAGCTTGAGGTTTGGATGCGGGGTCTTCGGTGCTTTTCCGGTTTGGAGATTGGGTTAGTGCCTCGGCTTGGGGCCGCCCTAGTGTTCTGGACATGTCAAGCTAGATGCACATACAAGCGGTAGGGACTATCACCATCTAGTCATGCCACAAAGATCACGACGAGACCCGGAAGCACGAAGCAAGCCTGGATGCAGCAGAAACGTGGTGGATCCCAGAACGGCTGAACCCCTACTTGGAGGTTCATGGGCAGTCATAAGTAGGGTTATAAGTCCCCTTATATGGGTTATAAGTATCGTTTCCCTATTTATAACCCTACTTATAAATACCCATGAACCTCAAAGTAACCCTACACCGCTGGACACTAAACCCCAAACCGCGAAGCCCTCGGACCATGCCGATTTGGGTGGTCACCATCACTCCACACAACCACCGGGTTGAAGGGTTTAGGGGTTTGAGGGGTTTAGCCGTTTTGGGGTTTGGGGGTTAAGGGCTTGAGGAAATAATTTCTGCATCGCGAGGCAATAATGACAGCATGGAAAGCCTGAAAAGCAAGGGATGTCAAGAACACCACGGTGAGACCATGCAGCCCTCTGTACAAGCACTTTGACAACTCAAACAGCACCGTGAACCATGGTAGCCCCAATTAGCTTCCTTTGAGAACCCTGAACCCCCAACCGCCCATTCCTGGTCCCTAGGCTTGAGGTTCATGGGCAGTTCTAAGTACGGTTAGAAGTCCCCTAATGTGGGCTGTAAGTATAGTTGCCCTACATATAACCCTACTTATAACTAAATACCCATGAACCTGCATGTAATGCATGGGCCACGTGGCAACTGCTCTTACACCCACGTCCAGACCACCGCTACTACTGGTCAGTGCAGGTCCTTCATGCGATCGTTAACGCGTTTTGCGTGGACTAGGTTCATGATACTGCAATATGAGGGTTTCCGAAAGTAGGGGACCCTAATATAATACCCTCAATAGTAGGATCCCTATTATGAGGATCTCCAAATAAGGTATCCTAATTTTCGGAAACTTCCATAGATTCCCCTGAACCTTAAAACTCAAAGAGCTCCTCCTCCTACAAACAAATCGTCTACTAGGGTTTAGGGTTTGGGGTTTAGGGTTTAGGGATCTATGCCGCCCAACGTAAAACGGTCCAAGTGCAAGAACTTATGAGACCATGAGAAAAACACAAACCCCAAACTTCTATTGATATTGAAGTCCCATAATATAAGCCCAGACATACTTGAAGGTTCAGGGGTTGTAAGTGGGGTTATAAGTCCCCTAATGTGGGTTATAAGTATACTTACCCTACTTATAACCCTACGCATAACTACCCATGAACCTCCAAGTAAAGGATCCAAGTGGCAGAGATCGGGATGTCCCAAGCTCCCATTGCTCGGGAGTGTCGGACTCACCGGACCCGGTGCTGCCTTCAAAAAGGTTTGGGGTTCAGGGGTTCAGGAGGGGTTCCAGGTTTAGGGTTTAGGGGGGTAGACTGGTCTTGGCTTACAGCAAAAGCGCTGGATTCGAGGGAAACTCGTACGGCAAGACTACCGCTTGCAGCAGCTTACTTGCTCAAAGAAGCTGTAGTCGCGGCTTAGCTAGTCCTTGTGCTAGCACGTAAATGCAAGATATATTGAATCACTGGTACTGAAGTCTGAGACACCAGAACAACACACCCAACGACATGCCCATAAAGCATAGGAGAAGCACCGAATACAGTGCTAATGCTTCGGGTTGCTCTCTTGCTCGATTTGATGCAAGGCAACGTGGGTGCGCGTTGTTGGGACAACATCGGCAAGCAGAGCAAGGTTTGCCTTCCAACGCATACCATTTTTTGAGAAAGAAATCGTTTTTTCCGCTGGCCGCAACCAACTCCCAAGCTTGACTAAGTTGTTTGTCCCCTGGTTGGGAAAGGTAGACGCTCAAGGCTTTTGGCGAAAAATCGGTAAGAGCAGTAGTCTTGGACCCTGGGACAACAGCGAACAACAACATGGTTGCTGCCCTGCAACCAAAAAACCTGGAATGTCACTTGGTTTGGTGCTGTGGTGTGGCGGATGCTCATGTTTCCTGTAGCATTCTCAGAAGCCACAACACCGAAGCAAGATCCTGAATGGGTACATAAAAAAAACCCCTGAATCAGACCCGCATCCCCGAACCCGAAAACCCTGAAGCCCTGAACCCAAACCCAAAACTCCGACGCCTGTAGAAGCCGTATAGGGAAGAAGGCCCCCTTAAGGGATCGATAGGGGTTCCTTTAAGGAAACTTTAGGCGAACCGGGAATTCTTTTAGCGGATCCCCAAGGAACCCTTAAAGGAGCCCTTTCAGGAACCCCTTAAGGGCCCCCTTACAGTAGACGCCCAAAAGTTGGACACCCAATAGCCTCAATCCTCAGGAGTATTGTATAGGGAATCACAACTATTTGGCCCTTAATCTGGTTTCCATCCTTTGTGGGGTTTACGGCATACCGTATAAACCCTAAACCCTACGGAACCCTTATAAGAGAGCCCTCTCTTAGGAACCCCTTAAACTTACCTTTGGTTAGTAGGGAATGGAGGAATGGGGTACGATTGTAAGTACTATTACTACCATTCTTCCATTCCCTACTAACCAAAGGTAAGATGAGTCAATGAGCCCTAAACCCTAAGGAACCCTTAAGGGAGCCCTTCCCCTCTTCCGAACCCCTTAAAGGCCCCCGTAGAGTGAAGCGCCTGCGCCGCCATGGGCGGGCGCAGGAGGTCATCGAAGATGGCCAGGGGGATCTGGTGTTCGGCAGGGATATGTAATAGCCCCCTAATATGAATGATTTCTTTCAGTCCCTAAAAGGTAGATTATTTGGGATTAAAGTAGGGTTTAGAGGTTTAGGGGCTTAGGGGTTTTGGGTTTAGGGCTCATAAGGGTTTAGGGTTTATAGAATGTAGGTGCCTTCGTTAGAGTAGGGTTCCTTTCAGGGTTCTATAAAGGGTTCTATAAGGGATCCATAATAGGAGTTCTATGTATGGGGGCCTGGATAATTAGAATAGGGTTTGCTTGGGGGGGGGGGGGGGGGTATTGTCTACTATAATCATGCCAGGGAACCCCGCGATAGTATTGGTAATGATTTAGGCCCCGATTTTATGACCTTCTTTACTTCCGGGAGCAGGGTCTCAGGCTTAGGCTTCTTTTATTGGGGTTTAAGGGTTTATCGGGGTTTAAGGCTTTGTGGGCTTAAGGTGTGGGGTTTTGGGTGAAGTTTGGAGTTTCGGGGGTGCAAAGCTTAGCAGGGTTTAGGGTCTTGGGGGTGTGAGGTGCGGGGTTTAGGTTTTTGGGGGTTTAAGGCTTAATTAGCCGAGGTTTTTTGTTTTTTTAACTCCTTTTTCCAGGGGGCGACAGTTTGCTGCATCCTAGTAGCCGAGGTTTAGGGCTTAAGGTCTGGAGGATCAGCTCAGGGAGCCGAAACTCATGTAAGGAAGGTCGAGTATCGCGCTCTCGGTGAAAGCATTGCTTACAACTCCCCGGAGCCTAAAGCCCGAAACCCGCATGCCAGGATCGACGTCCATCAACCTTACAAGCCCCGCTGAAAGCTTCAACCCCTAATGATCTAGGAGGCGCGGCAGAAGTCCCTACAAGCACTGCAAGGGGCCGGGGATGTTGTTGTCAATTCTTCAGGCCTTCACATTGAACCCTATTGCCGAAATCCTGCCTCAACCCTGAACCCTTGAATCCTCATCCCTCACCCGCACAACGTAAGTTCCTCGCCCGATGCCCGATACCACAGCTTAGGTTCTTTTAGGGCTCCATGAACCTTACTCTACCATAATTTACCCCCAGACCTTAAGAATTCCAGTAAACCCGTAAAGTTGGAAGCCGCAGTAAGGCGAAACAGTGGCGGGGATTCCCTATACATTACTCCTAAGGATTGAGCCAATTGTTTCCAACTGTTGGGCTTCTACTGCACAAACCCTAAACCATAAACCCCTATACCGTGTTTAGGGCTTAGGGCTTTAGGGTTTAGGGTTTTTTACACATGTTAGACCCAACCCTCCCACTGAGTCTCCTCTGGCGTGGGGCATGCGGTGAAACAGCCACTACTTGGTTTAGGGGTTTAGGGTTCAGGGTTTAGGGTTTAGGGGTTTAGGGTTTAGGGGTTAGGGTTTAGGGTTTAGGGGTTTAGGGGTTTAGGGTTTCCGCATAAATCCTAAAACCTCATCTCCTGCCTCGTCGGCTTCTGCTGCCGTTTCCGTACTGGGCATGGCCGGGGCGACGCTGGAATCCTGCATTAGTACTCTAAGGGCCGAAAAAATTAGAGTAGGGTTTGGGGGAATATAATACCATGCCAATCAGTCTTAGTAGGGAACGGTCTGAAGGGATTCGAAAAGGCGTTGTATAAGGGCTACCTTAAGTAAGCTGTTTGCCGGGTTCGAGGGGGTTCAGTGTTCAGCGCTTTCGACAAAGATTACTTCGAGAGTGGGTGTTGCACGCCCTCTCTCCTCAGGGGCTCAAGTCAAGGGTCAAGGCTCAGGATTCATCGTTGGGGGTCTGCTGTCGAATCTGCCGGGTGTCGGGCTTCTTTGGGGGTGAGTTTCACAAGTGTCATGGTCAAGGGATGCTGGGGGCTGACAGGTGGTCACGCTTTAGGTTGCTCTGCGCCGTCACACTGCAAGAAGCCCTTAACCTTTGAAACCTGAACCCCTAAACTCCTGAGACCTAAAATCCGTACACCCTGAACCCTAAACCCTGTAAGTATGTGTATGCATACAAGTGTGTATATATGTATATATAGGTATGTACCTACCTACATGTGAATTGTGTGTATATATGTATATATGCACACTAGTTCTATATACATATATATACATACACAAATACATACATACATACATACATACATACTTAATTGCATATACATACATACATACATACATACATGTATACACACACTTATTTTTCCGACACTCATACATGCAGACAAAATGTACGTTGTAAGCCGCACGGCGGAAGCTACGAAACCTCGGAACCCCCCCAAAGTCCCCACGCGAGCGCTCGCGGCGCCTCAGAGCCGTCCTCGGAGACCTCGTCGCCGCCAGGGCTCCTTCGCTAAGCTTTGGAGCCTTTGGGGTTTCCCCAGAGGCTCCATAGTAGTTCCTTTTCGGGGTTCATATGTAGAAACCTATAAGGTAATCGCAGAAAGGAACTACTTTGGAGCCTACGGGTAGGGATTAGGGCAGATTAAGGTTTCGGGCGGTTTAGGGTTTTTTGTGGTCTTTGGGGTCTAGGATCGGCTTAGGGTTCTTGGGCCACCTCCTAATAACCATTGTAAGATGAGTTTTTTTTGAGCAACCTTTTCCACCTAGCTGTGAAGGTCGGCAGAATCCGCACTATCGGAAGGCTTTTACCCGTCCGACGGCTCCCTCAGACGAAAAAGGGCTCAGGGTTTAGGATCTCGGGTTTAATGAGGGATTACGGCAGTTTAGGGTCTACCTTAAGCTACCAAAACCTACTTGTTTTGTAGGGCCCCTAGAAATTCCATATTAGCCTGTATAATAACAACCTACAAAAAAGTAGGGTTTAAGTAGGTTAAGGTAGGGGGGCATAGGGTTCCCTTTAAACCCTGAACCCTCAACACTAAACCCTAACCCCTTCTGTCGGGGGCTAAGGTTGCTTCTGGCAGCCGGCTCCGAGAAAGTTAGGGCATAGGCTCCTTCCGTGCCAGTTGTCCAAGCGCTGGAGGACATAGCGTGTGTAGCCTCGGAGTCGGGTTAAGGCTTTGGGATCTACTTGGGGGTTCATGGGTAGCTATAAGTAGGGTTATAAGTAGGGTAAGTATACTTCTAACCCATATTAGGGGACTTATACCCTCACTTATCTTGAGTTTGCCCTCTCAATCGCTCTGGAGCCTCCTTCTCCTTCACATACTGCTCCAGCCAAGCTCTCTCTCAAAGGCCATTTTGGCCTCGTCGATTGAGCACCCGGCTGTCGTCGCCACTGCATCCAAAGCAACCCATCCACCAGGCATGAGAACACTGGGGTGCTCTGTTGCATCTGGTCTTAGCACCTTTCGATTTCGATTTCAATTTCGATTTCGAGCTGTTGCCTCGCAACGCCAACAGCTCAGCCTGCAGTTCGGCAACTGCATCCTGTAGCTGTTTGTTCTTTCTTTCGAGCTCGGAGACCTTGTTTCTGAGACTCTCTCCGGAGCCTCCTTTGCTCCAAGAGCTCGTGGCGGAGTCGCGAGTCGTCTTCCTCCTCATGCTTTTGATCCTTTCCCATGGCACGTCAATGCACCGTGCTGTTTGGTTTAAGGGTTTGGGGTTTAGGGTTTCGCGTTTAGGGTTGATGGAGGCCTGGTGCCTTTTCTTCTCAGTGTGGGTCGTGAGTTGAAAAGGGCGGTTGCCATCCCGGGCTCCGGCATGTGGGTTCCTGTATGGGAGTTTCCGCAAACTGGGGGTACCTATTTTGGGGGTCCGGAAATAAGGATCCTACGATTAAGATACTATATGAGGGATCCTATTTTCGGAATCTCCCTTATCCGTTACTGCAAGGTCTGCTTTGGGGCTTGAGGGCTTTTATGTTCTCTTTAGGGTTTGAGCTCGGATTCAGCGTGTAGGGTTCAAGGGTTTTGGGTGTTTTTGAGCTGGCTGACGGACACACGTAGCATTATCGGTGCCGAATAGGGCTTCGGGGCCCACTAGACTCACTAGACTATACTTATAAAAAGGAACCCCCAAAATAGGATAGGTAATGATTTAGGCCCCTACAGTAGGGTGTGGCATGAAGCTTGGCCATATGTCGTACAGGACTAGTCATGCACGGTCCGTAACGCACTAAACCAACTAGGGTCTAGGGTTGCTGAGTTGCTGATGGCGCTACTGAACTTACTTTCAATAACTAACCCTGAACCTCCAAGTAATGGTTGAGGGCTTCTCTCGGGCCTCGTTCGGTCGCGATACGCCCCATGCAAGCCTTCATGAGCCCTAAAACCCAAAATTAAACTGGCAGAATAGCAATCAAGGCCCCAAAACCCTAAACCCTAAAACCCAAAATTAAAAAGCGGAATAGTAATGAAGGCCCCGGAACCGATCCAGTGAACTCAGTAACTTAGGTTTCTTGGGGGCTTCCAAAAGCCTCCCGGCCGATCATCGGCCAGACCACGGCAAGATAAAGGCTTTTCGGGCTGAGGTTTCAGCTGTAGGGTTCAGGGCTTGCTGTTTTTAGGGTTTAGGGCTCACGGCTTAAAGTTTAGGGATTTTAGGGTTTAGGGTTCAGGGTTTAGGGCTTTTAGGGGTTAGGGTTGGGGGTTTAGGGTTTAGGTGGGGGGCTGTCAGGCTTTCGGGGTTCGAGGTTTTAGGGCAATAGGAAGCGTAGGATACGGGAATCCCCCAACTCTTATCCCGAGAAGACATTACATGCTGGCTTCCCGTCTTCAGGGGCCGCAGGCTGTTGGCTTAGCCGAGAATGAAAACGGTACTTGAATTAACCCAATTAAGCCTTGAGATCACGATATCCTGCAAACTGTTTTCCTTGAAGATGGGAATACAATACTCTCGTAGGTAAACTGCTGTGGTGATGGGATTAGACAGGAAACTAGTCGTTATAATCTAAATAAAAACACAACATAATTCCTAAGAGCAGTAAAGAGTGGATCCATAAACCCTAAACCCTAAACCCTTAACCCTAAACCCTTAACCCTAAACCTTAAACCCCCAAGCGGCTTCCACCTGTTGTCTCTACGCATCCTGTCTTCGTGGTTATAAACCGAAACGGTGTGAAAGCAGGGCTGTCCGGATTCTGGTGCTACCGTGTCTTTCTGATCACATCGTGACTTCTTTGGAAACCCTGAGGAAGATCTCCAATACAAATTATGCAGACTGTAACGAATCATCGTGCGTGGAGAAATAGCCTTCCCATTCCCCCGATGTGCAAAAGAAACTCGAATCGGCGGCTTGCCCGCATACCCCGACACACCTTTCTTAAGCCACATACCTAAAACTATTTAGGGCATCGTATCCTGCTTGATGGCATTTTCAATACAGAGGCCCTCTGCGTCGATGCTCTTGACGTGATCATAAGGGTTCGGAGCGGGATGCATGTCATTTGCCCGCGTGATCTTCCATAATGCCCCCTTCTTCGAAAGAAGTGCGACACCCCAACCCACTCCGAAGCGAAAATCCCACTCTGAACTAAGCTGAAGTCGGTAGGCTTCAGCGACAGGGCCTAGAGTCCGGTTAGGCTCAGGGTCTAGAGGCTGCTAAGGCTCTGGCTTCAGTTAGGGCTGGGTTTTTTGAGCTTCTTCTCCCTCAACATGGGCTCCAGGATTCCTCTCAAGCTGATGGAGAAGCTCCGCCAACGATCTAATTTCACTTCCCCTGGCTACAGCATGCTCCGTTTAGGGTTAAGGGTTTAGGGTCCGCCCTATAGCAAGCCGAAGAGGAGGCATTCAGAGCTGAGGCGTGCGCTTCTCCAGTTGGCATTGACCTGCGGCTTGTCGTTGGGATTGCTTGAAAGTCTGAAAAGGTAGGCTTTGGTGCCTGTGTCATCCTTCCACCTGTTCCACAGCCGAATACCAACAACAGAAAATGATCAAATACCACGCCCCTCATGAAAACCTATGACGGTTATGAAAAAACCGTAATGACAAACCAATGCAACCGTAGCCCAAAAAGCCCTCAACGTTGCCAACGATGATAGCAAACAGAACCCTTCAGGCCTACGCTCCGACTCCTAAATCTGCTATGACTAAGATAAAACCAACCACCTATCCTGAACCCAAACTCAAACCTTTTTCCGGTAGATGGGCGGCAGATCCTGTGTATGCCAGGGTTTCGGGAGGGCGGGGGACACTTTTGCTGTGATTAGCTGTTGCTCTACGGACCACCATGCTGGCAGAAAACATCGTACCACAAGCATCGGCATGAGCGAGCCGGATTGAATGAAAACTCGTGTTCTGGTACATTCTCGGTGTTGACGAGTAAGTAGGAGAAGTTGTGCAATCCCATGTGTTGCATTGCTTGTACAACGAAAGCCCCCTGACCCCAGGAATGAATCTGCTGTGCCAACCCTGCTTAGGAGTGACGGCCTTGGTTTCAGGGCTTAGGGGCTTAGGGTTTTATGTTTTCTGGCAAGACACCCGCGTTGATGGATCCCAAGGCCCTCGGAGACCGAAGCTGCGAACCTTCAAACCTCTCAACCCAAAAAAGCCCCAAATCCCAACCCCTCCTCAAAGATGAACTAAGAAGGCAACAAAACTAAACCCTCTCCCTAGCCCCAAGCCCCAATCCCCCCCCCTCCCCCTCCCACAACAAAACTGAACTCTCAACCCTAAGCCCTTATCCCCTCCTCCCGCTCCCCCTCCCACAGCAAAACAGCCCGTAAGGTCCCTAAACCCCTAAACCCTCAACCCCTAAACTACTTTTAAACCCTTAATCCCGAAACCCTTAAACCCGAAAAACCTATCCGAGCGTTGGACCCTATGAGCTTCGGCCGCAGACTCGAGCTCGCCCCGCTTGGCTGGCAGGGAGCCTGCAGAGGGGTTCGGTTTTTGGGGTTAAGGGCTTAGGGCTTAGGGTTTGGGGTTTTAGTGTTAAGGGCTTAGTGTTTAAGTTTAGAGGGCTAAGGGTTGGCATGGCTCGTAAATCTATGAGTATCTCATTAAGCAAAAGCCCCAAACCCGTCATCCTGAAACAGTAGAGAAACCCTCGAAGAACCCTGATAGCCGCTCGCATATGTAAACCCCTTTTGCGACTATGCATCCGCAACAGGCCGCATCGGAAGGAAACACTTCCAGGTCTAAGATGTGCTCCATAGAGGCTTGCGAAGGCTATGCAGCTTCAGCTCAGTGTGTGTTTTGAGTCCATGTTTTTGTCGTAAGTTTAGGATTTAAGCCTTCAGATTGCCCTAACATCCTAAAACCTTGAACAACCAGAACCTAAGCTGATTGCTTTTGGTAGAATCCGCGTATCATCTATGATGGGGTTTAACATATGGACCTAAATTGACCTAAATAACTACCAACACTTTTTTTTGACGGGGGGCTCCTGATGATGAGAATAGAAAAAGGGGCCCCAAAACCCCATGCTAATTATTAGGGCCCCTGTATGGGAGTTTCCGAAAACTAGGGGTGCCTTATTTTGGGGTCCTAATAATGTTCCCCATTTTCGGAACCTCCCATATTACACGGCGGCCCTCGAGGAATTTCTGAACCCCCTGAGCCAGCCACGCGCCCGGCGCTGCTTACCGGGGGCGCGAGGATCCGGCACATTGAAGAATGTGCGATTGAACCTTCGTCCGAGGGGTTTAGGGTTTAGGGTTCAGGGTTTATGGTTCAGGGTTTAGGGTTTAGGGTTATATAAGGGTTCAGGGTTTAGGGTATTGAACCTACAGTAGAAACCAAAAAGTTGGAAAATCATTGTCCCCATGCCCTTAAGGTAGAGCAGAAGGAATCCCAGCACAAATCATACTACATCCATGTTCCACCTTTCTGGGGTTCACTATACGTCCGAGTCCGTTCTAGAATAGGTGGTATTTGTGGAAGGGGGTGCTTGCTCTGTATTACAGTTTTTGGATTGCAGGGACGGCAAGCGAATTTGAGTCTAGCTATATTCAGACCCGCTACAGCAGTGCTTTGGGCGTAAAATTTCGTGATCCCCTGATGTTATCTCCGGCTCTGAACCCTAAACCCTAAACCCTTGAACCGGGTAAGACTGGAGTTGGATTCCTGCGAACAAGACAAAACCCTGTAGACCTTGGTCTGAAGAATCCCGACTCCAAACCCTACTTGGAGGTTCATGGGTAGATATAAGTAGGGTTATAAGGGGTCTATAGGATCCCTTTAAGGGTTCTATAGGGTTTAGGGTTTAGGGTAGTTTCAAGTGGGTTACAAGTATGGAACTATGCTTATAATCCATACTAGGGGACTTATAACCCCACTTATAACTACCCCTGGACCTCCAAATAAGCCTCTACCACCCAATTCCTAAACGCTAAGCCCTGGCCATAGATTGTGCTTGTTCCGGTGCCAGGATAATAAATGTGCGATATTTTCTACATAATCGAAGCCGAAGGAATGAGGTTCATCCTCCAAGCACCTGCTAACCAGTGGTTTTGGGGTTCCCTTGGCTCTTTAACTCCTGATTCAACTGGGATTGTCATCATCCCTGGCTCCTTAGCTCCCCCAATGTCAATGATTAGTCTAGATCATGCGAATCTGAAGAAGGGTCCTTATTCCTAGATTGTTCCCATATAGATACCTGTTTCAATCATTGATTACACAATTCACAACAACCACCACGCACGATCAGCGCAGATACGAAGAGTGTGATACGAAAGAATGCACAGTTGCTGACAGAACAGTTTCAGCTCTGGCCGAGCCGCTCCAACTCCGTCATGTATGAAATTGTGTGACCACACGGTGCGCCTGCGGAGTAGTAGGTGGGGTTTGGGGCTTTAGCATCTTTTTTTGTGAAGGGGGGGGGGGGTCTTGGAAATGGGCTTTACAATTTCGGCTTTGGGCTTTGGCTCTTCCTCATAGACGTAAACATCTGGAAGAGCAAAGCAGGCTCTGCTCTGCCTCTGAGTAATTCTGCTTCTGTGCACGTTTCTATGGGCCGCAGAAGCAGCAGACTCCTTCGTCAAGTGGATGCCCCCCCTACATATCAAAGCTTCAAGATGCTTCCGTTCCTGATCTTGACCACCGCCCAGCAACCTTCAGGGGTTTAGGCCTTCCTCTTGTATGTGCAGGCCTTCGGTGTTTAGTCCGAAAGCTTCCTCCTTCCCAAGCCACAGAGCCCAAGAGTTCATCATGAAGGAATGTGGAATAAGGGTGTATTAATTAGTTGGTTTAGAGCTCGTAATGAAGGAATGTGGAAAAAGGGTCTATATTAGTTGATTGTTCCGGATGTTGAGGCAAATTGCGTTCTGCTGTGTTGAGGGATTGGTTTGGTAAGCTCAAAATGCCTTGACCCTAAATCCTCAACCACAGCATGAATCGCATGCACGAATAACCCTTATACAACGGCCCGAAATTGCAGATAAGAGTTTGGGGGTGAGTTTTGGGCGAATTTTATAAACATTCAGGTTTACCTAGCAAACCGAAGCCGATTCCATGGAAGCCGGAGGGCTAAAGGAGGCTTGTGGAGTCGCGATGCTCCCAACTCCGAACCCTAAACCCTAAACCCTAAACCCTGAACCCTGAACCCTAAACCCTAAACCCTAAACCCTAAACCCTATACCCTAAACCCTAAACCCTAAACCCTAAACCGAACGGCTTCAACCTTGGGCTTCGAGTCTTTTGGACCCTTCTCAGCATACGTCTGAGCTTGGTACCTTAAAGGGAACTCCAGAAAGTTGAGAATATGGTTGAAGGGTTAGGATACCCTATAATTTACCATAGAAGGGTTAGGATAATCATATTCCAACTTTCTGGCTTTTACCTTAGGCGAACCCTGTGCAGGCTCTTCAGACCAGCCACCATATGAAACGGAAGCGATCTGAAGCCCAACACCGGTCATGGAATTCAAGTTCAGAGCACGAGTAGAAACCAAGGCAGCCCACAGAAAAGCTGCAACATGTTGACAAGCAACCTGATTCAACCCTGAACCCGAAACAGTACACCCTTCATTGGAAGACGGCTAGATGCAGAAAGCGCACAGTTGCAAGCCCTCAACTCTTCACTCCAAGCCAGAAATCTGCGTAAGCCCTTCTGACCTTCTTGTGAGCACTATGAAGCCGAAACATGAAACTTACTGCCTTACATGGGTGGTTTTTAAGATTAAGGTCCCTTTTGGGTCCTTATTATAGCACACTTACGGTACCCAAAAAGGGATCCTACTTTTGACAGCCACCCACATCGCATGAAGCTTACGCCCTGAGCCATTTCAAGCCCCAAGCTTGAAACCCCACGCCTGGAGTCAACCGCACCCCAAACCTGAAACGTTGCACATGCTGGAGCTCCACTAGGAAAACCCCAAGCTGGAGCTCATGCCAACTCTAACTTTCCAACCCTAAACAACACCCCCAAAGCTATACTTGGAAGGCCCCTCAACCCGAAGTCCTCAACCTTGCCACTATAGCCCCCCTTAGAACCATAATAAACAAATATATGCTTAATATTCTCTCGGATTTTTATATGAACAAAAATACAAACATGATCCCTAGGGAGACTATAGGCCAAACCTTGCGAACCCCATGAAAGCGCTGCCGCCTTCCAGGCAGCGACCCGAGGACGGATGCACAGCCAGAGAAGGCAACGGCTACGGCGAACAGGGTCCACGGTTTAGGGGTTTAGGGTTTAGGGTGCAGGGTTTAGGGGTTTAGGGTTTAGGGTTTAGGAGGTTACGGGGATTTAGACTTTAGATGGGTTTTACAGGTTGTGTTCGGTTCTTTATAAGGTTTGATAGGGTGTAAAAGGGCCTTTATGGGGGTTTGACTGGACTTCAGGGGGTCTTGTGTGAGGTTTGTTGAGTGTATGAACAGGTCTTGCAGTGTAAGAGTTCGTGTAAATCCTAAACAACCCAACTCTGCACCCGTCCACTTTAGAAGCGCTTCTTCGCCGCAGGAAGTCTGCGGTACAGGATGGGCTGGAGGTAAGTTCCTGCTGGTTTCGCCGGATCGGACCCAAACTTATGTTTGAAGCTTGGGGTACAGTTCCTATACACCACAATGTCTCCTGAGACGTATGAAAGATTGGGTGGAGGTATTGGGGTCTAGGGTGGGATGTGATAGGTATGGGTGTCAAGCTCAGAGGATAAGACTTCCTTCTGTCTTTTCTCGGGACTATCTAGCCTTGGAAGGTGAAGGGCGGGGGTTTTACACTCTTACTGCCAGCGACGTGAGGTGCTAGCTCCTGACCCGCCCATTCTGACCCGACAATCGAGGCTTAAGCTTTGGTGACCTTATTCCTGGGTTTGGGGTTGAGTTCGGGGTTAGGGTTTAGGGATCTCAATCTGACAACGCGTCCGGTCGCCACCAGCAAGTTGTACGCCTATGCGGGCACGCGCTCAAATTCTACCAACCGCAGACTCACCGTCGGAGATCAGTTCTTTACCGAGGCTTCGAAGCATTGAACCTTCTTCTACAATCCCCGAGGCTCCCATACTACAAGATACACCCCAAAACCCCAGTGCAGGACGTAGTGGTTCCGAGCTTCACCTGATACCATATTGGAAACCGAATACGCAGCACTTGTACATTGGGGCTCCAGTCGACGGGGCGCGTCAGGAGTACAAAGAGGGTTCCTTAAAGGGATGTATAAGGGTTCTATGGGGGAATTAAGGACTATACTTTAAATCATGTTCGGGGTCCTACAATACATTTAATCAGGTTGGAGTGAGTTTAATTAGAGCCACAGGACAGTTTAGGCTGTGCTCTTGTCAACTTGATCACATGCTTTAACACCCCAGTTCTAGGTTCATCCTAAATCCTACACCCTATAGTATAAGTCCCCAAACAAACCCCAAATCTCGACTCTCTGTAGTTTCGGGTGTCCAGACGTATGAGCTGTCGTTGTCGGTCGCACACAGCCAGACTCAGCTGGCTGAAAACTACATGGTACAACTCGCCTAACGCAAAGATCTCCTGGAGGGTCTTGGCGGGTCATGAAAATTTCAAGGGTCAGGGCCCATATATCTAACTATTGCAAAGGCCATGTGTGAAGTAGGCTCTGGTTTTGGGCTTGGGATCTTGAAAATTTGAAGTCCGTGTTGCAACAAACTCGCTGTCGCATAGGCCCATTCTCATCATCCTTTTACCATTGCCGAAACAAAGCCCCGAAATCCTGATCTCTGAACACTGTACATCATGTGCCTAATGCTAGGCATAAAACGCCATCACGCCCTCGAAACACCCACTAACATAGGGGCCTACAGGGTTTGGGGTCTATTCTACTATTATTAGTACAGTAAAACCCCCCAAAAATATTCATTATATGTTGGTAATTATTGATGCCCGTATGTTAACAACCACAGAAGATCTCTCGAGCTGGTCCTATAGTGCCGCAGGTCCGGATCAGGTACCTGACCTGCGTTTGCAACGCCTTCCACACTTCCGGCTCCCCCAGAAAGCCCTACTTCCGAGGGCTTGTGGATTGAAGTTTGTACAAGGCTTTGGGGCTTAGGGCTTGATTTCGGGTTGCAGGGTTCAGGTGTGTAGCTTTTGAGTTGAGATTTTGGGATTTGAAGTTTAGGCCGTTTGTTATTTGTGGGTTTGGGTTTAGTCAAAAGCATTGAGGACTTTAGGAATCAGCGCTTGGGTCTAGAGCTTAGGCTTTACCTTAACCCTAAATATCCTACCTTGTTAAGGACTCATATGAGGAATCATAGTAAGGAACCCTAAAACGGTAGGATATTTAGAGTTAAGGTAGGGTTGGGGATCTTGACCTCGTCATAGATCTACTTGGAGTCTTTCGAGAATATTGAACATGAGGCGGCAGAAATGAATACCCTGCGCAAGAACCGCCCATGGGACCTGTAGTGCATAGAAACTGAAAGCTTGCCAAATGAAACACTCTAACTTCCTCCGAAGGCTATTATATAGTATACTTTGAACCTACTATTCGCTACAATAGCTGTGTATACTACAATATAATATACTATAGGACCATGCAAAATCTTCAGTTGCAGTTGCACATGTTGCCCTACCCGGGGAAGCCTTCCGGTGGTATAGTTGCGAACTGCCCGGGTGGCTGTACATTGTGCCAGGACAGTGAGGAAACCGAGACTGGGCAGGCGATATCCCAAAGCTACAAGGGCTCAAGTCACTCGTACGAGTAATGTAGGGGTCTTAATGATTAGAGGAGGGTTTTAGGGGTAAAGACTATATCCATAATCAGGAACCCCCCAAAAACACCCTATTCTAATTATGAAGGTGCCTGCAGTGGCTTCTCTAGGACGAGGGCTGCGACGACGACTGCCGCGACTGCGACCACGGCGACTGACTACGACTGCTACTACTACTACTACTACTACCACTACTACTATAGGCGAGGACTACGGAGATTTTACCGGATCACGCTGGCTTAGAACCAAACAACCCCAAGATTCTAACGAGTCGGACTATGGCTCCAGCGCTTATATACTATGCTATAGTATATATGGTATACTGTCTACTATACTATATATTCTGAAATATACTACAGTATACTATACTACAAGAACATGTCATGCTATATAATGCAGACGTCAACAACCTCTGCAATCTGCCACACGCCCTTCAAAAGCATGCTCAAGTCTATGCTAGCCTGGGGCTCCAGTTACCTAAATAGTAGGTTAAGGGCACAGGGTTTAGGTTTTCATATATTATGTACCCCAGCACCTACATGGAGCCCTAGAGAATTTTAATTAGTGACGCGGCCGCGAGCACCGTGCACAGCTGCATAGTGCAACCCTCGACCTGGTGCATAATAGCCCAACTGAGGTTGAAGCTGAAACATGAAATTCCTTCGTAACACTGAAGGAGTATATGGGCGTTTCCGAAAATTAAGGCTACCTTGTTTGGGGGTCCTTATAATAAGGATCCTACTATTTGGGGTACTAGATTAGGGTCCCCTGTTGTCGGATTCCCGCATTATTACTATGCAGATATGTTATTTGTGGAAGCCCCTTGGTGCGTGGGGACTACGGCCGCCCAGTTCCTCGGAATCCAAACAAAACGAAGAGGGGGAGGGCATGCCGACTCCGAGTAAAGCCTGCCTACAATAGGGCCTTAATAGTTAGAACCGTCTGCAAAGGCATATTATATGCCAACAGTATAATAAGGAACCACCAAACTGGTATTTACAATTGACCCCTAAACCCTAAACCCCTAAACCCTAAACCCTAAACCCTAAACCCCAACTCGGAGTCATTTCTTGGGCTAAGGCCCCGAACCCCCGGACAAAAGAAAAGCCGACTCGCATAGAGAGCTGGCGAATTCTGTGATGCTCGGCTTCTCGAGTGGCCTTGTCAACTGGGCTCATGATTCTAAGGCCGAGTGATGCTTGCGTCTGTTGATGGTATAAATCCTGCATGACCTTAGGCACCCTAAAGTATGGGAATTATGGTGCATTCCTTATTATGGGTAATGCAGGATTTACATCATCAACCGTACGGGCTTGTGTATCGTTGGCTGCTTGGCTGCACGGGCCATGTGGGGCATCTTTCCCGCTAGTGAAGGGAAGGCTTGATAGCTTGAGTAACCGTAATAACAAGACTGGGATGGGCTTTGGCAGCCCTGAAAATTATTTATGGATCCGGGCTGTTTTTGTGCATCCATGTGAATGCAACACCAAGCAGCAATCACTCACTCTTTTTCTCCCGCGATCATGTGGAATGTGAACAGTGGTAACAAGAAAAATGCGACACTGACACTGGCAGCTCAGACGATGGTGGCCTGCAGGAGCAGGCAGAAACCAAAATCTGGCGTGACACTCTGACAATGGAAGCATTTGACACTCATTCTGTGTGGCCAGTACAATAACACACCCAATGCGCACCCCTCCATGCCTGCTCAAAGTTGACACTGATTTCCAGCTGGTAGGCCTGACATAATAGAAACACGTGACACTCATTCTGTGTGGCCAGTACAATAACGCACCCAAGACGCACCCCTCCATGCCTGCTCCAAGTTGACACTGATCTCCAAGACGAAGGCCTGCCATAGTGGATGCATTTGACACTCATTCTGTGTGGCCAGTACAATAACGCACCCAATACGCACCCCTGCCTGCCTTGTCACAGTTGACACTGATCTCCAGCTGGTAGGTGTGTCAACTTTGAGCACGCATGGAGGGGGCCTATTGGGTCCCAACACACACCCTCCATGCCTGCTCAAAGTTGACACTGATGTCCAGCTGGTAAGCCTGACATTAAGGAGCAATTGACCGGCCAGTACAATAACGCACCCAATACGCAAACCTGCCTGCCTTCTCCAAGTTGACACTGATGTCCAGGAGGAGGACCTGACTTTAATGGATTGACACTCATCGACATCCACTGCACCGTAACTGCTTGTCGACATGGTGACACTTGGCAGAGGAATCATCAACCAAAACAGAGTAGCACCAGCCAGGCGGCGAGCGGCTCATTCAGACCTTGACAGCTCGAGCAGCTTGACGGTCTGTCAAACTGCTCGAGGAGTCAAGGTCTGAGAGAGCCAGCTGACACTTCATTCCATGACAAAGCAGACGGTAAGCCTGACATAACGGAATCACTTGACACTCGTTCTGTGTGGCCAGTACACTAACGCACCGAACACGCACCCCTCCATCCGTGCCTTCTCTAAGTTGACACTGATGCCCAGGAGGAAGACCTGACTTTAGTGAACTGTCGTCGACATGGTGACACTTGGCAAACTTAAAGGTATCATCAACCAAAACAGAGTCATAGCACCAGCCATGCGGCGAGCGGCTCATTCAGACCTTGACCACTCGAGCAGCTGGACGGTCTGTCCAACTGCTCGACGAGTCAAGGTCTGAGCGAGCCAGCTGACACTTCATTACATGACAAAGCGAATGGTAAGCCTGACATAATGGAAACATGTGACAATCATTCTGTGTGGCCAGTACAATAACGCACCCAATTCGCACCCCTCCATGCCTGCTCAAAGTTGACACTGATTTCCACCTGATAGGCCTGACATAATGGAAGCATGTGACACTCATTCTGTGTGGCCAGTACAATAACGCACCCAATTCGCACCCCTCCATGCCTGCTCCAAGTTGACACTGATTTCCAGCTGGTAGGCCTGACATAATGGAAGCATGTGACACTCATTCTGTGTGGCCAGTACAATAACACACCCAATGCGCACCCCTCCATGCCTGCTCAAAGTTGACACTGATTTCCAGCTGGTAGGCCTGACATAATAGAAACACGTGACACTCATTCTGTGTGGCCAGTACAATAACGCACCCAAGACGCACCCCTCCATGCCTGCTCCAAGTTGACACTGATCTCCAAGACGAAGGCCTGCCATAGTGGATGCATTTGACACTCATTCTGTGTGGCCAGTACAATAACGCACCCAATACGCACCCCTGCCTGCCTTGTCACAGTTGACACTGATCTCCAGCTGGTAGGTGTGTCAACTTTGAGCACGCATGGAGGGGGCCTATTGGGTCCCAACACACACCCTCCATGCCTGCTCAAAGTTGACACTGATGTCCAGCTGGTAAGCCTGACATTAAGGAGCAATTGACCGGCCAGGACAATAACGCACCCAATACGCAAACCTGCCTGCCTTCTCCAAGTTGACACTGATGTCCAGGAGGAGGACCTGACTTTAATGGATTGACACTCATCGACATCCACTGCACCGTAACTGCTTGTCGACATGGTGACACTTGGCAGAGGAATCATCAACCAAAACAGAGTAGCACCAGCCAGGCGGCGAGCGGCTCATTCAGACCTTGACCACTCGAGCAGCTGGACGGTCTGTCAAACTGCTCGAGGAGTCAAGGTCTGAGAGAGCCAGCTGACACTTCATTCCATGACAAAGCAGACGGTAAGCCTGACATAACGGAATCACTTGACACTCGTTCTGTGTGGCCAGTACACTAACGCACCGAACACGCACCCCTCCATCCGTGCCTTCTCTAAGTTGACACTGATGCCCAGGAGGAAGACCTGACTTTAGTGAACTGTCGTCGACATGGTGACACTTGGCAAACTTAAAGGTATCATCAACCAAAACAGAGTCATAGCACCAGCCAAGCGGCGAGCGGCTCATTCAGACCTTGACAGCTCGAGCAGCTTAACGGTCTGTCAAACTGCTCGAGCTGTCAAGGTCTGAGCGAGCCAGCTGACACTTCAGCCATGACAAAGCGAATGGTAAGCCTGACATAATGGAAACATGTGACACTCATTCTGTGTGGCCAGTACAATAACGCACCCAATTCGCACCCCTCCATGCCTGCTCCAAGTTGACACTGATTTCCACCTGATAGGCCTGACATAATGGAAGCATGTGACACTCATTCTGTGTGGCCAGTACAATAACGCACCCAATTCGCACCCCTCCATGCCTGCTCCAAGTTGACACTGATTTCCAGCTGGTAGGCCTGACATATCCACTCATTCTGTGTGGCCAGTACAAAACGCACCCAATTCGCATTCCTGCTCCAAGTGACACCAGCTGGTAGGCCTGACATAATGGAAGCATGTGACACTCATTCTGTGTGGCCAGTACAATAACGCACCCAATTCGCACCCCTCCATGCCTGCTCCAAGTTGACACTGATTTCCAGCTGGTAGGCCTGACAGAATGGAAGCATGTGACACTCATTCTGTGTGGCCAGTACAATAACGCACCCAAGACGCACCCCTCCATGCCTGCTTCAAGTTGACACTGATTTCCACCTGATAGGCCTGACATAATAGAAGCATGTGACACTCATTCTGTGTGGCCAGTACAATAACGCACCCAATTCGCACCCCTCCATGCCTGCTCCAAGTTGACACCGATTTCCAGCTGGTAGGCCTGACATAGTGGACGCATGTGACACTCATTCTGTGTGGCCAGTACAATAACGCACCCAATTCGCACCCCTCCATGCCTGCTCCAAGTTGACACTGATCTCCAGCTGGTAGGCCTGACAGAATGGAAGCATGTGACACTCATTCTGTGTGGCCAGTACAATAACGCACCCAATTCGCACCCCTCCATGCCTGCTCCAAGTTGACACTGATTTCCAGCTGGTAGGCCTGACATAATGGAAGCATGTGACACTCATTCTGTGTGGCCAGTACAATAACGCACCCAATTCGCACCCCTCCATGCCTGCTCCAAGTTGACACTGATTTCCGGCTGGTAGGCCTGACAGAATGGAAGCATGTGACACTCATTCTGTGTGGCCAGTACAATAACGCACCCAAGACGCACCCCTCCATGCCTGCTCCAAGTTGACACTGATTTCCAGCTGGTAGGCCTGACAGAATGGAAGCATGTGACACTCATTCTGTGTGGCCAGTACAATAACGCACCCAAGACGCACCCCTCCATGCCTGCTCCAAGTTGACACTGATTTCCAGCTGGTAGGCCTGACATAATGGAAGCATGTGACACTCATTCTGTGTGGCCAGTACAATAACGCACCCAATTCGCACCCCTCCAGGCCTGCTCCAAGTTGACACTGATTTCCAGCTGGTAGGCCTGACATAATGGAAGCATGTGACACTCATTCTGTGTGGCCAGTACAATAACGCACCCAAGACGCACCCTCCATGCCTGCTCAAAGTTGACACTGATTTCCACCTGATAGGCCTGACATAATGGAAGCATGTGACACTCATTCTGTGTGGCCAGTACAATAACGCACCCAAGACGCACCCCTCCATGCCTGCTCCAAGTTGACACTGATTTCCAGCTGGTAGGCCTGACACAATGGAAGCGTTTGACACTCATTCTGTGTGGCCAGTACCATAACGCACCCAATGCAAACCCCGTCCAAGCCTGCTTCAAGTTGACACTGATCTCCAAAAGGTGGGCCTGAGAAGGGCAGGCAATGTAAAACGCTAGCCCGAAAACGAGGCGTACTCTTTTTCGTCACTCTGAGCCTTTACGTCCGGGTGCACAGGTCTTCACTTCACGCTGCACAACACAGGTAAACTGGGGTCTGCTGTTACAGGAAAACGTTGTTACCCCCTTTGGTTTATGGTTGCCTCCTGCAACCGTAAAGCACTCCAACGTTGTATGAAGTCACTATGACATCACACCTTCGAGAAAACAAAAGCGTGTTGCTCCACAACACTGCCGAAAACTTTGTAGCTAGTCTACTGGCCTTCGGGTCAAAGCCAAAACACAGTCCTCACACCAGTCATTCATTTGATGACCAGTTGCACGAAAAGAACATGTATGACCAAAGTGTTTCACGAAGTCACACATACAGTACTTGTCATAGCAAGCCGAGCTTAAACTACGGCTCCAAAACAAACCCCTCAATGTACAGAAACTTTCACTCGCCAACTCGTTCATCTCAACGCTTCCCGCGACGGTTGTTCTTGAAAAGCTTGTGATCTGGATTCTTTGCCATGAGAGCCTTACGGATACTTTGCAAACATCTTGCACAAGGAAGTTGTCCACGAAGTAGTGATTCGCGCATCGTCATCATAGCGGTCGCCTTCGAGTCTTTCGTAATTGAAGAGCACACCCTGGTATGACAAGCATAGCCATACGCAGTAGCAACATACACCTCCATGTCAAGCGGAACTCCACTCACCACCAATGGCCCCCCAGGAGCATCACGAAGTACTGCATGTAGCGGTCCTCCATCTCCAAGTCCAGGTTGAAGAGCATCTCCAGGATGATGATGTCCACGATGCTGCAGTCCAGCTTGATGTGCATCTCCAGGTTGATGGTGTCCACGATGTTGTAGTTCAGGATGATGGCCTCCACGACGTTGTACTCCAGGTTGATGTGCATCTTCAGGTTGATGGCGTCCGCGATGTTGTAATCCAGATTGGCGTACATCTCCAGAATGGTAATCTACACGATGGCGAAGTCCAGGTTGATTTCCGTCTCCACGATGACAATCTCCATGATCACGTAGCGGATGTTGGATTTGATGTTCAGCTCCTTCTTGGTCGCTTACCAGATCCACGTTTCTCTTGAAGATTCGACCTATGATTCGCAACCAACTGCTGATACTCATCTGCAAGATCGCGCCGAAGAAGCCCGCAAGCATAACTATCAACAACAAGCCCTTGAACAGTTCCCCTTCTGACCAGCTCAGCATAAACTCGGCGCTCATGGTCAATGATCTGATTGGCGGTCCAGCCGCTGTAGCACTCCTTTGTAACCGATCTGTCTCCGTCGATTTCTTTGTGTTGTCTTCTGAGTAGGGAAGCGAGAAATTTCTTGGATGCTGAAGAGATTTTGGACTCAATGGGGACGCATCGCTGGATCTTGGATTTTCCTTTGCCCTTGGGGTCGTTGCTGCCACCACTTTTGTCATTGATGTTGTTGTTGTGGTCGTCATCGGATTCTCCTGCAATGTTGTACTCCCCGCTACCCCGTAGAAGAGTGAAAGGAGTACCAGGAGCAGGAGCACCATGATCACGAACGGGAGGAATGGCCTCCCCCCTCTCATTGACGGGATAAGCATTTCCAAATCGGAACATGTGACGCGGCAACTTGCACTCTCAGCAACCAAAAGAGAAAAGAGAAGCTTCCGGAGACCCCGAATGGCATATGCACTGTCACTTACCTTCACGCGCTTCAACTCATGTTTTGTGACCTCTTCCTCAAACTCAGCCTTACCGACTAGCTCACCATTTCTTGAGATCCCGAGCATGAATGACAACAATCTGATTCTCTGTTGGTTCATTGCCTTCGTCATCAGGTCCGGAGGGCAAAATTTAGTGCCGATAGGAGACGTTGTAAATTCTCCAGCTCGACACTTGTCTTGAATCCACAAGAAGGCGATCTCCACGTGTCGCATTCGCGACAAACCTTGCTTGTTGATAACAGCTCGACACGACGATGAGTCCACACGGTGACGAAGCTCCACATCACTTCCGCAAAGCCGCTCTAGCACTCTCCTCAGGAAAATTCCCTCTTGCACTGCAGCTAGAGAGCCATGTAATTCCGCTTCGCAACTGCTCAATGTGATGGACTTCTGTCTACGATTAGTCGCATGTACAAGGTTCCCGTTGAGGTAGATAGTCATCGCACTTATCGACCGTCTGTCCCTTTCTCCTGCCCACGAGGCATCACTCACCGCTTCGAGCAAGTGCCCCTCGCCGAACACGCAATCCTCGGATCCATGCTTGGCATCGAGACCTAGACATCGTTGCTGCAATGTTCTTCCCGGGTTGCATGGGGTCAGGAGAATGCCTTGCTCCGGATAGCTCTTCAGGAACTTCACAAGATGCCGAAGGAGACCCCATTCATGTTCCGTTGGCGCGGTGCACTTGCCACTCAAAAGCTTAATCGCATAAAGGCACTCAGGTCTGTCTTGTCCAAGATACAAGAGCACTCCCACGGCAGTCCGATAGATGCCATGGCGCCGTTCATCCAACGGCGTGTCATCTTTCACGTCATGTGGGTTCAAAGGAGACGGGGGCGACTTTCCAGCTGCCCTCTGCAATCCAAGGAGCTCAACGAGTTTCTCTATGTGTTTTCCATCTTGACTCACCAGAATCCCTTCACCCGTGCCCGTGAACTTCCGCTTCAAGAAGTGACACTCTCCCCCTTCAAACGTGCACGGGCCCTCGATGGAAAAACTCAAACCTGCCCCCTTCAACTTGGCTTTCAACTGATCAACACGCTCATCTGTGCTCAGAATCTCCAAATCATCTACATGTGTGGAAACACCGATCTTCTTAGGCTGAATGAATAAAGCCGGAGCTGCTTCAAAAGCTTCAAGTCCATCTCCAGTCATCACACCAGCCAACTTGTCGTAGAAGTCGCGAGCGCCAGCTCGTTGGCCTGGTAAGTTGAACAACAGCTCAAAGATGAATCCATCAAGACGAATGAAAGTCGGTCGACGTTGTGGCACTGTGAGGTATGCGTCTTTGATGTCCCCCGTGTACAAGCGAAGTTTTGGGCATGAACATGCGAGGCTTGCAAACAACTTCTGAAGGCATGCCAATGAAGCAGGGGCATACAAATGTTCCATCGTTGGGTCGATGAACCTAAACTCCTTTGCTACAAGGCGGGATCGCCTCACCCAGGACCACGCCGTGCCCGCTGCATTGGATCGAAACCTCCAATCTCTCACAAACTTGCTCTGCAGGTTCATCATCCCACTCGTGTCATCATTGTCCGTCAACTGCTTTAGGACCCCCATCTCCAACAAACGATTCAACTCTACTTTGTCCATAGCTGCATCAAGAATTTGGAGTTTCTCGGCGGGGAGCTGCGGAGGTCCGTCTTCATAACGACGAGAAGCCCATTCCTTGCTGAGTTCATGATCTACCTGATCTTTGGGCTCTGCACTTTCATCTACTCTCCAGTCTACCTCTAGACCAGCTTCCAATGGATCACCGTCAGCTTCAGCAAAACCTTCTTCACCGTCATGCCCCGTGGGCATCTCTTCCTCTAGCTCTAATCTATTCACCCCACCTGGAACATCAACCATGAGCTCAGCAGACTCTCCACTCGACATTGCACTCGAACTCTCACCAGGCAGGCTCATGGAACTCACAGATGGTGCTGAACCCACGGAGCTAATGCCAGCACCGCCAGCTCCATCCGGTGATGGAGGATCCGATGCCGCTTCATCGCCAGGAGGCGCAGGAGGTCCAGGAGGTAGCTCAGGTCCTTCAGCAATCACAGGTAGACGAACAGCCAAGGGAGTTTTCCGGCGTCTCATGGGAAGAACTTCGAGCGTATGGTCCCACGGAACGCCCTTCATGATCTTCAGGGCTTCGACATCATACCGTTTTGGAGAAAGACGGACACTGCGTGCTTGATGGATCCCCTGAGAGTCACCGACAATGTTCAAGTCCCCCAAAGTGGAACGTCCTAACCAAATGCATGGTTTCCAAGTTTCCCCCTTGCTTTTCGACTTCGGGAGAAATTGCGCATAGACGAACGACCCAAATGGCACAAGCTTTGATTTGTACTTTCGCCCATGGACAAGTTCGAACGGACTACATCCGTCCTTCTGGACTTTGAATCGCGTGTGCAGGAAGGCAGCATGCCTGAATGCCCAAGAGAACAATGGGTCTTTGCTCTCCGTCTTGTGTCCGGTGTGCTGCTCAATGGTTTTCAGAAGACAATTGCCTAGTGATCTTATTGTTCCAATAAACCGCTCTGCACGAGAAGCACCGTGACTTCCAGCCTCAGGTGGAATTGGCTCTTCCTCGGTAGCCAACCCCATTTTGAGTCTAGTGGCAACCACATAGCTCGCCAGTTGTTTCATCGCCGGTTCCGTATCGTACCTGAGTCCAATACGGGGATATCCCAGTGCACTAGCCATCCTGACGATCTCCTCTACGCAATGCTTCAGGCTCCTTCCACCCTTGCCGTCGATGGCTATAGCTTGAGTGTACTTTGATTGAGAGTCCACTACGACGAGATGGGTAGCCAAGGGTTGTTCTTCACCTTCAGTTCCGGTAAACATGTAGTCGATCGAAATCACAGGAAACTCACGCGTTGGACCGCTGTCATCATAATTGTCTTCACGGCTTCGGGCTGCTAAGCATGCTTCACACCAATCAGCGCGAGGAAGATGTGTGGTTTCGTGCAACAACACCAACTCTTCACTAGGTCGCTCGGCAAGTGCTGGAACAAGCGGCTCTCGATCGTACTCTGCTTTCACAGCTTCCGATGCTTCAACACTCACTTTCAACTTGGCCAATGCTACCTCACGCTTCAACCTCTTCCACACTGCAGCTTTAGATCCGTTCTTCGAAATGTTCAAGAAGCGACAGCCGATGCGAAGTTCTCGAAGAGGGCTCGTCTCGGTGAGGCGAACATCATTGACCACAACCGCTTCTTGTTCAGGGTCTTCTACTTCTACAGCGTGGGGACCAAGCATAGGGCCTTCAGGACGAGGCTGAGCAGCATCACCACGATCGACTTCCATCTCATCTTCATTGTCATCACCTTCAGCTCGAGGGGCGACTTGACGAGGACGACCACCGGAGACAGGAGTTCCAAGAAGATCTGGGTCTAAGGGGCCTTTGGACAACACCGTGATCACTTTCTTGGACTTCTCTCCAAGATCTATCTCTCTGCGCTCGCTCCAACACTCTCCACACTCAAAGATCTCGTATTTCCGCCCTTCACGCCACAGCAGAGTGCTGCGATGAGGCCAATCGTCAGGATTGAACCGCAGAGAGGCATCACAAGTCTTGTCAGTGTTCAGCCCGAGGTGGACTAAATGACCATTAGCATCCATGCTCCAACCAGGATCACGCGCATGAAGCTCCAACTCTTCAGGAATTTCAACAACAATTTGGACTCGCGATGCTTCTGGAGGACTGGGGCCTTCATGTTGATGTGGATCTTCAGGGTTCTGGTAGTAGACACGCGAGATGGTCATGTATGTGGCCAAGCTGTTACGAGACCAATGCAAAGGAAAACAAGCTTCACCTCTACGCATTGTCCACCTACCAAACTCATCACACTCAGGCTTCCACTGACGCTTCATGAGCTTCCCCAAGCAAAACAAAGGCTGCTGAACGTGAGCTAGCACTACTCTGTCGTTGAACTCAATAATCGTGCCGTCTTCATCTCTGATCTGGAAGCACACTTGGACTCGCTCTTCACCCCCAGCGATGCGGTTCCCCTGCGCATCCAAAAGGACGCTCATGTTCCCTTCCAGGCTCGGTGAGCCTACACTTCCATAGAGCTCAGCAGGAAGAACAGTGCAATCCGCTCCAGAATCAAGGATCACTTCTACGGGTTGATTCTCATGCGCCGAACTTGTACTGCGATTACGAACAGCACGACAGTAATCTCCCTCATCTTCGTCATCGTCTTGATCTAGCCGAAACCACAAGCAACTCGTAGAAGGAAGCTCGCACTCATCCGCACTGCACTCTACACCTACGCGATCTACCTCTTCAAGACGGCGAACCTCATCAACGTACCAAGTTTCAGACTCCTCGCCGTTCTCCTCATCTTCCTCCGTCAAGTCGAAGGCCATGATGCGACGAACCTGGGATTTCGAGGCAGGAGCAGACGCAGATGACGCAGCAGCAGAGGTACTCGGGGCCGTAGTGGATCGGGTAACGGTAGAAGAAGCATCTTCTTCTTGAACCTGATTTGTTCTGTGGGCCTTCCAACAATCAGCTGCAAAATGTCCCGGCTTCTGACAAATCCAACAGACTTTCTGACCCTTTTTACCCTTTCCACTATCTCCCTTGCCCTTTCCCTTGCCGCCATCCTTGCTTTTGCCCTTGCCATCAAACTTGCCCTTGTTGCCTTTGTACTTGCCTTTGTCCTTCCCGAAACCTTTGTTCTTGCCATCAAACTTGCCCTTGATGCCTTTGTGCTTGCCTTTGTCCTTTCCTTTCTGAACACGATCAACGTCCATTGGACCACTTGTGTCCGCACCGATAGCCTTCAAGACCTGCTCGGAACACCAACTCGACGAACTTCTTTCGAATGTCAGCAAGAGCTCTCGGAGCTGCTCATACTTTGTGGTCTCCGTGATCTGAAGTTGTAGAAAACGACGAACATCTGAAGACAAGCCGTTTAGGAGGGTGGAGATCTTGAGGTCGTCTGGGTACTTCTGGGGGCTCACTCTCTCGTACTCTCCAACCAGGCGCTCAAAAGTCAACATGTACTCTAAGAGTGAGTTGCCCTCCTTGTAAGGAGGGTATCTGGTGAGCGCTTGCGCTAAAGCCAGTGCCCGAGGCCGGGTCGCAGGCTGAAGCTCATCACTCAATCTTCTCCATACCCGAAAACCACACCCAGAAATCTCGGACTTCAAGATCTTCAACGCACGGCCTCTCAAGTAGCTGGCCAAGATAGCAAACAACCTTTCCGATCTGCTCTTCATCTCTGCACTGTAGCTCGAAACTTCAAGAAAACTGTCCGCGGTTTCACACTTCAAAAACTCAGCCTTGTACTCTCCGTCTTGCACACACATGAACGCTTTGAACTGAAAACTCCAATCTGGCCACATTGCTAGCTCATCCTCAAGCGTCTTAGCACTAAACACTTCAGGGCTCTTCACGAACTTGGACTCCTTCCATGTTGTAGTGCTTGAACTTGCTGCAGCTGTAGCCTGAGCTGCCGAAGCCAAAGACTGAACTGCCTGCGCAAGCTGAGCTAGAACATCCGTTGGATCGATTCCGCCTTGACTTCCCGTAGGACTGGCCATTTTCCCGTAGCCGCTCAAGGCTCAGATCACGCCAGTCAAGCTCTTTGCCAGCTGCGCCACCACGCACACCAGCTCTACTCTCCACACCCAAAAGTTGAACTTGTACTCGAAAACCTAGTTGAAGTAGTGCACCCGGCGCGAACTCCGCTGCCAAAAGGTGTTCGAAGAAAAGAAGTGTCAGCGTCGCTCGCTGCAACGCACTCAGAAGGTGGCAGTGGCCACAGCACTCGAACTCAGCTACACAGCAGCGCCGCAGGAGCGCCAATGGCTATGCCAAGCTAAGGAGCACACACTTGGGCCCTACACTACACACCTACACACACACACACCTGGGGATCTGGGTCCTGTCCCCTTGAAGCTCTGGTTCGGACCAGAGCTCCGCTACCATAAAACGCTAGCCCCAAAACGAGGCGTACTCTTTTTCGTCACTCTGAGCCTTTACGTCCGGGTGCACAGGTCTTCACTTCACGCTGCACAACACAGGTAAACTGGGGTCTGCTGTTACAGGAAAACGTTGTTACAATGACAGACAGTTAAAAACAAAAGCACATGGCGGAAGCAGGCACTGACACCTGCAGTTTCTTTTCAATTGCCGAATGACGCTGACTTTGACGGCAAGCTGATTGACTCTGGCGTTTTGCAAAGAATAGCGGACCCCGTTTGACACTGAATCATACTATTCGACAATGTCAATGACGATGTGACACTGGGTCCTGCCCTGCTGGTACCTGAAACAAAATTCCAGCACGTGACTCTAAAATCGACACGATGACACTGACTGACACTCACTGGTCTTCACCAGACGCAATGACAGCTGTGTCTTCCATGTCAGAAGCAAAAAGCGTGGCCGGGGGAGTCTTTGACTCTCCGACCCTATCCTTGGTGCTGACAGTGACACTGATTTCCTTGGCAAGATCTGGGTCCGTCTTTGCGAGCGATCGTTTGACCACTGACTGGGTCTCCATGACCAGCGCTCGCTTCCTGCCCAGGATGAGGGCAGAAAGATGTTAGGATGTTCAAAATAAAACAGACATCAACACGACTGCAAGGTGCAATTTGACCTATCATGTTATACAAAGACAACCGAATGCAACTGAATGTAAACGACCTCATTGAAAACCACGAACTGACATATATATATATATATACAATATTGTAAACATTGTGATAATTATTGTAAAACTTAAAAGTTGGCATGTTAAATCCTGATAAGTGTTGCTTATTCATAATAAATAAGACTATATTGTACTCAATATTCTGTTTGACAAAAGTACTTTAAAAAATATGTAATAATATATGACAATTCAATGTCTAGAATATTTATTATGGCCAGTTATTGTTCTTAGCCGACTTGTTTGCTGCTAGCAAAAAACGACTATTACTGTTCACCATCTTTACTAAACTAGACACTCGTGGACTTAATAGTAATTATGATACCTGGCCTGTTTTCCTGACTCTTCGACAGGATGGGGCGGAGATCCAAGAATTCCTCGGACGTGAGCCTGACCCTCACAAACTGTGACTTGACCTCCGTGGCATGGTCGAGGAGAGCATTCACAGCTTGACTCTGGCCCGTGAGGACAGAATAGCCCACAAAGCATGACGTCTGCGGAACCACATCCAGGCTCAGCTGACGACTGGAGTGGTGGAGCAAGACTTCGGATGGCCATGACAACTTTGCAATACAACAATTGCAACCGAGAACACCTTTGGTCTGGAGTCGCCAGGCCATGCCAGCATCTGACACTGATTCGAACAAGACGATGTTGTCATGACCCTCCACACAGTAGGTCTGTTCGTGACTCTTGGTGTTTGTCTTCATGAAGTTGAACATTGTGAAAAAGTCTGACGACTGTGGAGGCCATTTTTGACACTCCTTTATCATCACACAGTAGTAGGTGAAGGAAACGTCGTTCTTGTCCATGACACTTTGCCTGATGGAGTGCTCCGAAACCACTTGACATGCTCCTGTGACGTTCCTTGCAAACTTGACGCTGGAGAAGATACCTCAGGGTGTCACTCAGAGATGACACTGAGGATGAATGGTACAGGAATGTTGTTGATTGGTAAGTCAGGTCCAGTATAAACTACAGTCTTTCAAAAAGAGACATGTTTAGAAACTTCTCGAGGATGACACTGCTGCAGTAGCAGCACATCGAACTGAACACAAATGGAACACTCCCAAACCGAGTCAAGTGACAGCTCATGACACTGAGCTTCGTCTGCTGCTCCGGGCCCCCCGCAAGAACGGTCAGGGCACGGTTGCAAGTGACGCTGCCACCCCCCGATGGAGTCAAGATGCCATCACAGAAAGCCCTCTGGGCCTCCACCCCCAGTGTGATGGACAACATGACTCTGGAATCGCGAAATGTCTGCAGAGCACGGGGGGTTACTGACTCTAAGGTTGGCTCGTGACACATCGACGTTGAGAATCCCAAGCGTCTCGCTGACACTGACAGGCTGTCCTCCGGGTTTGATATTTTCGGAAGGTTGAGGAAGTTACTACCTTCTGTTTGGTGAAGTTGACTCTGATTTATAGTATTGCTTTTTTGTGCATACACAAATAACAACAGTAACAACAATTAGCTACTATGGTAGCTATTATTTTGAATTATTACACTGGTCTTAGTTTCAGCGAGTTGCCTTCTGACAACTCCTAAGTTGAACCTGAAGTACTTACCTGTGTGTCTGTCGTTGCTGCAGGATGCTCAAGACATTTAACCCTGCTGATAGCAAACCCTGTAAACTCTGACAGGGCACGTAGAAAGCAGCCAGCTCACTCTGGTGGAAAACCGTCCCTTTCTTGACACTGAAGTCCGCCGCAGTGGGGACAAAGTCTCTCTTGGAAAGACAGGCGTAGAAGGTCGCCATGACTCTGCAACTGACAACAAGGGATCAGAAAGGGACACGGACGGCAATGACACTGACAGACTGGAGCCAAGAAGCCGCAGTGACCACTGGCATTTCATCTTGACAGACCAACCAATGACAACTGCTTTAGCAACCACCTCAACTGCTGAGCCTCGGACAGCAATGGCAATGATCGGACCATGGAAACCTGGCAACTGACAGCTGCACAGTCAGTGCTTGGCAGTGTTCTGACTCATCTTTTTTGAATGGCGCTGCAGCTCTTGACGCTCAGCAGCATGCATCCGTGTCTAGTGACACTGAACGCACGGGCATTCTTATTAATTAAAGTTGGATTGACACTGCCACTGCCACACAGGTTCCACATCCCCGGTGGATCCCAAAAGCAGCTCGGGCTCCAAGTGACACGACTAACACTGGATGATGAAGGCGTTCTTTCGTTCAAGGAACCCTGCGACCTTCTGACTCTGAATCTGTGAAACAGAGCAGGACACCTCGACATCACTCTGAGTCTGACTCTGAGTCTGCGAGTCCGAGCATGACATCTGCACATCGCCAGACTGTGGGCGAGGTGTCGTCATAATAATATCATCGTGACCCTCGGCCTTCGCCTCCGACACTGCACCTTCACCAGAACACTGGGCCTGCTTCTTTGACTCTGCAGCCATTCTCGCATCATACCTGTCGGCACATTCGATGACCCTGGTGAGGCGGTCTTCCAACGGCTTGGCATTCGCCCACACCTCGGATGATGTCAACTAGCTAGTGTTGTTTATTAACTGTTGCAGAGTAATATCACAACAGTCAGTCATTCCGACCATCAGCTGTAGCTGCTGCTGCAGTTATAACGACGACAAGAACTGTCAGACTAATAATAAAATAATCAGAACAACATATTCGAGAAATCATACTCATTCGTCATTGATAGACAGTGAATGACACCTGCTGTTTCACATCGTAAGTACAGACAGACTCTACTATCTTCCCATCACAATCAATAAAGCCGGGCACAAATCACATCCACAGTGACAAGCAGATTAGGTCTAAGTCTAAACTCAATAAATATGACTACTGTTAAACGTTACTATCCAGTGCAAGGAGCTGACACTCGCAACTCGTCACGTCTTCGCCTCAGCCTTTCCACCGAGTATCGCCCTTCGTCCACCCAGTTCGTGATGACTCTCCATCCTTGACGCTTCTTATGACTCTGGGCTGGCTCTGACATCCTGCAGACCATCTTGGACTCTAAACGGGCGGTGACACTGTAACTCTGAGAGGCCGAAACAGCAACATTATTGTTGTGCACACTGCGACACTGCTGTCGTAAATGACGCAATTCAACCAAGGATTCTGACACTGCCTGACACTGTCCAAATCATGCCAGGTAAGCCACGAAGCAATGGAGCTTTGACCCTGGCACGGTTAGCGTTCGTGCGGGGTTCGGCAGGGTTTGTTACATGCTCTGTGCCTGTTGCTGCAAATGAATGACTCTGACAATGAATCACAGGTGCACTGTGTCATGAAGCAGCAGTTCAAACCAAGGACAAAACCCCAGGGATTCCTGCTGAATCTAACATGACACCTGTTGCCTGCCACATGGGGAAAGACAGAACAGGCCTCGCAACTTCCCCATCGTCTGACACTGACCTCACAGAGAAAGGAGATATAATTGGTGCTGCGTTTTGACACTTTCACCCTGAATCATGTCGTCGAAAAGTTAACACCTTCAGCATATTCAGGCTGTGTTCCCAAAGCCGTGCATCAGACACTGAATCTGCATCAGAATGCCGTCTCACAACATGACTGACTGAGAAAACTGTTAAACAGAGTGTGCCAGTAACACTGTACTCTTGCATTGGATGCTCCAAGCATACAGGCAATGTTGCTCGACCACGATGGACCCATCATGTGACATACCCACAAGAGCAAAGGAGCAACTGTTCGAACGTCTGAGGCTGACACATGCTATTGCTTGCCGGCTTGGGCTGCTTTGCAGCTTCATCGCCTGCAGTGACTGATGCTCTGAGATACCACTCCGAATGTCCCAGCACACAGGACTGACTCAGCGACAAAGTCAGTGTCATTGTTCGTTAAATACTGTTTAACTGTGACTAGTGAATTAAATATTCAGATCTCAGCTCCCTTCTGCAGTTGCGACATGACACTCAGCCCCAGGAAACATGGCAAGCACTTCCAAGCTGTTTGAGGTCACACTCACCCTCTGGAAGCTGAGCCTTCTGCAAGGCCGAGCAATTGGACCATGACACTGACCTGGATCGGACACAGTTGGTGTATGTGTGAGACAATGATTACGACCAACAGTGTCATAGCAATAAATTATACTATTATTGTCTGACACTTCACACGTGCCACAACCATTCAACCGGCATGGCCTCGCCCAAGGTAGGTCGGTGTTCCAGCTGCTCCTTGGTCTGACAGCTTAGAGGCTTAGAGAGACATGGAACGACTCCACATTGAGGAATCTTGGCTGAAACTATTAATAAGTGTCCATAACCCTCCCATGTGTCAAAGACCAGTCTCCTTTCACATAAGAGCCATCAACATATGCAGCAAAAGACAGTCAGTGCCTCAATGACACAGTGTGCAGCCTCAGAAAATAGTGGCATGCCAATACGAAGGCCCAGGACTCTGAGACTGCTGCTTTGCCCAGCAAAAGTAGCAGCACTTCGGAGCCGCAGTATGACACTGACACCTCGGAGATACATGGTCAGGAGGCAGTGCTGTGATCTGAGTGTGCAAGGTGACACTACTGGGCAAAATCTCTCCCGAAGCACGCACGACAACCACGGTTTAACAATGCCCCTGCACACTCAAAATAAGCAGGTGTCCTTTTTTCCACAATGACACCTGCCATCTCATGTGGGAAGACCACAACGTGACGTCTTCACGTGACACACCCACACTGGCAAAGTCGGCAATGACTCACTGCAGTCGAGCTGTGACACTAAGCCTTCAAGTCAGCAGTGTGACCACTGACCCTGACATCGCTAATCGACATCAAAAGCACGGTGCAGTGCATAACGCTTGCCCCAACCAGACGTTGATCGCCGAAGCTTCGTCCGAGACCGTGACGCTTCATGCCTAGCAGACTTTCTTGACTTCTTGCCGAGCTTCTTCTTGGTCTTCTTCGCAAGCACCCTCCTGACTCTCTTTCTTGAACCCTTCTGATTCGGTAGTGACTGTGACTCTGCAAAGAGTGGTAGAAGCAAAGCCTTGTCGAAGTTGTCTGGTAACACTGGCCGTCCATTGTTTCGCATGTCCTTGACTCTGAGAAGGCTCAGACCCACCAGTGTGACCGCTGCGACGACCTCGATGTGCCTGGGCTGTCGCTGTGTGAGGTGGGGTGGTTTTTATGGCACTACTGATATAGGTTTCGAAACGACATTTGCCGAGGCACATGGTGTTGCCTGCAAGGCTTGACAGCTGACTGCTTGTTATCGACACCGGTTCCAGCTGGTCCATTGGGAAACCATGTAGAATCATCTTCTCCATAGGGGTAATGACACTCTGGCTTTTGACACTGTACAGCACTGACCCTGGAGTGATGCAAGGGCAGTAGCCATCACAAGCCCAGGCACCGCGGCCAAGAGACTGTGACACATCCACAACCAAGTCATCCTTGCTGTGACACTGGTATGTCAGCTGCAGTGCGTCTTTCATCCGCGGTGTGAGTCCAGAGTCACCACCAGCTATGACTCTGCAAGTGTCCAGTCGGTGCGTTTTTCGAAACACAGCATGCTCACGCTCCCACTCTTGGACAGGTGGCCTTTTCCCTCTGACTCTAGTCTTGCATGTTGTGGGCTTGGGTTTTTGGAGTCTCTGACACTTCTCTTTCTCTGGATAAAGACTCTGTAGCTCATGATCCTTCCCCAAAAGACGATCATGTAGGCTGACACTCAAAGGGCGCTTCATAGAGTTGAAAACTTTGCAACCCAATGATTGAAGCGACTCTACATTGTCTGTGATCAAAAGGTCCTTCCTCAGTGCCAAAATATAAACTCTTGGACGCCTGACACTATGTCCCAGCATCGTCGGGCAAACGACAAAGTGGAACAGGCGATATGGCCTCAGGCACTGCATCCTTGACGCTATGTCGGAGATGAACCGCAGGATCCCGACAACGTTCTCGAAAATGGCTAACGCTGGTGTCAAGGCCAGAGTCACTTCCAGCATAGCCTGCATTGATGTATTGTAATTCATAAAATTATTATATATTATATCTGCTACTTATTTATAGGCAACAAAAACAATAATTCAATTTAAGCCAATTAAATATCTATAATATTGAAACCAAAATGAGATACTCTGCTAAGTAGTGACTATTAATGTGTCATATCAATGTGTCAGCCCATTGCAGGATGCTACACTACAGGGAACAGCTTACCGAATGACCCTGCCAATGGTGTTACATTACCCGCCCGGCCTTGAAGGGAGCAAAGTCCTGACTCTCGAAAAAGAGACTCCTGTTGTTGAGTCTTGACCACGGCTTGCAAGGGAAACCACAGTAATAGCTGTTGACACTGGGCAGTTCACTAGGGTGGCGACTGACCATGTCTTCGAAAACTTGTGGCTGACTCTGGCCCCGCTGCTTTGACGTCTGCACAATCCAGTCTCGACAATGTTTCATCTTGTCTGAAGCGAACTTGTGAGTGACACTGAGTCCGAGGGCGTGCAGTGCAAAGATCGGGGCATCAGCCCCACTGCAATCCGTGCCCACATCAAGATGGACGGAGCTGACACTCGCATCTCTCAGACCATGTTCCTGGAGCCAGGAAGTCCTCGAGGACTGACACTGGCAGAGCATTGGGCGAACCCAGCTGTTGAGACACTGCAATGGTTGCGACTGCGGCTTTCCATGGTCACGAAAGAAAACCATTCTGTCCGACTCTAATTTTCGCTGTCTGACACCGTTGCTAGTTTTGACACTCTGAATGCAATGAGCGGTTTCTCTAGCTGGCTTGCAGTCAACGATGAAGATTACATTAGATTATTTAATATGTCTTAAATTTCAATATTAACTAAATTCTTATTAAATTATTATTCTTTAAGTCACCCAAAACAACTAGTTCAGGATTAAGTGTTCATGATGCAACTGGCATTAATGAATCTGAAATCAATATCCATTTAATTTGTGCTACTTCAGAATACCAACTGCAGCTTCTCAACACAATTAATATAATCTGTTCATATAGTACTGACTGACCATTAAATCCAACTTGACTCTGCTCTTCGGACGAGCAGCAGAAGCTCACAGGCTGCATGCATGTGGAAAAAAGTCTGCGTCAGCTGACATGATTCAATCAATCACTGGCCTGATCTTGCATACACATTGAGTCCCCGGCAAAACACCGTGCACACGGATCTGCAAAGACACCTGGCCGGCCGAAGGCTGATATTGACAGCTGACAAACAGAGTTGAACAAACTGCCAAGTGCGAACCTAAAGAGGGAATTCAGCATGACAACCTGGCACTGGCTGCTGGCACTTGACACTCAGCAATGATTCGTCTTTTTCGCGCAAGCAAGCATCAAAACTGTGTCATTATGATGCACCACAAATTTGCGTGACGGTGCATCGTGACTTGACAATGTAGTCAACTGCAGCGATGACTCTGACTCTGAAACTGACCACCGGCTGCTTTTGCTTCCAAAACTCAGCAGGAATGACACTGCGACTCTGCAGTGAAAGCCAAACCCTCTTTCTTAGTGACCCAATGATGAATGACAGTCGTAATATAATACGACGACTATTATTTTCGACATATGTTCCATGTGATGGTCTGAAAAGGAGGGACATTGCTGACACTGCTTGAAACACAAAATTGCTCGTCACCTGTCATCACCATCTTCGGCCGCACTTGATTCTGACTCTGAGTCAGCATCACCCTCGTTCAGCTGCTCGAGGATGACATCTGCGAAGTGATTTTCGACCAGTGGGCCCAAGTCTTGGTCGAAGTAGTCGCTGTCCTTTGACGCTATGAGCTGGAGAGCCTTCAGGTCGAGAACATTTGACAACCATGAGTTGTGAACTTCATGTCGAGTGACGCTCACGTAACTGAGCCCGTCTTCCAGACAAACACAACCCAGGCAGCCTGACCCTGGTGTGAGGTCCACAACACATGACACGTCCAGGGCCCCAAGGAGGGCTCTCCACAACTCCTGACTCTTGGTCTCTTGGTAGAAGAGAGGGCAGCTGGCACTCGCATGCTTGGGAGGGCAGTCTGACCCTGCGAAGATCTGCTGCTTCTTCTCGAGACTGATCTTGGGCCGGCATGACACTTGGGGGACACCGAAGAAATTGAGGTCGTGGGTGGTAGTCTTCTGACGCTTGCCTGACTTCTTGTCGGTGGTTTTCCAGGGTGCTTGGAACTCGTCTGTCCGGTCCTTGACACTGATCTTGACACGGGTGACAGGAGGGATCAAATAGCCTCGCTCAAATGACTCTGACCCAGCAAAGATTTTCCTTGCCCGGGTGCTGACCCTCTTGCGGTTTGAGTAGAAGATGCCAACCTCGTGACTCTTGGGGAAGTGAGCCTCGATGAGCTTTCGTGACTCTCGAGAGCATCCATCCAGCAGCAGAATAAAGTCTGACTCTTTCTGGACGTGGCACTTGTTGAGGTAGTCGAAAAAAGGGGTGACGTCGTCACTGTTGACACTCGGGAGGCGGTTCCAGGCATTCTTGCCATCGACAAAGAGGTCCATCGAGAAGACCAAAAGCCGGTGACTCTCGTTGAGCTTACCGCTCCACGACTTGACACTTGTTTTGTCGAACAGTGTCTTCAGTGACTCTTTCGACTTGCCTGCACAAATCCCAAGTTGACAATGCTCTCTTCGGAGCTTCTGACCCTGTGACCAGACATGTTGGCGTTCCTTCTGACGATCTGACTCTTCAACTTCATCGTCATTTGGGTTCGAAGTTCGCCGAACAAGTTCACGGAATGACACTGGAGGTGAAGTGGAGGCAGTGACACTCGAAGAGGTGAGGTTCGTCAGAGCTGTCACTGTGGCTGACACTGACGCTGCGAGCTCGGTGCAGCTTTTCTTGGACTTGGAGTCCTCCAGCAGACACTCCAGCGGATCTTTGAAGTTGACAGCTGCCTGAATCAGCGGATGCAGGCATGCTTTCACAAAGGAACCACATGTGTGTGACACTACTACATGTCTCTCATGCACAAAAAGTGACACTGACACTGAGGACGTGCCTTGAGGTCATTCTCGAAATCACACTCCAGGAGGGCACGGAAGAGCTCGCATGACAACTTGCCGGCTTTGCAAAGATCGCCACTGACTCTCTCCATGGCAGGAATGTCGGCCTTGTTCTCGTTCTTCTCTGACACTTCACCGAGAGTCAGAGTTTCATCTGACATGGAGGCATCGACCATTGACCCTGTTTCCAAGGGTAGTGACTCATGAAACCGCAAAGGACTGCTGATCTTCTGCAAGGCCTTCATGATCTTGACACTCTCAGGATTGGGTGCGCTGCTGTGACCCTGGGACGAAGCAACCTTCACCATGTCCATGACAACTTTGAGAAGGAAGGCCTTGACACATGTGGTCTGTGCCCAGCCACCACCACCAGCCTTGTCGATGACTCCTAGGGTGTAGAAGCTGGTGTCGCAGTGCTCCCTCAGGAGTGACACTAAGCAGCTATCCAGACAGAACTGCACCAGTGACCCTAACTCTTGTGGTTGCCAACCAAACAATGACAACTGCTTCGAGCATAGCTGTACAAGTCGTGACAACTTGGTGTAGGAGCTGCTCCAAACATCACGGCCGAATTGACGCTGAATCTGGATCAGGGTCTGCTCTATGCCAGGTGACTCTGTCATTAGGGAGGCCACTTTGATCGCACCCTGCAACATGGTCGTGTTGACTCTCTGACCATTGAACTTCACACCTGACTCTTCAAAGCGCTTCAACACAGATGCTTGGCTGCCCTCAGAAGCGATCGCATTGACCCTCTTTGCGAAGGTGTGGAAGCTATCCGCCAAAGCACCGACCCTGACTCTCTCTGAGTGCTTCAAGGCCTCTATGATTAACTCTTTCTCATCAAGATTGAATGCCCGAATCGTGACACTCAAGGCCATTGTGTGGAGCTCCCAGACTCTTGACTCTTCCAGGGGCGGTAGCACAGTGGCCTTTGACTCTTCATCCAAAGCCTGGCCCATGCTCAAGTACCAAGCGAAAAGCCTGGCTGACCCTGCAATGAGCTGCAACCCTTTAGGCCACACAGGAAGTCGACCGAGATCTTTTGACTCTGCCAGGAACGGGTCTGAGAAATGCAGCCTGACTCCTGACACTTTCTTGGAGTTGTTGCTGACACTGTGCATCAAGGCAGTCTGAACCTCAATGACCTCTGACACCGAAGGTTCTTCAAGAAGAAGACGGTTGTGGCCCGGATGACCCTGACCCTGGAGAAACAAGGGAAACGGGTCCAGCCAGTAGATGGATCCACCAGCTTCATACATCGAGGTTCTTGTGACACTGACACTGCAATTGTCAGGGTTCCACACCTCCTTGTAGTTCGTGACTCTGGCCTTGTCACATGTGATCTCCAAGGGCGGGATGTCATGCAGCTTCTGGCCATGACTCTGGAGTCGCTCTGGAAGTTGTTGGTGCACCTGACACTGACACTGACATCAATTGTCAAATCAAACTACAACATAAAACTGACACTGTCTAGATTTGTCAGACGTCTGCGTATAAAATCCCCTAAGAAACACTGGCAAACTAAATCTGTTGCTAATTTCAGAGCCAAGCACAAAGCGAATGACACTCTTCATGAAAATGTACGCTCCAGTCGTCTTTGACTCTTCCTCGTCCGGAAGTGCAGGCATGGGCATGCGAGTTGACACTGGTGTGCTCTCCTTTGCCTTCAACTTTTCCACAGGAATAACCAAATCGTCAACTGGAGGTGACACTTCTGGCTCTTGCTCAGCCATTTTCACTGTCGGTGACGCTGGAGGTGAAGCTGGCTTCTGTGACCCCTGCTGGGGAGTCGCCTGAGGCCTTGGAGGCAGCTGACTCTTGGGCGATTCGGAAGGCTGCACCAAAGGCTCTTTCTGTTGTGGCACTGACCCTGAAGGCTCTTTCAGTTGCAGCACTGACCCTGAAGGCTCTTTCTGCTCTGGCACTGACCCTGTGTCAGGCTTTTTCGGGGCCCGTCTTGGCTGCACCACTTTCGGGGCAGGGTTGACCATGGCGGATGACACTGACTCTGTGCTAGTGGCTCGAATGATCCTAGATGGCAAGATCTGCGACTCTTTACGTTCTGGGGTATGCCAATACCTCGATCGTTGGCGCCAACGGCCGACCTATTGACATGTGCAGAACGCATGAGCCAATACCTCAAAGAGCTCAGACAAGTGTTGACGCTATTGGCATATGCATACTGGGTATGCCAATACCTCGGCCGTTGGCGCCAACGATCGAGGTATTGGCATACCCAGTATGCATATGCCAATACCTTTTACAGCGAAGTCTGACCTCTGATGTGCAGCGGGCCTTGGTTCTCTCGACGATGTGACTCTGGATGGGCGTTACCTGAAGCGGGCACAACTGTGCAAACCCGGCATGCACAAGCTGCTGGGGCCTGACACTCCATTTTCCCCCAAGGTCCCCATTGCTCTCGAAACGACCACAGCTGTGGGTCTGACAACTCAATGAAACTCAGAAAGATATTAGTGTATAACAAACCCTATTAGTCTTCATGTGATGGATGCTTGGCCCCTGGGAAGGCTTTCCTGACTGCGAAGTCACAAGATTGACGACTTATTAGTATAGAATAATACAGAAATGTTGAGTTGCTTTTTATACAATTCCAATCTAACTAATTAAAATGAGGTGACGAAGCAATTTGAAGAGGCATCTCTGCAACAAAATTTCACTGGACTAATGACACTGCTGCACAACACCCTGCCTGCACAAGCTGCTGGGGCCCGACCTGGCAAGACATCTGCATCTTTGAACTGTGCTGACTCTCCGGAAGGACATGCAATCTGAACTCTCCAGACAGCAAACGCCAATAATGACTGTTGACACTCCATTTTCCCCCATGCTCCCCATTGCTCTCGATACGACCACAGCTGTGGGTCTGACAACTGAGTGAAGGAAACTCAGAAAGGTTAGTGTCTAACAAACCCTAGTAGAGAAGGCTCGTACTATTCGTCTCTTCTAGGTAGGATTGACACTGACACTAACCCTTCTTGACCCTTGTTTTTGGCTTCTTGGCTACTGGAGCTGACACTCCAAAGTGCCAAGCATTGCCTTTCTTTCCAGGCACCTGTCGCCTTGGGCACAAACGCCTGACTGCTGCCATTGCAGTGTGTAGTGACTCTAAGTCACTTATCTCAAAGCGGGCTTCTGAAGCCTGACAACTGAGTGTCCAAACAGATTCACGATTTTGGCAAATGTGTTTCATGACTCTGCTGACACTCGGGTAGTTGTGCTGAAACACTGGGGTTAGACAAAATATTATTGACTCTCCAGTGAATGCTGCGGGCTTGTAGTGTCTGATACTTTCCATCCTGGACTGACTCTGCCAGTCTTTCTTCCCGATCAAGCCACCACCATATGCCACCAGAGTCAGATAGGCCATGACACTGCCAAGCCTTGAGGTATTTTGGAAGGTTGTTGCACTTATCAAGTGTTGGTCTTAGTCTCAGACCTGACTACATGAATCAATCGTTTTGGGAAAATGATCAAGCCCGGGCCAACACACTTAAATATTGACTGTGTATTGAATAATATTAAAGTGACACACATTAAATTAAACTTAGTATTCTCTGACACTCTGTAAACTGTAGCAATTATTATTAATTAAATAACCCATCTCAACAAACAAATCCGATACTGGTCATTAAGCCTCACAATCGAGATTCGATGAACGGAGCTGTTCCATTTTGACACTGTCATCGACCACAAGAAGATTTGCCTTCCTGACCTCTGCAAAGTCGACCTTGGCCAATTCTCGAGGACGCTTGTATGTGACGATGGAGGGAATGTCACTGACACCGTCTTTGGTCAAGTCCAGAACCAAATCGTTGTCTCCAAACTGTGGCACTGTAACATGACACTGTCCAGAATATTGCTTCATGACACTGCCTCTCCGTAGCGGTGGAAGACTTGGCTTGATTCTGAGCATATTTCTCTGACGCTCCACCTGGCTGTTCTGCTCTCGGAGGACAGTGACTCTGTGGAAGTCCTGCAATGCCTTGTTCCACTTGGGGTTTTTTTCCATCTTGTGACACTCCTTCCGGTGCACTTCCTTGACACTGAACCCGAAAAATGTTTGTTCAGGGGCCTTGCCCGACACTAAAGTTCGGATTCCTGCTCTCTGACTCTGCTGCAGTGCAGCGAAGGTCCCTTTCTTCTTGACTCTGACAGTGCCCTTGTCAGCTCTCTGCTTGTAGCTTCGAAAGCGCCTGCCATGACGCTGAAGCCACAGGTCAGCACAATCGCGTGTAAACTGTGTGAACGACAAGGTCTTTGACTCTGACACATCGGCTTCGTTCACACTGTACCCAGGGACATGAATGGGGGTGGCCACCTCTGACTCTTCCTTGGGCCCATCCAATCGAAGTTCAAGCAGGTCTGACACAGTAATGCCATCCAAGTCAAGTGGACCCTTTGACACTTGCAGGAAATTGCGCAGCAGACTCAAATCTCTCTCCACACAACATTCCCCGTCCAAGATGGACAGGTAAAATGACACTATCTGAGGGAGTGCATCTGACAATGTCAAATGACGACTGCCTTGCAGTGCAGTGCCAATCCCAAGGACCCTGGCCCAGGCAGGTCTGTTGTCGTGCTGTTTCGCTGCTTTTGACACTGTGCTAGGATCTGACACCAACTCTGACATGACTCCTTCGAACTGCTGAAAAGCATCTGAACTGCTGACATTGACAGCTCTTGACCTGAATCTGGAATCCAGCGCATCAAGAATAACTCATGACTGTAAGCTTTAATAATCAAAGTTTTGGATGACACAAAAAACGGACTAAGCCGATCCAAGGTACAGCTTTTTCAAGCGAATGCGAGCCATCTGCAGAAGTTGCTGCCACGTATCTGACTCTCCACGATCCAAAGCTCGCTTGGCTTTGTCCCATGACACTAAGTCGAAGACTGTAAACACCATGTGCAGGTCACCAGTGTGGTGGTCGGCATTGACTCTGGCAATGCAGGCATCAGCAGCAGCGGAAACCGACTGCATGACATCTTGACACTGTTTCTTGGACAAAGGTCCCCACAAATGGTGCAGCTTTCCAGAATAGCTTACAGCTGACGCTTTCATGGCATTCTGCACAGCCAACAAAGACCATGTGGTTTCATCTGACCCTGTTGCTGAAGCTGGAAGATCTGCGAGCACGTGGCCTTCTATGAAAAGCTTTGTGACCCTGTGGACAAAGTCGTCTTTCTCCGCTTGACACTTGCTGATGTCGTGGTCGGCAACGTCACAGAAACGAATGACCCTGAGGAGTTCACAGTGGAAGTCGGCAGACACTCCTGCTGTCAAGACGTGCTTCGCTGTCATTTGCTCAAGGAGTTGCTGACAACTCCATCGCATATTTGGTGTAAGCCTGACATCTGACGCTTGGTAGGCGAGAAGCAGAGCAATCGGCTCCAGGAGCCGAACATATTGACTCTGTGGCTTAGCACAGCTGTCGAAACGCTGTTTGGCAAAGCTCAGGGTGCTGATTGCACGCTTGACACTCTCACTGTGCGAAGAGTTAGGCTGACACTCAGCCTGGATCGCTCGGAACTTGAGCTTCCACTGTTCCGAGTTTTGCAAACTCGGAATGACTCTGCAGAAGTGCTGCCAAAACTCTGCAAACTGACTCTCCATTGTCAGTGGCAAGCCAGCACGTCTGAACTGATGTGCCCGGTCTATGACGCTGATCTGGAGGTTCGGCAGGCAAGTTGCTCGCATGACACTCATGCTTTTCTTCATACATTTCGCTCCGTCTGTCGAGCAGGATCTGACACTCGAGAGGAAGTGTGTCACCAAGTCAAGGTCGACTGACTCTTCATCAAGCACCACGGAAAGCTTCTCAATGCCAACCTTGACACTGTCAGAAACCTTCACACTGTAGTCTTCTTCCAGATCTTGCAAATCCGTCTCTGACGCTTTTCCATGGTGTGTGAGAACTGCAAGGACGCCGGTGAAGACAGGGCAGTGTGACTCTTCGGATTCGTCTTCAGAGGACTTCCTCTCGCCAGCAACTGCTCTGAAGCGAATGACCCTGAAGGGGGCCTTGTCATCCAACGACACTGAAATAAACTTTGCTGACCGAATGACACTTCGCTTTCGCCTGCGAGTGACTTCTGTCATGATCTGAACCATCTGCTTGTACATTTTTCGCGAGCACTGACCCTGGCGAAGTCCGATGAACGACTCGGTCCGGGACTGACACTCTGCTTTCAAGAATGACACTGGGCTCTGCACCATCCTCCACGCACGAAGCCAGTCTGCCAACTCAGGAACATGACCCTTCAGTCGATCCTCGTCCTCTCGAGGCATCATGACGCTGCAACTGAGAGGCTCATCCGGACACTGCATCATATGCACTGCTCGTCGGTGCATCTGACACTGCGAGTGCTGGTACAACGCTGACGCTTGCATCTGACTCAGTGCTCGGATCTCATATCTGGCCCATTTGGAATCCCAGCGATGACTCTTCCTGCTGCCTGTGACCTTGACACTGAGAGAGCGGGCTCGAAGGGCTGCGCAGGCAGCACATCCGAGACCCCATGGCCCTCCCATTTTCTTGGGTCTTTCTTGGAGCCATGTGACTCTGACCCTCTTGCCAGCACGTGTCTGCAGAAAAGAGCCGTGACTCTGACACCATTTGACTCTGAATCTCTGGAACCAACATCTTGGACAGGACTGATCGAACTCGTCATGACACTTGCCATTGCTTTCTGTCTGGACGCTGACACTGGTGTTGTTGAAAGCTGTCATCTTTCTCTTGGTGCCATGTGCAGATGCCAGCTTCTGACTCTTGGGTCTGTCCGAGCAGGAAACTTGAAGTGCTGACTCTGCAGCTGCAGCAGAACGAGTTCTGACCATGGAAGTTGACACTTTGCCAGACGAAGGGAACACCTTGTTGTCGTAACACTTCTGCAGTTTGGAGGGTGCACAATGCGCACGTCTCAGCATGGCAGCGATGACTCTGACTCTGCTGTTTGTTCTGAAATGCTCAGTTGCTGACACTTCTTGGAGACACACTGTTTCCAACCCACACCGTGTGCTATCTGAAGAATCCTTTGAATGTTGACTTTGACTGACCTGAAGCACTGAGAATCCAAATAACTTCAACGGATCCAAAATTACCTACTGTTGCGGACGGCTCATTGTCGTATTTTGGCCAAGTGCCTCCCATTAATGTGTTCAAGGCAGAATTTTGGATCGCGAGACAGGACTTACTCATTATGACATCTCCGCAGCAGCAAATTGCTAAGGCGTCTCTGCTTCCCCGCTTGTATTCAATTGGAGCAAACCTGGCAGAGGACTATAAATCACAACAGTGCAACCGTGCCAAGAAGGCCTGCTGACCCGCTGGGCATCCGCCGGCGAAAGGGCTTCAACACCTGAGGCAGTTGGCTGCTCCATGCTATTATTATTAAGGGACTCAAGAATGACAATTTGAATCAGAATTGCTTGACACTGAAATCCTACTTGTCAAGTCTCAAAGACCCGAAACCCCTCAGCTGTCGAAAATCTCCTGGCCCAATGACACTGGGTGTAGATAGAAACAAGCGGCAGCACACCAACGCTCGCAGTGCACACCCACACACAGACTGAGCAAGTGGCACTGTGCGGTCAGGCTGACCACCTGTGACTAAAATATTAGTGTGCGACTTGGGTGCGAGTTGGGTTTTTGCAAAAAACAACACAGTGATCTGACACTTGACCATGGGTAATACTTATACTGACTGTTTCGAAGATCTGAGGAACCGAGGGGATGGGACATGAACATGACCTGCCACTTGCCTGCGATAGATGCCCTGCTAGGCTTCGATTGGTACATGCATGCTGCCATGGGGCTCAAGTAAGCCAACATATGCCACTGAGTTTGACTCTATTTGTTATTGCTGCTGGAATCTAAGGCTTGAGGCTGAAGACAACAAAGACAACTAGTAGTTGTGAGCTCTGGCAGCGAATGGGACTTGCCGCACAAAGTGCTACTTAGTGGAATTATTGGAAGATTAACTACTAGCGGCGAATGGGACATGCCGCGAACAGGAAAGGACTGTGGCTCTCAATTCGGTTTTACACAGGGAAAACTCAGCACAGGGCTATCCACACCAGGTGCTCCAGCTCGCTACCTGGCAAAAGCTTGCAGGCACCCAGCCAAATGGGGCAAGATAAGACTCTGAATTTCCTGAAACCAGCAACGGCTCCTGAATTATTATATATCTTATTTAATTTAGTGCAGTCAGACGGGGCTCTGGCTGACTCATCACTCATCCACAGGCAGATCACCACAGGCCTGTCACAGCAGTGGGTCATGTTTGGCAATGAAATGCTGGCTGATCTTAAATTGATATGACTGTCGTGACGATGGCAGCATTCAGAGCACTGACTGTTTTGACGCTTACTCTGGCAGTCCATCTTGTCTACTAAAAGGGCACCCCATAGCCCAGTGACACTCACCTGCTCTCATGTTCTTCACGGTCGTGAGCTTTTTTTCGACTGACACTGCCAAATATTTCTTGCGGCACTCGTCTTCGTCTTTGACACTGGAACAGGCAAACGAGAATGAGACGAGGCTTCTGACACATCCTGGCAGCTGCTGTCCATGACGCTCAAATCGTTCCACGATTGACATTGCTGAAGCGATGACACTATAGGCAACAGCATCACCGAATAAGCTTTTCAGCTCAGCAATCTGACTCTCGAGCCTCAACCGCATTGTCTGGTAAATCCCAGTCGTCGCTACTGGGTGTTCTGACACTGCAGAGGAGGCGCCATCATGACACTGACTTTCAGAAGAGTGTGCTGGCAAAGGCTCTGACGCTGTCCCACATCGAGGTTCACTCTGCATCCGGGATGTGGTTCTCCCACAAGGTGTCTTTGCTGACTCTGTCATTGCTGTAGCAGACGGACCAGACCATTGATATTTGACACTGCCCTCAGGCTTGGCATGACCCTCCTGGTCAACTGACACTTTGCGACGCAGTCTACGGCATGGCTTCTTCTTGTGTCGCCCGCGATGACTACTGCGGCAGCCTTCACAGTAGTTATTCGGCTTGCGCCGAAACGTTCTGGCACCGCACAAACGGCAGGCAAACCCAGCCATGACTCTGGCTCTGTAAAGCAATGATTTCTTATTATCTGAACTTCTCGAAACTGACACTACTGTAATACGACGACTAAGGTACTGACTGGTGACTAGTCATTGAACTTAACTTTGATTGTCTGGCTGTCATTGCACTATGAACACAGTAGCAATACAATGAGATTTAACAGTTGACCCGATGTGGTTGTTCTGAGCAACTTCCTGTGTTGTCGTCGTTCTGCGAGCAGGTTTTGCTGACTCTGCTAACGGCCTTCATTGATTGACTGAGCAAAATGACACTGAAAGTGCTGAATGACATGACCACTGGCACAGGACAACACTCGCAGGCCCCGCCTCAGGTCTTGCTCCACATCTTCTCGAACAAAGGCAAGGCTTATGAGTCCCATAAGCTTTGCCTTTGTTGGAGAAGTTGTGGCAGGATGATGTTGACACTGTCAGCCTCGGCCATGCATGGAGTGGTGACTACACCCTCGCGTCTCTCTGACTCTCTTATACAGGCCAAGTATACCTCTAATTCACTCTAGCAGCTGCAAGGCAACACTCCATTCCCTCAGCTGTTCCTGGGCTTCCAACGGACGTCTGCCAAATGGCTCGGACGAGTGGGTGTCTGGCACATTCGGCCAAGAGATCCTCATAGCCGAATGTGCCAGACACCTACCTAGGGGCCAAACTGCACACACACACACACACACACTCTCTCTCTCTCTCTCTCTCTCTCTCTCTCTCTCTCTCTCTCTCTCTCTCTCTCTCTCTCTCTCTGTGCTCAAGCACTTGCAAGGTGAAAAAATTATAGAAAGGGGGTAGCCCGGGAGTAAAACGTTAAACTTTGCTCACCTCCGCTATTATTTCATTTCCTAACAGCCTAACACCGTCATTTTTCGCAATTGCCTTATTCGTTATTTTCCTAAATTTTCCAAGAATTTTAAATTCAATATTACCTTCTTCATTTTATTTTATCTATCCACCTTATCCACTTTTCGGAAGGGGCTTCTAGGGTTTTTTCTCAAATATTGCCTTTCCAACCATCGTTTTTAACACATATTTAATCCTTATTCATTTTATAATAACTCCCCAACATTCATTCCAATTCTCATACCATCGCGCCTAATTCATTTCTCCTATTTTTCATCCTACTTTTCCAAAGCTCCCTAACAATATTCTTACCAAAGCTTCTATTACTTGAAGTCCTTAAACATCATATTAATTATTTTAATATGATGGTTATCTAATCCATTTCATCTAGATTCAAATACCTATTATTATGTCTTTCAATATAAGCGTTTCTTTCTTCTTCTGTCAAATCCCAATAAGTGTTTAATGATTTTGATTTCTTCACTTTCTGTTGTTTGCTACTTACTTCTTCTAACTGCTCCCATAATTTAGATTTTACTTTTTCATCTTTTTCATTGTTCCATTTATCACTAATTGTTTTAAATTCTTCATTAAGCTTATGACTTTTACTATTAAGATGTCTGTTAAAATTTTCTTTTCTAAAAAGTGCTGTTCCTTCAAAAATTCTACATATATCACACTCAACAAAGCGACATAGTGCCTCTTTCTTCATTTTTCCTCTTAATATTATATGGCTTTTTGTCTTTAAGTGATTTTTATTTTAGGTTTCATTTTAGCTAGACTTCTTCAGATTTTATTTCCATAATTCAATAATATCTTTACAACATTTGATACTCTTCAACTTACAGCTTTTGTCAGATATCTTTTTTGACAATTCAAAATAGCACGATGACTTTTTATTAAGCCACATAACAAGTTCTTCTGAATTATCTTCATCTAATGCTTCTATTCTGCTACTATACTTAGATATTTTCTTATAAATATTGTCTATGTCCTCATTTAATTCTTCCAGTTCAATTTCATATAATTTCAGTTCTTCTTCTTTCTCCTTAATACGTTTCTCGCTCATTTCACTAATATTATAAGGCTTCTTGTCTTTAAGTCATTTTATATTTTCAATCAACCAACAACAACTCGTGTCTATTATAGTGCTTTTCCCTACCTTCTAAAACATAATATTTATTAAGTTGTGGGTCTCGTTTTACTTCTTTAACTTCATAAATCTTATCTTTCCATTGAGAGCGTGTCTCCTTCCTGCTGGTATAGTTGCCTTTTCCTTTATCAAATATTTTAACCTTATCTCCGACTTCAATCTTTGGATATCTCCTTAAATACTTTTCTTTCAACACTGTGTTAGCCTTAACTTCAACAGAATTCTCGTCTTTATGTGCATCATCAGGTATCATTCCAGTTGTTGAATGAACCATCTTCTTATTATACTTATCCATAACAGGTTTTAATAATATCGTCCAAGCTCCCTTTGTTTGTAAAGCTCTATCACCAATCATTTTCTTAAATGTTCTAATCGCTCTTTCTGCTACATTAGCGTGAGTTAATGTTACAATGTGTGTAATGCCCTCGCCTTTGAAATAAGTTTGTAATTTCTTATAATTAAAAGCTCCATCGTGGTCGGTATAGATACTTTGCGGTTGTCCTAATACTTTGAAACATTCTAGAAAAGCTTTATAAACATCTTCTCCATCTTTGTTTTCCATCGGCACTACGTGAGTCTTTTTACTAAAATTATCAATACAAATCAAACCATAACGCTTATACTCTTCTTTAAAGGTGTCAGTATCTTTCATCAAGCTAGTCATATCCATAATATCAACAGAATAAACAGCTCTCGCAAAAGGTGGTGAATAGCTGTTTGAATTTTTATAATTCCTTCGTTGTTTATTAGGTTGTTTTTTAACCCATTCTTTGACTTCTTCCAATGTTATTACAAGTCCTTTCTCTCTTGCTTGGTCATATAGGTTTTTAACTGAACCATACCCTGACTCAAGATCATAATACAACTCACTCAAAACATCTTCTTTACTCATTATTATAATACTAGAAAATGTTTTAAAGTGGTGTTTCAATAAGATAAGTATGGAGACAAACCGATATGCAAATGGGTTAATTTACAAAGTTGTTGATTTAGGCTATAACAAACAATATTTCGGTAGTACATCTGAAAGCCTAAGTCAAAGAATGGTAAGACATCGAGCATCATATAGAAGCTATAACAACAATCCTAAGAAGAGTCTTAGAAATAGTGTATATGATATTTTTGATGAATACGGAATGGAAAACTGTAAAATTGAACTTGTTGAGTGTTACCCCTGTAACACAAAAGAAGAATTAAGACGTAGGGAAGGGCAGATTATTAAAGATAATGATTGTGTAAATAAGCGTGTTGAAGGTAGAACAAAGCAAGAGTATAAAGAAGACAACAAAGAACACATACAAGAGTATATGAAACAGTATAACATTACTCATAAAAAGGAAATTTCAGAAAACAAACAAAATTATCGTGAATCTAAAAAAGATTTGTTGCAAGAGGTTATTGAATGTGAATGTGGTGCATTTATTACGAGAGAGTGGAAGGGAAGACACGAAAATTCAGAACTTCATAGACGCTATTTAGAGTTTAAAGAAAACCCGAACGATAAACTTGTCAAATGTTCTTGTGGTTCAATAATTCCAAAGCACAAGTTAAATCGTCATAAACAATCATTGAAACATCTTAAATACAACCAAGAGATTTAATATTAATAAGATTTTATTAATATTAAATCATCCGAATAGCACCTTTCTTACAATTCTTTCTCCTAATTCTGCTTGTCTCCTTTCTTCCGAAAGTCTTTGACATTTTAAGCTTTTGTAATGCTTACTTCTTATTGTATTCGTTGATAGCATACTACCACATCTTTCACATTCATATTCGTGACTGTTGTTTTTAAAGTAATTCTTAAAATAACCTTCTTCTCTATATTTAGCATTCAAACGGTCATTATGAGCTTTCTTCCTCAACCTCCGTTGATTTTTTAGCTCTTCGTTTGACTCAATTGAGTTCCACATCACATCAAAAAGGTCTTCATCAATGCATAATTTTTCTCCATTTTCTGAAACTAGAAAAGAATTCATCTATCTTATCTATTAAATATAAATATTTCTTTAAGTGATTTTTCTTTTAGGATAAAATCATTTGAAAGAAATATTTATTTATCTACTTCTTCCTGATGAACTCCTTGACCTTATGTATTCAATAGTCCTTTCGGAACTGGCAACACTAACGGGCGGGGAACTTTGTAAATATTCAACTGTTCTATCAGAGGGCACTGAACTTTGAACTGTTTCTGGTGGAGTGGATTGAACGTATTCACTCAATGCTCCTTCTTCAACGGGCAGTAACGCACTTCTTCCTGAACTTCGTCTAGAACTTGATGAAGATGATGATGGCTCATAAGATTTTTTAACATTTACCGGAAGCGGTGCAGAAGCACCGCTTGCGCTTGATGTTTCATCAACCGGAAGCGGATTTCCGCTTGCGCTTGATGCTTCATCAGAAGCATCAACCGGTAAAGAAGAACTACTCGCTTGGCTTTCTTCTGTTGCTACACGCTCCATATTCTCCTCTTCTTCTTCTTCTCTTTGCTGTCGTTGCTCCCTCATTCTTCGTAATTCTTCTCTTCCTTCTTCGTATTCGTCCTCTCCAAACATACTATCAATCATTCTTCTCATTATGCTTCTTTCGTTTTGTCTTTCTGTTCCCCTCTCAACTGATTTATCACTGCTTCTTATACTAGATGCTTCACTAACTTCTTCTTTAAATGCTTCTTCTGGCGTTCTCATACTTTCACTAGCAGAAGAATTTGAAGATGAAGTTAAATTAAAATCCGTCTGAGTTGCTTTATTTGGATTATCATTATTATTAATATTCATTTTCCTATCATACTTACTCAAATCAAACTCTTCAAAATCAACATCATCAATAAATATACCTTGCTGTGTTCGTGTCTGTCTTTCTGGTAATATCTTTAACCTTGTAGTTCTGGCTTCCTTTAACATTTGTTCATAAGTAGGGCGAAGTTTAAGCATTCTATATACTTATTTATAAAATACTTGCTAATGCATCTTGCGCTACTGCGAGAGCTACATCTTTGGCAACTTCTTTACCGGCATCCAATACAGCACCGCCTACCGCCTTTGCACCACTAACAATAGCAGAACCGATACCTCCACTTGAAGAAGCGCTTTCTTGATTTGCAGGTTTCTTTTTCATATTCCTTCTCATTTCTCTAAACTTCTTCGCTTCTTTTTTAACGGTCTTACCTGTAAAGCCGGATTGTTGCCATTCAGCAGTTTCTTTCAAACCTTCAATGATTGAAACTAGATACTGCTTCTTTTTCTTTTCATCTGGTAGTCTGTCTGTTAATTCAACCATTTCATCAGAAAGCAAACCACGAACAAATAACTGAAACATCAAACCCGTTGATTTAATGTCTTGGTTATTAAGTAAAGTATCTGGATTGAAATCACCTACCAAACTAACTTTATTCATAAGGTCTCCGCCATCTTCTTCTTGCGATTCTTCATCTGCTCTATCAGTTGCTTCTAATTCTGGCATTGTGTCACTAGCAACATCAGAAGCCATTGAATGAACTGGAACGCCTGCGGGCAATGATTGAGAATGGACGTCAGCTAAATCGCTACTGGCACTGCTGACAACCCTTTCTCGCGCTTTTTGCATTCTCTGATTGTGAGCTTCCATTTCCGCCTGTATTCTGGTTATTTCGTCACTGCTTAACTCTTGACCGTCCAAAAGTTCAACTGCTAATGGTGTATTGAAACCGCTTGAAGTGGCTGATAAAACTCCCATTGATGAACCTGTTGCCATTGCTGTTTGTCTTAATTGCGCTTGTCTCATTTCGTTTTTGACTTTGTCCTCTTCCTGCTTCTTCAACCCTAAAAAATCAACGTTGTCAAACTGACTTCCGAACTGATTGTTTCTGAATATGGTTGCTCGTCTGTCAATGACACTTTCAATTGAAGGTCGGTTAGGGTCTCCTTGACTTTCAATCATTCCTATCATTTCATCATAAGTTGGTCGCAATTTTAGTTCAGATTTCAACGTTTTAATCATATTATTAATTTAGATTATATTTGCTATAATATTTTTTAGGTCGGATTGTTTTTTCATTAGTTCTTCCTTTGTTCTAACCGGCATCATTGGTCTCTCTAACTGTCTGTTAATACTATCTAGTTCCCCTTGATAAAGGCTCTTCTTCTGATGTTCCACCCAGTCATTTCTTAACCTAATGTTTTTGGCTCTGTTCTCGGCTTCTTCAACTCTTAACTTCATATCTTGCAACTCCTTTAACCTACTTGCTACACCTATTGATTCTTCAAGATCATAATATTTTGATACAGGGGGTGCACGTTTAAACTCTGCTTTGCTCTTAAACATACTCATTATTATTAATATTATTTAGATAAAAAATAATATTAATATTAAAACATACTGCTTTTGAACCTATTAATTTGTTCAACCTTTTGTTGTTGTTTAGCTTTCCTAATTTCATTGTAATGCTGTTGTAAAAGTTCTGTTGCTGTTAATTGTTTAGGTGGTGATATATGTTCGCGTTCACGTTCCATTCTAACCGGCACACTTGGCACACTTGGTTTTGCTTCTGGTTTTGTTTCAACAGTTTGTTCAACCTTGGAATATTTAGCTTTCATCTCTTCTTCAATTTCTTTTCTTAATTTCTGTTCAACCTTTGAACCATAACTCGCCTTTTGCTTATTTACTGGTAATGTTTCTCTTGGTTGTCCCTTACAATATAACGGATGGGTGTTTCTTAAAGATTTTGGTAACATCTTTTTGTTACAGGCTTCACATTCAACCAGCTCCACCACTTTAACTGTTCTTGCTAGTTTCTTTGGTGTTGCTTTCGGTTTTGCTTTTGGAGTTGGTTCTGTTTCTATAACTTCATCATTTTCTTTTTTAACGACTTCTTCATTTTGTTCGGGTTTAACATCATTATCTAAAACTTCACTGGCTTCTTCATTAACTTCATTAGTAACGACCTCGGGTGCTTCTTCATTTTTAATCTCATCAACCTCTTCACTCGCCATTATTTAATATAGTATATATTTTTCTAATTAGATAATTTTCAACCTATGTTCTATATTGTTATAATTGTTCTTGTTGGTTCATCTGGTTTATGTAGTTTTGATGCTTTGACGATTTTAAATGTCTACACTTTGTTGAATATATGTATTGACCACCACATTCACACAAATGTCTCACACTATCCTTCTGAACCCTTATCTGATAGAATTTATCCCTGTGTTCCTGATTATATTCTTTCTTTTTATTTTTAGTCTTCTCATAATATGTCTGCTTTTGTGTTAATATCTCCTCTCGTTTGTTGTAATATCGTTCCCTTGCATTCTGCTTTATCTTTTCGCTATTTGCTTTGTAATGATTTTCGTTTCTTTGTTGTAATACTTCTTTGTTTTCTTCTCTATACATCCTTGACGTCCTTCCTGCTACATTCTTATTCAAACAATCATTATCTCGTTGATGCTGTCCCTCTCGTTGTGTCAGTTCTGTTCTGTTTATACACGGGAAGCTTTCCAAAAGTTCAATTTTACATCCATCTACATCAAATTCATCAAATAAGTCATAAATAGAATAATGAAAATACATATCTCTGTTTTTGACCCATTCCTTATACTGTCGTTTATGCTGTGCCATTCTTCTACACAAATCTTCACAGGTTGAACCTATATAGCATTTTGTATAAGAATTATCCCATACCTTGTATATTTTACCTTTTTGATAGTCGGGCATATTATATTTATATATGGTTTTTTATGTTTAAGTATGGTTTCAACCTCTGAAAAAAGTCAATGAAAAACTACAATCAACATTGTTAAAATTAACTGTTTTGTTAAACTCGTCCGAAAATCTGAAATTGCACCTGCGTAGAATTTTATTACTACAATCAACATAATCAAACTCATTAACTTCATTATCAGTAATGATACCTAAATATGGAACAGTAACAGGGATTTTCTTTACTATTGATGAATTTCCCGCCACCGTCAATTGATTGTAGTTGCTTATTTCGTTACAGTGTAAATAAAGGTTTTTAATCGGAACTAAGTCTAAGAACCCCGATACGAAGGGTAAGGAAATTCCGTGAGTAGGTGCATTATCAACAATATTTAGGACTTTGTTTATTGAACGTAAATTATTTACATCAATGCCTGTAAATTCATTTTGATTTGCTATTACTTCTGCTTCTGTAAAAACATTGAAGATAAGATTAGCATAATTAACGGCTATTTGAATTTTGTTAAGTTTTGTGTTATATGAAACTGTGTAAGTGTCGGTTCTAGCAACATCAGGATTTCTACTGTCAAAATAATCATTCAACCAAAATTCAATTCGTTCAGCAAGTTCCGCGCCGGAATAATTACCTTCATCAATTGAAAAGATGCGATAGTCAATGATGTCAGGATTTATCCCGTTAGGGTCTAACTGATAAAAATAGAGGCTGTCGTTAAAACCCTGTTGAATTGAAAACCAAGAATGCGGAATGCTCACTTCGTGAATTATACACTTTATGTTATCTTCTAGTTGAACTGTTTCGGGCAAGTCAATAGTAAAATCGGATGAAGTTCCGGAGACTTTATAACTACTGTCAATATATATCTTCTTAAACTTTAACATATTAATATAAAATGTCCGAGAAAAATTAATTTATAAGTTAATTTATAATGCATAAACATAAAAGAAGAAATGAAGGAATATTATATGAAGCGCCTAACACAAGAAGTAAAGTTGTTGATGATGTCAAAGAAGAATTAGCGGGGAATTGGTCTTTTCTCACAGATACCCACGGGCTTAAACGAGCCTATGAAAGCCCAGACAGGATTTACAGAAACGGTAGTCAGTTATATATTGCTGGAACAAAAGACCCGATTGATTTTTATGATGATTTAAAACTACCGTTCTACCAGACACGGAATACAAAACGTTATAAAGATGTTGATAAATTTATTAAAGACGGTGCTATTGAAATAGACGGTGAAAAACATTACGGAATTACTGACATAATTTCACATTCATTAGGGTCAGCAGTAAGCGCTCAAATAAATGATGATTACGGAAATATTTTTAGAACGAGAAGTTATGGCTCGCCTTTTGTATCAGGACAACGACCAGATGAGACAGGAACAAATTTGAGAATAAGAAAAGCCGGAGACTTCGTGAGCGCTTTTGATGGAGGCAGTTTAACATTAAACAGCAGTTCGTTAAATCCGTTTGATAATCATAAATTCGCTGATATCGCTAACGTTCATAATAAAACCGGAAATATTCCAATAACACAAGAAGAATTTTTACAACAGTTTGATTAATTATTTCTATATAATATAAATAATGTTTCATTACAAAACAACAACTTACGAGAAGATGGAAAAGACGAAGCCAGAGAAGAAGTTTAAACAGAACAGTTATGAAGAGATAAGAAAGTTAGTTGAAGAAAATGACGTGGAAAGACAGGAAATAAATAGTATAGTTAAGAAAAAGAAGAATATAAAAGAAAATACATATAATTGTAAAATATTTGATTAAATATAAATATAAATTATATTTAATTAAATTTTCTAATGGTGTATATATAGTTATGGTTGAGCAATTTAGCCCCGAGGATATTCTAGTTGATAACCTTTCATTTAAATTAAACAAGGGTTCAAGTTATGTAACTGACCGAAGAAGCGTAAGATTTTACCCCAGTGGTAGTAACGTTTATAAACCAACATCAGGAAACCGAGTATTAAAATTTTCATTAAACGCAGAAGACAACGGATGGCTAGACCCTCAAAGTGTTCGTGTATTCTTTACAGTTCAAAATCTAGACCAAGACCTTAACCGAAAATTACGACCATTGGCACCGCCTTATTCCTTTTTCAGACGTATGCGAATTATTGCAGGTAATCAAGTTGTTGAAGATTTTGATAATTACAACCGAGTTCATCAGATGTTTTCAAAATTGATGTCACAAGGAGCGCGAAAAGATGAAGCCAATGAAGGTTTCGGTTATAGATATGATGATGAAGTGAAAACACTAGTCAATAATGTAGGAACTGAATTAGATTATGAAGTGAATTCTGTTAATTGCCCTGGTTTTAAGAATCAGATGACGGTAGGATTTAAACCATTATGCGGTTTATTTTCACAGTTTAAGTATTTACCATTAAAATATATGGGTAACTTAACAATTGAACTTGAACTTGTCAATAGCGATATTGATTGTATCATCAATCCTGATGACAACACAGAAGCAAACGCAATCGGCGACCGTTTTACATCTGATGTCGCACTTCCAGCAGGTAATGCTTCCAACACTTCAAAACTCTTTGAACTTAACAACGCCTTCGTTTCGTGCGATATTTGCACCCTTGACAATAATTTAAATAATGAATACGTAAAACACTTATTAGAAGGTAAAGGACTTCCAATTACATATACAACTTATATTACACAATCACAATCAGTAGCAGGTTATTCGGACATCAGCGTTCCAGTTATTCGTTCAGTTTCTAAACTAGTTGCTTCGTTTATCACCTTTTATAGAGACGATGACCCTAGCCTTGGTTATGAATATGCCAATAAGCGCTTCTGTCGGTTTTATCATCCTCATCAGTCTCACGACTCAGCCGTGGAAGGAATTTATGACATCAATAAAGATTTAGAGTTCCAAATTCAATTAGGTTCTAAACTGTATCCAGAATATCCTTGCAATTCACTAACTCAATGTTTTTACCATTTACGAAAAGCTTTAAACCTTCCAGTGTTTCATCAACATAGCATTTCAATTGATTTTAAACAATATCGTGACCGTCAATTTATTTTTGGTTTCTCTTTTGAAAAGGTGCCGGATAGTAGCTACACAGGAATTAATACAAGAGCCGGACAACAAATGTTAATCAGAGTTAAACCAGCAGGAGCAAGTATTCCAGTAAATGATATGCCGGATGAGCTTTTCATCACGATGCTTTCAGAACAAGTGATTGAGATAAAAGATTTAGGGCTCAAAGTGTATGATTAAAAATAAACATTGTTAAATTAATTATCTAAATTAATTTAATAATGACCTTAACACTGAACAATACAAATACATTAACAGCTAATAATATTGTTGTTAATGGAACTGCCTTGAATGATTTATACGCTACAAAAGCTTATGTAGATACTGAAATAGCAAACTCTGGCGGAGGCGGTGGAGGTGGTGGAATAAGTCAGGCAGAGTTGGACACACAACTAGCACCGATTATAGCAGATGTCGCAGGACAGGATTTAGTAATTACCGACATTAATAATAATTTGTCAAACAATTTTCAGACAACCGCGCAATTAAATATTAATTTCTACTCAAAAAGCCAGATTGATGCTAATAATTGGATTGACAACACGGCACTAGCACCATACGCCACAACAGCAACATTAACGGCAAATTATAAAAACAATACACAGTTAGATAATGACTATTACACAAAGACACAAATTGATGCTAATAACTGGATTGATAATACAGCATTAGCACCGTATGCTACAACAGCAACATTAACGGCAAATTATAAAAATAATACTCAACTTGATAATGACTATTACACGAAGGCGCAGATTGATTCTAATAACTGGATTGATAATACAGCATTAGGACCGTATGCTTTAACTTCTACTTTAACAAGTGATTATTTAACTTCTACACAAATCGGAGTATCATATTACAACAAAGGCGAGGTAGATGGATTAATAGCGGGAGTAAGTGGCGGTGGTGGTGGTGTTACTAATCCTATTGAATTAGTAGATAGTAATACAAGTATTGAAAGATATACAAATGCTACAAAATCAAATGTTTCACTGGATTTATCAATAAATGAAACAGCAAGCGCCATAAGATTAATTAACGGAACTAATGACGACACTGACACAAACACTTATATAGAATGTAATAACACAACGAACGGAACAACGTTTTTTAAGCAATTGTTTATTAATGGTGCTGTATCATTTAATAACGATACTGTATTTTTACCAATATCCACTAACGGAATTCAGTTATGGCGAGTTTCTAATAATACCAATCCAACATTAAGAATTAGAGACGGAACAGCACAATGGATTTATGTTAATAATAATTTGAAATGCACTAATGCTAATACAGAAGACGGAAATATTATGATTTTGAATGATAATAGCGCAGTTAATAATTCTAACAGGATGAGATTAGGAAGCTTAACAAGTGCCGAAGTAGGAATAGGGAAAGCAAATGAAAGCGGGTATTTTTTAAGTGTTGGAGGAGCAACGAAAGTTGATAGTTTAGAAGTTGATAATAATATTACAATGAACGGAGATACCATAACAGCTACTAATAGTAATGGTATTGAAGTATTTAAGAATACAACAGATGCAAGTAATGTTTTAACTGTCAAGAATGCACAAGGATATATTAAAATGCATAGTTTTAATATTAATGCTTACAATACATCAAATGACAGTCAATCGCTATTATTATTGAACACAGCAACAGCGGGAGGAGCGGTATATTGTAATAATTTAGGAATTGGAGCAATAGCAGGAGGAGCAACAAGATTAAATGTAGTGGTGGTGGTAGTGCTAATTTTAGTGGTAATTGTAATTTCAATGGAACCGATAATACTTTTAATAATAATATTTTAATAAATAGCAGAGGTAGAATATATCAACAAGCAAACGCCAATTTTTCATTAAATCATATTGCAACAATAGAGCAGAACTTTTGTATTCAGTCTAACCGATCAGCTGACCCATCACCATCAGATATTTTTATTCAATTAAATGATGTAGCAGGAATAACATTAAATAAACCAACAGTATTTAATGATACAGTTAATACAATAGGTAAATTGACGTGTGAAGGTGATTTTGATGTAGATATTGGAGCAACGGGAACGCCAGAATTCAGAGTATTAGGTAGTTCTGTTAATTTCTTTGAAAAAGCAAGTATTACACATACGCAACTAGCAGGACCAATAGACCAAATATTTTTTAGAAACCCAGATACCAACGGAGATACAATAATTGAAATAGGAACTAAAAATGTTTTAACAGTTAATGATGGTGGCATTGATGTTATCGGAGACATCTCATATTCGGGTAGTATTGGACCTAGTTCTGATAAACGGCTTAAAGAAGATATCAAGGATTTAAAAACCGAAAAGGCTGTTGAATTAGTAAAGAACATAAAACCCAAAACATATAAATTTATTAATAAAGAGAAATACGGCGATAGGTCTTGTTGTGGTTTCATTGCTAATGAGATGATGGAATATAAAGGATTTCCGAAAGAATGGAGTAACATCGTTAGAGAAGGAAGAGACGGATATTTAAGATTTGATTATAGTATGACAACGCCCCTGCTTTGGTCTGCTTTACAATATGCTCTTAATGAAATTGATAAAATAGAAAGTGAGAAAGATGATTTGTTGGATTTAGTCAAGTCAATGAAGAAGGAGATGAAAACAATGAAGGGTGAAATAACAAAAATCAAGAACAAAATGAAGGGTAATGATAAAAGCGACAGCGATTAAAAGAAAATACTATTAATATTATGAAAAATAAAATGTCAAATGAAATATATGGGTAATATTTTTACAAAGAAAAATAATAATGAAAATTGTTATATAACTGAAATAAGCAACATTAACGAAGATGAGCTGGATTTAAGTAATATTGATAAGTTACAAATTAAAGTGTTAAAGGAAATTATTAAAGATGTTAAAGAAGTGAAAGATAAAAAGAGTGATAAAATATTTTACAAGCTACCAGCTATAAATTTATGTAGCTATTCATTAATATGATTAATAATATTATGTATATTAATATTATTAATCAGTTAGTTGTAGTTTCATTGTTATTATTTTCTTCGACATTACTATTTGTTCTTTCTCGAAAGCCTTGAAAACCAGAACGTGTATTTTGATTTTGACTCTCAAACGTTCTACCATAGATACATCTTTCTGCACATTGCCATATTCCAGAACCAGTTAATATTAATGGCACTAAAATGGGCATAAAAGGTGTTGCAATACAGTTAACAAAAGTTGTTGTTGAACATCCGTCTCTTGCAATATATTTTAACATCTGTTCAGAACAAACATAGCCATATAGCATTGATGCAGTAACGGCACTAGAAATATAGACTGTTTCCATTATAATTATAAGGCTTTTTGTCTTTAAGTCTTTTACTCAATAACTAATTTAGCATCAAACCTCTTGTAGAACATATCATTGACATCCGGTTTCATAAGATTTATGAATAAGAAACTATATGGTTCTTCCGTGGCTATGTTATAAACTTCAAGTAATAGTTTTTTAGCTTCCGCTAGGTTCTTTGCATCAGCGACCGTTGATTTCTTAATCAAGACGGCGCTTAATTCTTCTACCATTGTTTCAATCTCTTTATAGTTTCTCAAACGGAAGAAGAATAACTGTCTTGAATTGACACGTATTATAGGACTTAACGAATTGAATTTTTGAGTAGCTGTTATAATACATATTGCTTTATGTCTTCCACGAACATATAACTGATTAAGTAAAGGTGAGTTTCTTGAAAATTCTTTTGAATCAGCGAAGTCATCCACTATTATTAATATTGAATGCAATTGCTTATGTCCGTTCTTCTTTTGGTATTCTGTTATTTTATGTTGTCTTGATATAACTGTTTCTAGTTCTGATGGATTGTATTCATCAAAGAAGCATTTTTCTTTTTCTGTATCCACCTTCAATTCTGTTTGTATATATCGTTTAACAGGTGTCCAGTTAGGGTCAATGGAAACCGAAGGAGACCAGACATAAACTCTTGCGAAGACGTCTCTGTAAATGTCTAGAATAAGCGACTGTAATAGAATACCTTTACCGCTTCCTGATGGACCTGTTATAATCATTGAGAACGGTAACTTTGGAGCTACTTCATATTTAGATTGTTTAAAATCGTATTCCTTAACGTTTATCGGTTTGACTATCGGAATATTACTCATTAATAATATTTAGAAATTAATTTCTATTAAATAGTGGGTAAAGGACAGTCCCCGTATTTTGTGCCCCTTGTATTGCCAGTGAAATAATCTATATCGTTATAAATACTTACACGCGAACAGAGTAAGATATTATAACAATGAATTCAGAATTCGTTTTGGAGAAGAAGAACCCCTATGATATTGTTAATAATTATTTGTAATTGTTAATAATATAATGAGCGATAAAGGAGGTGGTTTTAATTTAGGCAAAGATGGTATTAATTGTTTTACCTGTAAGTGTAGGAAAAACTTTTTCAGTAAAACAAAGAAAAGAATGACAGATGAAATCGGAAGAACAACAGTTGAAGAAAGCATAGAAACGTCATCGGTTGGCTTCGGAAGAGGCATTACACCACCGATACAACCGAGAACACTGACAATAGAACAGAGGATTGAAGAATTAGAGATGAAATTAGATAAAATCACCGATAAAAATATAGCAGATATAGATATAGGATTTAGAAGGAGCGTATCGTTAGATGAAAGAGTTTTAAGGTTAGAAAAGGAAGTAGAAGAACTCAAAAATTATCGTCGGTTAAGTTTGTAGGATTAAATATATAAGTATTTAGATATATAATATGATAGATGTAGAGATTAAGAAATCTAAAAATCCAAATAAGAAATACGACGCCATCATAACAAAGAAGGAAGGACAAAAGAAAACAGTTTCATTCGGACAAACTGGCTATTCTGATTTTACGAAACATAAAGATGAAGATAGGAAAGAAAATTATATAGCAAGACATAAAGTCAATCAAAATTGGAAAGATTATGAAACTGCCGGAATGTGGGCAAAAAATATATTATGGAATAAGCCAACGATAGAAGCATCAATTAAAGACACTAATAAAAGGTTCAAGAATTTAAACATCAAGAAATCATAATCTAGATTTATGTAATATGCGTAAAGAAGATTTTAATATTGATTTTAATGAAAAGCCTAGAATAACAGGAGATGAAGGAAAGATAAATAAGCAATGTATTGTCTGTAATGGATTTAGAGATTTGTCAGAGTTTAAACATAAGAAGAAAGCGGGTAGGATGAATAAAATTTGTAGAAGGTGTTTAGATAGGACATTTAAATATCGTATGAAGAATTTAATTATGATTGAGAACAGGAATATAGCAGAAGACAATAATTAATATTATTTAAAGAAATAATATCAATTATTCCTCTATTTGATTGAAAAGTGCCCGAAGGGAAGACTTTTTACACTATCTAAATAATATCTTTTGTTGTCGTAACTACTTAATGATTGTTTGATTTGGTTTATTGTGTAGATTTGATGATTTTTACTTCTTATGCTGTTGAAAGATACTTTGTCAGACTGTGTCGTTTCTAATGTTTGTTCGTATTTCTTGAAGGTCAGTTCTTTCTTCACTTTGTGTTTTACTATGCCTTTTGATTTCTTTTCTTCCTTATCTTCCTTATAAACCTTGAAAGCATATGATTTAGGTTTCAAGCCTATGAAGTGTGTTATTATCTTTCCATCGCACTCGTCCTTAAATTTTCCAAGAACCTTTTTATTAGTCGGGTCATAACATTTGTGATTTTTGTCATAACCGCTGAAATCCATATGTTTAGAAAGCTCTTTGAAATCATCATATATATCTTCCGTTTTTGTGTGTATAACGAAGCTGTCTGTGTCAGTGTATATCAGATTAATATTTTCTTTATATCGCTGTTTTAAAACATCATAATAAAACGAATACATATGTAATTTAGATAAGTCTAGAATGGACATTCCAACATATATAGGTTTATTTAGTTTCACTGTTTCCTTTAACTTTTCAACTCCTACAAGATTTTCATTTATAATATGTCTGTGTTTGTATGTAGGATTATTCACACATTTTTGAAATCTTTCGGGCGTATCAACAAGTTCAAAATTTATATGTTCTCTTACATTTTCCATAGTCTTTCCGTAGCAGGCGTTGTTCATTAATTTATACATATCCTTTTCAAAGTCCGATGTGGCTTGTTTTCTCTTGTCCGTGTTGAAGTCAATCCAAGGTTTTAGCCATTGTTTCTGCTTGAACTCTATAACTCTATTAACCTTTTTAAGTTTCAAACCTTGTTTCAAATAGTATCTTAAAATGTTAATGTGAAGAACATAGTTGGATTTGTCATTTACATTCAATATTAATTTCTTGGTCTTTTCATCTTTTGGGTCTACACCTACAACTTCGCCGTTTTTATAGGTTTTGGTATAAGTTTTTCTGTAAATGTCTTTTTGTGCATCTGAAAGCATATCAGCAGTAACATTCATAATTTCGGGTGCTAGTGGGTAATCAGAATGTTTGTCGTGTAACTCTTGCGGATATTCTAAATCAACATCTAAAATATAGCCAGTGGAAAGGTCGGAATAATTTTTGATGTCGTCTTCGGTAAATTGTCGTTTAATCCATCTTATATCTTTATATGGTAATTTCTGACACATCGCCAGACCGTAAAGATTGTTAGCGTCAAGGTAATTTATGTAAGATGACGGTTTATTTTCATCGTAAAGTTCTTCCATATACTTATTATTGGCTTCGGCTTTTCTGTGAGATACCTGACACATTCCACCACGAAGTCCCTTCTCAACCATTTTATAAATCTCTTCATCATAGATTAAGTCCAGTTTTATTCCAGTTTTTAACAACATAGCATCCCAAGCGAAATTAGGTAAAGTGAAGTAGTGAGCGGGGTCAAGATGATAATCTTCAAGACATTTATTTCTGAAATTTTCAAAGACATCGGTCAATAATAAAACGTCAGTTTGAAGGTAAAGGTCGTGATATTCACCTAAATTTTGTATGTTAAAGTGCTTGTATATCTTCTGTGCCCTTTCATATTCTTCTTGTTTTATATGTTCTTCCGTAAGCTTGCTGTAAAATTCTTCTATTGGAGGTAGTTCTTTTTCGTTGAACTTGTTGAAGTTATCAAAATAGTCATATGGATAAACGCCTTTGTCAGTTAGTAAGTCTAGGCATTCATCTGATTTTATGTATTTACTCGTTTTGCTGTATTTGAAGTTGTCCTGCCAGTTGGTTCTTTTGTTATCATTCTCATATTTCGTTAACTTTACTAGCTTGTCCAGTGAAGAAGATAGGAAACTGAAACTATCTTTGAACTGCAACTGTTTAAGTTCAAAAGTTACGAACTTTTCGCTGTTCTGTGCTATGACGCTTAATTGGTCTTTCTTTGTGTTGAGCTTTTCCAAGTTTGATATAATGAGATGTGCATCGTAGTTTTTAAGGTTATGGAAGAAAACGGGAATTTTAAAGTATCTGAAAGAAAAATCAAGATTGCATTTTACGTGTGCGGCGCCTCTATATTTTCCTGTAAAGTGGCAGTGGTCTCTTACTTTCTTTTGATTTTTGCTATCAGTGAATTTTTGATTACAAATGAAACACCGAGTAGCTTTTTTAAACTGTGCTTCTTCTTCATCTGTTAGGTCTAACGGTTTAACATCTGCCATTTTATCAAAAACATCTTCTCTTATTTGGTTCATTGTGTCGCAAAATTTATTCATACAGTCTTCTCCACGATATAGATAAGGTGTCATTTCGTTCGTTATTGAATTTACAACGTTTAGCATAAATCCAGAAGGCTTATGATGTTGGTATGCTCCTTTCAGTCTCATAGGCTCACTATCGTTCGCGTAACTTCCATTTATTCCTTCTTTTGAATGTGCTGTTAAACATTCAAAATCACCATATATTACATAAGGAGCTTTTAGCTTTTTGTAATGGTTTTTGAACTGCATTTTTTCGTGTTCTTCCGGCATCTGTGTAGATTGGACTTCATTAGCTAGACAACCTTTCGTGATGTGATTTGTTAAAAGCGTTTCTTGTTGAAAGCCTTTTTGACAATACATACAATGAAATAACTTTGCTTTGTGTTTATTGGTTTGAGAAAACATTAGCTTGTTGTAATCCTTGATTAAAACATAATGATTAAAAATGTCGTCGTGGTCTATTCGTAAAAGATTTACGTGACAAACTGGCTTTGAAATTGTTGTTATTCTGTCGGGTCTTATTGTTTTCTTTTCTTCATCTATGGTATAAACATTTATTGATATTGTTCTTCCGTTTATTTCTTCAAAATGGTCAATGTCATCATTGCAAACTGGATAATTCATATCATCCCATTTTATGAAATTGTCGCGTGCAACGCGAGGCTCGTTGCTCTCGCCGTCTTCATCAATATATTTTTTGTAATGATACATTCGTTGAGGGTGGTCTTTTTTGAATATTTCATAAAACTTACATAAGACACAGTATCTAAAACACATATCATCGTCGTTTTTAATGTTGATACAAGCTTTCTTTCTCATAATCCATTCGGGTAAATCAAAATATTTTCCTGCTCGTGTAGGGTCGTATTTGTCATAATGTATCGTGATTTTATGAATCTTTTTAATTCTTAATCCTGACCTTTCTATTTGTTTTTCTGCTACTGTTATTTCTATGTCTTTGCCCATATTGTTTAAAGCATTGATTAAGTCTTCTTCATTGAATATATTATATCGTCTGGATTTTATTGAATGTATTATTTCGTCTTCTGTTTCTATGTCGTCAAAAGCAATTTCAACGAAAGCTATAACCTTCATTGATTTGTGTGTTTTAAGGTATTCGTTTAGTTTGTCTTTTTGGTGTATGAAATAAGATAAGCCTTTCATATGAGGAAGTTTTATGTTAGAGATTGAGTAGGTGTTGGCGTAAGATTTTAAAGCCGATTGTTCGTCTGTGATTGTGGCTTTTTGTTTAATGGCATATTTCTTTAAAGCATTTCTCACTAGAATTCCTTTTGAGGCTTTATCCAGAATTTTGAAGCGCTTGTATTGAGGAGTTTTGGAAACCTGTTCTAGTTTTGATTTTAATTTTTTCACTAGTGGCTTTTCTTTGTTATATGGATATTCAACATCATTTATAATAACTTTTTTGTAAGTCCGACCATTCTTACGTTTAATGGTTGCTTGTTTATCTGAAAATAAAAATTTTAACACTGAATCGTACTCCCCTGACTCCATTATAATATAAGGTGCCTTTTCTTTAAGTGATTTTGGGCTAGGGTTGGCGTTGGCGCCTAGGATTTCTCGGATTTTGGTTGTAACGTTTTACTCGGAATGACGTTTCAAAATCTTGAACAGAATTTTTTATGTTGATTATTATTGTTTTGATTTTTTGTGTAATCATTTTAATATTGATTGATAATGAAAATTTTCAATCTTCAACCAATTGAGCAACACGAGAAAACAGTGCTTTGAAATGTCTGCGGTGAGTGATTTCCCCGCGTGTGCTGGGCTTATTTCCCCGAGTATCGTGCGTCATTTCCCCGACAGTCCGTTTTAGATTAATAATAAGTGTCAAAATTTCCCGGGATTTCTTTCCCCAGACCCTGTGGTTGGGGAATTCTTACATATTTGAAGGTAAAAATCGCGTTTCCCCAGACCCCGTGCGTGGGGAAATTTTGATTGGGAAATTGAGTTCAAGTTTCCCCGCGTGTGTTTTTAAACACTGTCCTTTTGTGGACGCTCCCTCCGACTGACCTGTCAAAACGATAACTGATAGAAGCTCAAGCTGAGCTGTCGTAAGTGCTGTAAAAAGCTCATTGAATCATATGAAGAAGATGATAAACTGGTTAGACTGTTAGACTAGTGTAGCATTTAAAATTAGATGTATATAAAGACAAAAACCCCTTAATATTGTATGGAGAAACTTTCAACAGATACTAAACAATGTTCAAGATGTAAGAAAAGTAAAAGTTTAGATGATTTTAAACTAGAATGCAAACTGTGTAATAGATGTTTAGAAATCAAAAAGCTTTACAGGCAACGGTATAAGGAAGACACAAATGAAAAACAAAGAGAACATTACAAAGAAAACCGAGATATGATACTGAATAAGAGAAAAGAATATGTCGCTGAAAACAGAGAAAAAATCTTACAACAGAAAAAAGAATATAGGGAACGAAACAAAAACAAAATCAAAGAAGTGAGAAAACTTTATTACACAGAAAACAGAGAAACAATACTTGAAAAACAACGACTAAAATCAGCGATGAAAAAAGAATTAAGTTTAAATGAAATGGATTAGATAACCATCATATTAAAAATAATTAATATGATGTTTAAGGACTTTAAGTAATAGAAGCTTTGGTAAGAATATTGTTAGGGAGCTTTGGAAAAGTAGGATGAAAAATAGGAGAAATGAATTAGGCGCGATGGTATGAGAATTGGAATGAATGTTGGGGAGTTATTATAAAATGAATAAGGATTAAATATGTGTTAAAAACGATGGTTGGAAAGGCAATATTTGAGAAAAAACCCTAGAAGCCCCTTCCGAAAAGTGGATAAGGTGGATAGATAAAATAAAATGAAGAAGGTAATATTGAATTTAAAATTCTTGGAAAATTTAGGAAAATAACGAATAAGGCAATTGCGAAAAATGACGGTGTTAGGCTGTTAGGAAATGAAATAATAGCGGAGGTGAGCAAAGTTTAACGTTTTACTCCCGGGCTACCCCCTTTCTATAATTTTTTAGGTGACCCTGCTGCAGACGTTCCTGCCTCTGCCGTTGGCCGGGCCAAGCACCTGCGCAAAGACACACATCGAATCTGAATCCATGTGGTAAATCTTGACTCTGAGAAGTCCGACAGCACACGCACTCGATTTTCATGACTCTCGGCTCTGGTCACGAGACTCCGACACACTGTGGCACATGCCAAAAAAGTGTAAAAGTGTCCAATGTACAATGGTTGACACTAGGAGTGCTCGCTTGTCACCAGAGGATTCCGTGTGCCAGTGTCAGCCAGGTGACTCTGCAACTCACCAAGTTCAAGAAGTATGACTCTGACACTGATTAAACATCAGTAGAATCAGAATAGGAGTTTTATTATTTATGGCTGGCTGGCTGACACTACTGCGTTGACGCTGCGTCTTCCTGCAGCATTTCTAGGTCTTGTATGGCTCTGAACCTTGCCCAGCTGTCGTACCGGCCATATGGCTTTTGCCATTTGGCCTGTAACGCTTGTGTCCTTGGCTGCAAGCCGGTGCAAATGACACTCTCACTGGATCTGCCACTGTATGTAAGCATGACACTGACTAACACTCGAGATTGGCATGATGTTTTTGCAAACCAAGCAGCATAATCAGACCTGCACGTACATGACCCTTGCGGCCAAACGCCAGAAGATCCCTGACGCTGTTTTTGGTCTCCTCGGAGAAGGCGATGTCATCCATCATCTCGTCCCTGAGCCAAGAATCAGACAGAAAGGCAATGACTCTGGAATCCACATGACAGGAAAATATGCAGCTAGGCCACATGACACTGCGGAAGTCGGTTTCAGTGCGTCTTGACACTGGGTTCGGCCGTGGGAGACGTGGGTAGTCCACGTCTCTTGGGCCCAGACCACGGCCAGCCCCTTTTGGTCGCTGACCCTTTCCGGCTTGGTTCGGATCGGCCTGGGTCGATGACGCTGCTGCAGCGGCCTGGGACGGGGTAGCTGGCTGACGCTGACGGCTGGGGTAGTTGAAGTCAGTATTGACACTGTCTTCCCACTCGTGTCCCAGGTGTTGCGGGTCGTTCCTGGGAAAGGATGACGCTTCCCACCAGCGGTTCCATTGCTGATTCCTCGGGGAGCGCCTGCTCCAGTCGTCCTGACCCTGCTGCGTCTGCTGCTGTGAGTTGTTCTGACTCTGCTGCTGCTGATGCCAGCCCCAACCATTGCCTTGACCCTGACCCCAATTCTGCCATTGCTCCTGACCCTGGGCTCGATTTCGCCTGTTGGAGCCTGATCGGTTGCGACCCCGACCCTGTTGGCCGTGATTCCAAATCTGGTCTTGCTGACCCTGACCCTGGTTCCAGTAGTAGTTGTTGGCGTTGGGGTCATAGTAGTTGGTATTGGCATCAGCTTGACCCTGGGGCTGCTGCGGCTGCTGCGGCTGTGGCTGGTCTTGCCGCTGTTGACCCTGTGCCTGCTGCGGCTGTGGCTGTTGCTGGTCTTGCTGCTGTGGCAGGCTGCTCTGATCCTGACGCTGCGGCTGGCTTGGCGGCCATCGGTCCGCACCCCAGTCGCCCTGCGGTACCTGACTCTCAGACGGCTCGTCCTGCGGCTCGTCCGTTGGCTCGTCCTGTGCTGGGTCGGTGGGGGCTTGACTCTGGTCGGCAGGTGCTTCAGTCTCCCGACTCTGCTCCTCGGAGGGTTGGTCACTGGTGGCAGCTTGACCGTGACCCTGGTCCTCATAGGTCAAGTCAACGGTCTCAGCCTGCTGTTGACCCTCGGGATGCTGTGCACTCTCGGGCTGCTGTGGACTCTGGGGCTGCTGTTCAGTCTGACTCTGCTGCGGTGCTGCTTCAGTCTGACTCTGCTGCGGTGCTTCCCACAAACCCGGTGCAGCCTCCGGCTCCTCAGTGACTCTGATCCACTGAGCACTGTTGGCCATGGAGTCGGGAACCGGAACCTCCCTTTGGCTGACATATCCCCAGTGACTACTCTGAGTCATGTCTTGGATCGTCTCATGATGACTCTGGGGCGGGTAGTGCTGCTGGGTCGCTGACGCATGACTCTGGGTCTGGGAGGCCTGGTAGGTCCGGTGCTGGGTCCCTGACGCTGCGTCTGGAGGTCTCACCGAGCTGACACTGTCCCCCTGGATCTCCAAGGAGCTGACCGTCTGCCCCATTGACCACTGGCAGGGGGCTGCAAATGCAAGACACTGTGCAAATGCATGACACTGTGTATTAATTCAAACACACTATAATGTGAGTGACCCTCGTGCCTGGGAAGCCATGTCGTCCTCGTAACCTTCCTGACCCTGAGATGTCCGGGAATCCATATTGGCCTGACCCTGACTCTTAGATGTCGGGGAAGCCATATTGGCGGTTTAACCTTAGTTGCGATCTGACACTGGCAAACCGTGGCAGTTGACTCTGAGCGGCACACATTAAAACCAACTGCAAACAAGTGACTCTCGCAAGTTCGTTTGAACTGTCTTGATACACCACCCGGACTTGTTTGACTTCTCCTGCTCGCACAAATGGCGAGCCACGTCTGCCCCTGACTCTGGGGAAATGAAGTGCAGGAGGAAGAAGACCTGACAAGCAGTGTCAGTTGACAAAACTAACAGCACAAGTGACACTCAAACTGTGCATTGCCATGTCTCAAACACACCTGCACCGCACCACGGTCACAACCCTCAGCTGACACTTGGTGGTTCGGAGGCAGCAGGGTGAAGGCGCGAGACTGACCCTGAGGTCGCCAGTCGGCCATGAACCAAAAAAGGCGTTAGCTTGCTCTGTGCCAACAATCTCCTGACACTAAATGACTGAGACAGAGTAGTCGAAAATCACTTAACTCTAACTGCAATGCTGCAAAATATCTGTTTCTGATGTTCTGGTCGCTGACAACTTCACATGCTCATGTTGACACAGCGAGCCCACGATCTTGCAGAGGATAGCAATTCAATGCAACACATGGCATGACTCCGCAAGTCTGACAGTCTGACACTGAGCAAAGCAGAAAGGGGCTGGCACCTGCTGCATCTGGCAGGATGACACTGGAATGTGGAAGCCTGGCACACGTTGGGGCGATAAGATGACAATGAATCACACTACTCTGCAAGCAGCTTCACTGCACTGACCCCTGCTGCAACATGACTCTCATGACCTCCTGGCCTCTCCGCTGCGGCCATTGTCGATGTGCCTCAGTGCAAAGGCAATCAATGACACTAATAGAAGCAAACATGCACTCGCAGGGACTCACCGAAACACTTTTTTTGACAGTGCCCACAGTCGGCTCGAAAGGCACTAGAGCTGCGATTCGTCAAAAAGTCTACACTGACACTCCGGCTTCTATAGCTAACGGAGTGCGATGGCATGACCCTGAGTCATCCGACCATGTGGTGCCTAGATAAAATTGCTAAGCTCAATAAATTAATTAGTTATTAAAAATTAATGACACTGAAGCAAGGACTGGCAGCTACTTCTTGGCTGACTCTGGGTTTGCCGTTTGCACAGGAGGTTTTGGGTCGCCTGACACTGTCTTTGCGACAGAAGGTGTCTGGGCTTTGGTGGGCACAACGTTCGCTTTGCCCGCTGACCCTTTGAGCTTGTCACGCTCTGCTTTGTAGCGGTTGCATTGCTTCTGACTCTCCTCCAACTGCTCTCGCAATTTTATGCGCTGACCCTGCTCAAAGTCGCGATCTTCCTTCTGCTTTTTCAGTGCGCCTTGACACTCCTTCGGGGCGAGCAGTTTCAGAATCCATGTTATTTTCAGCGTAGTAATTAATATATTTGAATTCATTATTATAATAATTAACAATTGCTCATGACACACCGGTCCTCCAGAAAGAGCTTGCACTTCTTATGCTCTGACTGCTCCGCCTCGAGGCTGTCCTCCAAGCGCTTGACCCTCTTTGTGTGGACTTCCTCCCTCTTGTCCTGTTGTGCCAATGACTCTACCTCCTGCAGGGCGAATTTCTTTGCGTGGTCATTCTTGAGATCCTTCGGGCAAGCAAAGAACACATGGAGAAGGTTTAACAATATTAAATCTGTATTTGATCAATGGTCAGTTATAAGATAGTAAAGTAAGTTAGTAGTCTAATTTCTAAAACCCTGAGTCTTATGCAGTTGAAACAAGTTGTCCTGAATGACTCTGCTGTGGTGTTCTTCCATCTCAGATTTTTCCTGACGCCATCGACGTTCTCGTGACTCTAGCTCCGCTTGGGCTCGGGCCAGCTGTTCCTGTTCAGGAATGAGAAACAAATAATTAAATATTATAATAAAACTTGACGACATAATATTGTATCATGGCACTGATATAGTCTCATTCTTAGTATTAATGAATTAGAATTTACAATTCTTATTTCAGATGTCCTGCTGACGCTCGTTCTCCAATTCCAGTCGGCCCAGCATATTTTGTGCACATCGGTGCATTGACCCTCGCAGTTGGGAGGATGTGCTCTCAGTCCTGCGGGGAATGCAACTTGTGACTGCTGCATTCCGAGCACTGACACTAAAAACTAAATTTCCATGATCCCTCAATCACAACAGTCCTTTCCCCCTTCTCACCCTTGCTGCCACGTCCACGGAGGCGATTCACCATGGCTGTGACACTGGTGAGGCTACGATGATCAAGGAGGTCAGGGATAAAGATGACACTGCTGTAGCTTTGGTATATAACGAGTGTGTACGTGTTCAATGGCAATGTCAAATGACTCTGCCCTGGGCCCAAAGCCAATCTGTCCATGCCAACCAATGACACTCAAGCCATGTGCAATCATCGGCCATCTTAACTTGCAGTGACTCTGGTGGGAAGCACTCAGCGCCCTGCCATCAAGAAGATTGGAGGGCAAGCCGCTGACTCTCAGCGGCTTGCTCTCCAGTCTGCCTGTGACTCTGGCTGTGGAGGGGTCTGGCCTCAGACGTCATGCATCTGACACTCAGCAGCCATGACACTCCACAGTCACTTGCGCAAGCATGCTGGCTGTGACACTGCTGCACTCCACTGTTACCGCTGACTGTCCCTGGGCAATGGATGACAATGACCACTGCCCCTCCTGACTCTGCTACTTAGGCAGCGTATGGTTCTTGCCGCATGACTCTCAAATACCACTCTCAAGCCATTGGCCATGACACTGCCACGGCGAATTTGTCATGCCGCAACACCGTAACACTGCACCCTCAGGCGACAACCTTGACTCTGCAATCGCTCAGCGTCCTGCCATCGCCTGACACTGGAAGGTCTGGCCTCAGTGATGCAATCTGACACATGACACTGGCAAAAAACTGCTCTTGCAAGTCACTGCTATGACACCCTGCCGACATACCTATGGCATGTGACTCTAGCAGATTTTTAAAGTCAGCACCTTGAATCAGAACATGACTCTCTTCCTAGCTCTGGTTCATGCCGCATGACTCTCAGATGCTACCCTCAGACCCTGACACTGCTAGCGGCGAATGGGTCATGCCGCAACCAAATGACACTACACTCTGAAGCGATGACCCTGACTGCAATCGCCCAATGTCCTGCCATCGCTTGACACTGGAAGGTCGGGCCTCGGTGATGCAATGTGATATATTATGTGACACTGACAAAAACTGCTCTTGCAAGTCACTGCCATGACACTCTGCCGACCTACCTATGGCATCTGACTCTAGCAGATAGATGATAAGAACATGACTCTCATCCTAGCTCTCGGCGGCGAATGGTCCATGCCGCATGACTCTTTTAGATGCTACCCTCAGACCATGACACTGCTAGCGGCGAATGGGTCATGCCGCAACAACATGACACTACACCCTGGATGCCTCTGTGCTCTCAGGCGCTGACCCTGACTGCAATCGCTCGGTGTCCTGCCATCGCTTGACACTGGAAGGTCTGGCCTCAGTGATGCAATGTGATACATGTGACACTCACAAAACTGCTCTTGCAAGGCACTGCTATGACACTCTGCCGGCCTACCTATGGCATGTGACTCTAGCAGATTAATAGACGATAATTTAATTGAACAATATGACTCTCATCCTAGCTCTCGGCAGCGAATGGTCCATGCCGCATGACTCTCTCTTAGATGCTACACTCAAACCCTGACACTGCTAGCGGCGAATGGGTCATGCCGCAACAAAATGACACTGCACTCTGAAGCGATGATGACCCTGACTGCAATCGCCCAGTGCCCTGCCATCGCTTGACACTGGAAGGTCGGGCCTCGGTGATGCAATGTGATACATGTGACACTGATAATACAACTCTTGCAAGTCAGTGCTATGACACTCAGCCGACCTACCTATGGCATCTGACTCTAGCAGATAATAATAGACGATAAGAACATGACTCTCATCCTAGCTCTCGGCGGCGAATGGTCCATGCCGCATGACTCTCTTAGATTTTGCCCTCAAACCATGACACTGCTAGCGGCGAATTCGGTCATGCCGCAACAACATGACACTACACCCTGGATGCCTCTGTGCTCTCAGGCGCTGACCCTGACTGCAATCGCTCGGTGTCCTGCCATCGCTTGACACTGGAAGGTCTGGCCTCAGTGATGCAATGTGATACATGTGACACTCACAAAACTGCTCTTGCAAGTCACTGCTATGACACTCTGCCGGCCTACCTATGGCACGTGACTCTAGCAGATTAATAGACGATAATTGAACAATATGACTCTCATCCTAGCTCTCGGCAGCGAATGGTCCATGCCGCATGACTCTCTCTTAGGTGCTACACTCAAACCCTGACACTGCTAGCGGCGAATGGGTCATGCCGCAACCAAATGACACTACACTCTGAAGCGATGACCCTGACTGCAATCGCCCAATGTCCTGCCATCGCTTGACACTGGAAGGTCGGGCCTCGGTGATGCAATGTGATATATTATGTGACACTGACAAAAACTGCTCTTGCAAGTCACTGCCATGACACTCTGCCGACCTACCTATGGCATCTGACTCTAGCAGATAGATGATAAGAACATGACTCTCATCCTAGCTCTCGGCGGCGAATGGTCCATGCCGCATGACTCTTTTAGATGCTACCCTCAGACCATGACACTGCTAGCGGCGAATGGGTCATGCCGCAACAACATGACACTACACCCTGGATGCCTCTGTGCTCTCAGGCGCTGACCCTGACTGCAATCGCTCGGTGTCCTGCCATCGCTTGACACTGGAAGGTCTGGCCTCAGTGATGCAATGTGATACATGTGACACTCACAAAACTGCTCTTGCAAGGCACTGCTATGACACTCTGCCGGCCTACCTATGGCATGTGACTCTAGCAGATTAATAGACGATAATTTAATTGAACAATATGACTCTCATCCTAGCTCTCGGCAGCGAATGGTCCATGCCGCATGACTCTCTCTTAGATGCTACACTCAAACCCTGACACTGCTAGCGGCGAATGGGTCATGCCGCAACAAAATGACACTGCACTCTGAAGCGATGATGACCCTGACTGCAATCGCCCAGTGCCCTGCCATCGCTTGACACTGGAAGGTCGGGCCTCGGTGATGCAATGTGATACATGTGACACTGATAATACAACTCTTGCAAGTCAGTGCTATGACACTCAGCCGACCTACCTATGGCATCTGACTCTAGCAGATAATAATAGACGATAAGAACATGACTCTCATCCTAGCTCTCGGCGGCGAATGGTCCATGCCGCATGACTCTCTTAGATTTTGCCCTCAAACCATGACACTGCTAGCGGCGAATTCGGTCATGCCGCAACAACATGACACTACACCCTGGATGCCTCTGTGCTCTCAGGCGCTGACCCTGACTGCAATCGCTCGGTGTCCTGCCATCGCTTGACACTGGAAGGTCTGGCCTCAGTGATGCAATGTGATACATGTGACACTCACAAAACTGCTCTTGCAAGTCACTGCTATGACACTCTGCCGGCCTACCTATGGCACGTGACTCTAGCAGATTAATAGACGATAATTGAACAATATGACTCTCATCCTAGCTCTCGGCAGCGAATGGTCCATGCCGCATGACTCTCTCTTAGATGCTACACTCAAACCCTGACACTGCTAGCGGCGAATGGGTCATGCCGCAACCAAATGACACTACACTCTGAAGCGATGACCCTGACTGCAATCGCCCAATGTCCTGCCATCGCTTGACACTGGAAGGTCGGGCCTCGGTGATGCAATGTGATATATTATGTGACACTGACAAAAACTGCTCTTGCAAGTCACTGCCATGACACTCTGCCGACCTACCTATGGCATCTGACTCTAGCAGATAGATGATAAGAACATGACTCTCATCCTAGCTCTCGGCGGCGAATGGTCCATGCCGCATGACTCTTTTAGATGCTACCCTCAGACCATGACACTGCTAGCGGCGAATGGGTCATGCCGCAACAACATGACACTACACCCTGGATGCCTCTGTGCTCTCAGGCGCTGACCCTGACTGCAATCGCTCGGTGTCCTGCCATCGCTTGACACTGGAATGTCTGGCCTCAGTGATGCAATGTGATGCATGTGACACTCACAAACTGCTCTTGCAAGTCACTGCTGTGACACTCTTGGCATGTGACTCTAGCAGCTTAGATGATGATTGAACATGACTCTCATCCTAGCTCTCGGCGGCGAATGGTCCATGCCGCATGACTCTCTCTTAGATGCTACACTCAAACCCTGACACTGCTAGTGGCGAATGGGTCATGCCGCAACAAAATGACACTGCACTCTGAAGCGATGACCCCGACTGCTATCGCCCAGTGTCCTGCCATCGCTTGACACTGGAAGGTCGGGCCTCGGTGATGCAATGTGTTTAATTATTATATTAAATTGAAATTATTATTGTTATATGTGACACTGACAAAAACTGCTCTTGCAAGTCACTGCTATGACACTCTGCCGACCTACCTATGGCATCATTTATTGAATAATATTTATTTATTATAATTAAATTTAAATATTAAACTAAATATGTCATTTAATTATTAAAATAGACGACGACGAAAATAATCATTGAACAACATGACTCTCATCCTAGCTCTCGGCGGCGAATGGTCCATGCCGCATGACTCTTTCTTAGATTAGATGCTACACTCAAACCCTGACACTGCTAGCGGCGAATGGGTCATGCCGCACAAAATGACACTGCACTCCGGATGCATCTGCGCTCTCAGGCGATGACCCTGACTGCAATCGCTCAGTGTCCTGCCATCGCTTGACACTGGAAGGTCTGGCCTCGGTGATGCAATGTGGTACCTGACACTGACAAACTGCTCTTGCAAGTCACTGCTATGACACTCTGCCGACCTACCTATGGCATCTGACTCTAGCAGACGATAAGAACATGACTCTCATCCTAGCTCTCGGCGGCGAATGGTCCATGCCGCATGACTCTCTCTTAGATGCTACCCTCAGACCCTGACCCTGCTAGCGGCGAATGGGTCTTGCCGCAGCGGCGAATGGGTCTTGCCGCAAACACCAGCATGACTCTGCACTCTAGGGCTCCACGCTGACACTCGAGGTGATCCACGGTGAGGGCGATGTTCACATGAGAAGCTTGCTGACACTCGAAGCGAATTGTCAGTGGTAAATTACCACTGACAATTCGTTTCGAGTGGCAGCTTGAGCTAACGTGGCTTATGGTTGTTTGACACTACAAACTTATGGTTGTTTGACACTACAAACCATACAATCAATCGTTGTATACCAAGACCCAGCAAAACCACAGAAATTAAAAACACTCCGAAAGCACAGCCCAGTATATATATATATACACATACACATATAATATATATATATATATATATATATATATATATATATATACACGCACTTATGCTTTTGCAAAATTGAAAGGGGATTGCCTTTTCAATTCAAGATCCAGACATTCAGCCCGAAAACCCTGCCCTAAGTTCTAGAAACACCAACACCACGAAACACCCCTAACTGGAGCTCGATTATCCTCCAACCCCGAATTCTCAATACCCAAGACCCTAAACCCCAAACCCTTAAACCCTATAAACTCCAAATTCCTTCCCCTGAATCCGAAGATCCTGCAGCCCATAACTCCGGCCCGTTAATCTTCGAAGCCCGAAGCTCCGGCCCTACCTATAGTCTCCATTGTAGTTCCCTGTTTTTGGTTCGGCAAACTTCATAATTTAGGATCCTATAAGGTAACCCCAAAACAGGAACTACAAAAAGGAGACTACAGGTAAGCTTCGAAGCCCGAAAACCTGAACCCTAAACCCTAGCCCGAAAGCCCGCGAAAAAATACGAAAGGACCCAAGAGCCTCGAGGTCGGCGCTCCCGCTGTCATTTTCCTGCCCGCAGGCTCTGAGGCTTGCTACGTTACTGTTCCTTTGGGTAAAATTAGGGGGTTTAGGGGTCTGGGGGGTTTAGGGGCATTAGGGCATTTGGGGTTTCGGAAGGTTTAGGGGTTTAGGAGTCAGGGTCTAACAGGTATCTGAAAGTCATGACTGATGATATTGCTACTTGCAAGAGGGTTGGTGCCACGGCGCTCAGGTCTGTCTCACTTGGCATTGCTGTCATGAGACATGGCTGCAGGGACACACGTTGCTGGTTTCATTGTCACTGTCCTTTAGGACGTGAAGAGTCGGGCCTAGGATGCAACCCCATACTCTGAACCCTAGAAGTCGCCCAAACCTACCCTAAAGGACCCCTGAAGCCTTACCCATAGGCCCCATAGTATAGTTCCTTTTTGGTATTTACCTTGTAGAATACTAAATGCGAACCCCCAAAAAGGAACTTCTATGGGGCCTATGGGGTAAGTCTATAGGATCTATCGTGGATGTCAGCCGAGGGTCTGAAATGCCTGGGGGCCAAAGATGGTATCCTTCGGAAAGATGCAAAAGAAGCCCCGCCGATGTCCTACGTTCACTAAGTGGGCATTACATGACATGATTGAAGCTGGGACATTAGTGACGCCCATATGTTAAACACAAAGCTGTTCAGCCAAAACCTCCAACTTCTGAACCATGCAGTTTCGGGGTGGCAACGTTCGGGTCGGCTTAGTGTTTTGGTTTATTCCAGCCGTGTACGGACCTTACCTATGGTAAAGGCGAGACCCTGATATTCATGTCCTCTCTCCGAAAACCCTTAAAATCGATAAGGGCCCTAATTTTGAAAAAAACCTTTTAGACCCGGCAGTTCCCAACCCTTAGATCCCAAAAGCTCGCCAGCAGGACCTTGTCGCCCTTCGCTCGCTGCTGCAGCGCGTGGCGCAGGAGCCTAGGCAGCATGGGGTCGAAGTGTTTAGCAGGCAAATTACTGAGTTGCTTCATTTAAAGGTTTAAGGTTTGGGGTTTAGGATTCTATTGGTTCAGGGGTTGAGGGTTTGAACTGTTGGCTATATAGATATAGGCTTAATATTGTGCTTGAGGGTTTTGGGGTTCAGGGCTGTAGGATTCAGGGTTGGGGGTGGGAAATTTTGGGACTATTTTTACGCAGCTGTATAGACACTGTAGGAGTCACGCCGTTCTGTCAGTAAGAAGCCGAGAGGAATGGGACGGTACTTTCCAAGCAGCTTCTAGGGAACCTAGCGCAAAGCCTGCGGCGAGATGATGCAGATGTAGGGGCCGATGCCCACACTAGACTGCATTGTCGGGTTCAGGGTTTAGGGTTAAGGGCTGTATCATGATACAATAGAGTAGAACAAGATAAGGCAGGCCAATACAACATATTAGATTGTCCGTCTTTTCAGTTGGCCCCCCTGTTGGGTTTTGAAGGCAAAGTTTCAGCAATTTCACTCTTCAGGATCGCAGAGTCCAAACTGCTTGGGATTAATTCGACTGCTGTCCTTGACCCTTACAAGCCCTAAGCCCCAAACACTCCTTGCATGCACCTAAGCTCTACGCCCGAGAGCTATACCAACTGTAGCCCCAAGTCTTCGTTCCGCATTTCCCCAAGTAGGTTTTGCGATTCCTACGCCCTATACCCTGAATTAACACTGTAATGGGAGTTCTCAATAAGAGGAGGGCCCCGGGTCAACAGCGGCAAAGGCCTGTATAACGGTTGATTTGCAGCCGGGTCAGCTAAACTTTCGGGTCCCCCCACTTTGCCTCTGAACAGCATCTCAAACCCCAATTAGCTTAACGTTCTCGGCACGATACTCCGATACAGTATAAACCCCACACCTAGCATCCTGCACCAAGAACCCCGAACCCTAAACCATGAACCCGAAAACCACTCCAACCTGACAGCCCTAAGCTCCAACCCGAAATAACAAAAAAAATCCTTGACCCTCAAACCCAAAACCCTCAGAGCCTCAGACCCTCATCCCTAAATCCTAAACCCAAACCCCTCTTACCCTACAGCCCTTACACCCACCAGACGCCACGGTCTTAGACTCGAGCCGCAGCCCCAACACGCCAAGGGCACCAGCTCGGGCCTGTCCGGGAAGGACTTTTTTTTCGGTTTGGGGGTTCAGGGTTTAGGATTTAGGGCTTAGGGGTTTAGATTTAGGGTTCCAGGGCCCAGGGTTCAGGTCCAGGGTTTAGGTTTAGGGTTTAGGGCTTTAGGCTTCGGGTTCAGGGTCACCGGCTTCGAACATTACGGCTTCAGGCTTTCCGGCGTTTTCCAGACAACCATCAGTCAATCCTGATCTTCAATTAGACACTCTAGAGACCTGGGCCCATCAGCCCTCACGCAAATAGAGCAGCCGATGGCTGCGATATAGGTGGTTCTCTACAGTAAGTGTCCTGCCAAGGCCTGGTCGTCCACACTTTGCCGTGACTTCTTCTGTCCTGCACGGCGCAGCATTTCGAAACGCCAGGGGCTTTCTGGTGCAGGGCTTTTCGCACTTCAGGGTTCCCTTTTAAGGGATTAGGGTTTAGATTTAGGGTTCCGTGTAAAGCTGTGGGGGCCTTGGGAGTGGGGATAAGGATATACGGTTTAGGGTTTATGCGGAAGACCCACAGCCCGTGAACATGCATGGTCTCCGAATGAAGTATTTGCGGGCCCACTTCTAGCCACCCTCAACCACTGCACAAAACCCCGGCATCCGAAGAACCCTAAACCCTTAACCCGCAAGCCCTAAACCCCTAAACCCAAAACCCCTAAACAACTTAACTCAAACTTTAGGGCTTATAAGGCCCAGGGTTTAGGGACCCTGACGAAAGCCTGAGTTCCGAAATTGCCTTCCATTCCATAAGCCGACGCCAAGTACTCGAGTCACCAAAAACCTTTGAAGACCCTACAAAACACCACCTAAACCTACCCGATCCCGATCAAAATGTACTGCTGAGTTCATGATAACCCTAAACCCTACTTGGAGGTTCATGGGTAGTTATAAGTAGAGTTATAAGTCCCCTGATATGGGTTATAATTATAGCCACCCTACTTCTAACCCCACTCATAACCACCCATGGACCTCCAAGTAAACCTTATCAAACGCTGCTGGTCTGTTCATGATACTGCTGATGGACAAAATCCTGCATGACCTTAACTTAAGGACCCTAAACTATGGGAATTATGGTAAATTCCCTATATTGGGTCATGCAGGATATTGTCCATCCACAGTATCCTCATGGGCTCCGGCGCTCCTCGTCCGCCTCGGCCACTGGCGGCGCCCTCCTGCACCCGGAAGGCCTCTCTGGGATTGAGATTTTAGGGCTTAGGGCTTAGGGGCTTAGTGGGGGGGGTTTAGGAGGGATGTTTTTGAAGTGCAAATGGCTTCTTAGGAGGGGTTTAAGGTTCGGGGTTTAGGGGTTTGGTACAGGGCTTAGGTGTAGGTTATTTTTGGGATGCTCAAAGAGGAACAGTGGGGTTAGGGTCTCAGCTTCAAAGTTTATGGTTTAGTGTAAGGCTTATTGAACTGTTTAGGTTTGAGGTCTTGGTCTCTGGGATGTAGATGCTCAAAGGGGTTCGTTATGGTCGTTGTAAAACAAATATTCGTTGCATGAGCTGTTCTTATTGCTACTGGTAAGACTACCAAGTCAACAGGCCTAGTCTTTCGGAGTTCTGTGGGTTTCTGGGTTGCTGTTCCAATGTCTGCGCGAAGTGTCGAAATTCACTTCAGCAACAACCAAATCGAAATGGCAAGACCCAGGCCCTAAGAGGAAACCTTGACCCTCGTCTGTGTCTTGGGCGGGACTTCAAGCAGTCACACCTTATCAACATACCCGATAAAGCCCTTGCGCAACTCTCATGACAATATTGAGCCCTATAAAACCTTTGATAAAGGTTTCAATCAATTGCCTGACAACAACAATCTCAAGCCGGCACCTCCTCCCGGCTCACTGCAACGTCGAGCAACTTCGTTTTGGAACTCTTCGCCTCCTTCTTGGCTCAGTCGTACTGGAACTCTTGTTATAAACCTGCAAATAGCACTATGACCATCATAGCCATGCTTGGTGGCTACTATGACGGAAGATGTAGACTGTGGATTTCAACCTCAAGTCCTCGGACATTCACAGTTCCGGGTCGAGGGCGGCGGATTTGGGGCTCTGCGTCGCGGCTTAGAGCGTGTAGGGCTTCCGAAGTTCACGGTTGAACACGTGTAGGGTTTATGGTCTAGGGGTTTAGGGTTTGTTAGGGGAGGCTGAAGGGAATCAATGCCGTACACCAGCTCGAGGCCGTACATAAAAACCATTAAAACCCACATAAAAGGTTTACACTGTTCTACAACTCTGCAGAACCTTTTTTCGACTCTGCAAACACCCCTATAGGAGCCTACAGAACCCGAAAACACACTTGTAAACCTATACAGAGACCTTTTGGAGCACCACAAAACCCAGGCGCGCGTGTGTGAGTGTTCATAGTTCCACTAACAGCTTGTGAGTTTAGGGATCAGGGTTTAGGGCATCATTGCCATACGCCGCATTACTGCAATCATGTTGGCATGCTTTGTCTTTTTCGTGGAATGCTGCTCGCAAAAGGCCGGATGCCTGGGAGACAGAGAGTTTGGATGTGCGACACACGGGATATCGAACTCGAGCGGCAAAGAGCAAAGAAGGCTTCAACAAGACAATGCGAGTTTAGGGCTACCTGGACCCCCAAAGTATGTAGATTAATGGCCCTTATAGGGTTTTGGGCCATTATTTGACCTACTTTTGGGGGGTTTAGGTAAGGGTTTGGGGCTTAGAGTTGCGGGTTTAGGGTTTATCAACCCATGGGGCCCAGTGCGCGACAGCCGGTCCTTGCTGTCATCAGCCTTCTTTGCAGACTGGCCTGCCGCAGGCAACACGAACGGACAGATATCTCTGTGCCCATGAATACAAACACAATACCAGAATACAGAACGGCATATGTCTGCAAGAAAGGGGGGAGGGAGAGAGAGAGAGAGACAGACCCTAAACCCCTAAACCCCCTAAGCAGTTACGGAGATCGACAGAAAGCATCGGGATTTGAACAGTCTCCTTCTTTGACCGTGAGAGCCTGGCCCCCACACTGTTCCCTGCATGTCAACAATGGTACCATAGCAAGAGTCCAATTATACTCTAAATATAATAATAAGGAATCCCCAGAATAGTACTGGTAATTATTTAGGCTTTTATAATAACCTCCAAGTGCAAACGGCCTAAATCCCAAACCCAGGACACGAAAAGTCTCAACCCTCTGAGCTCGTCGAAGCCCGACACCTCCCAAGAAGCCCTAAACCGTAAACTCGAAACCCTGCCGGCCAAAAGGCTCCAGATGCGAAATCCGACACTCCAAACGGTAAGCACTGAAAGAATCTCTCTACCATCCTGGAAAGTCCTCTACCATACGGCCCACCCCAACACGAAACCACCAAACCCGCCTGTTCCCCCCTTTTTCTATTTGTGAGTTTCCGAGAATTGAGGGTACCTCATTATGGGGTCCTAGAAATCAGGATCCTACTATTTAGGGTACCATATTGGGGTCCCCTGTTTCGGAAACTCCCATGTAGTAGCCTGAATCATGACCAATACTGCTCTTAGGCAGTAAGCACCCAGGAATAGCACCCTACAGGGAACTCCAGAAACTTGGAATATGGTTTCATGGTAGGATACCCTATAATTTACCATAGAAGGGTTAGGATAATCATATTCCAACTTTCTGGCTTTTACCCTATTTAGTAGGATCCTTATTATAAGAACCCCCAACTAAGCTACCCGCAATTCTCGGAAACTCCGATTTGGAAGGGGGACCTCCCAGGAGTTGAGCCGTGAAAGTCAGCAAGGCGCCAGAGGCCGCGATCTGGCGGGAGATCAACTAGGACGCCCAGTAACCTAAGAATAAAAAGGCCTCTCTTTTTGGTATTGGGTAGCTTTATAAGGAACCTCGGACTACAACAAGGGAATAAGGGTACTACTGGAGATCCTAGTCAATTTTTTTCCACTCGCGTCTTTTTATTGGGTTTAGGCTTTATCAGGGTTTATAGGGGTTGTGTGTTTTACGATTCTTAGACTTTTTGGAGGGCAGGGTTTAGGGTTTGGGATTTTTCTGAATGTCGATCTTGATCTTTACAGGTTTCACGAGCGACCAACTTGGGGGACAGTCTTGATCAGCCTGTGCATGAAGGGTCCTTTCCAAGGACTAAGGGGCCGCGTCTGCAGATCGTACAGTCGAGTTTACTTAAAGTATGGTGCTCCAAAGCCCAGTTTATGGTTCCTTTGGAAACCGTCTGAGGGCTGTCGGCATGGATTGGACTTCTGGATTCGCAGCGCTGGCTTCTGAGATTCTGGGACATTCAGGCCTGGGGGTCATCCGCTATTGGGGAGGGCCTGGGTCCTTCAAGGGCTGGCTTCTTCTCATAAACCCTATAAACCCGGAACCGTGAGCCCTGAACACCTGAACCATAAGCTCCGGACTCTAAACCCTCCAACCCCAAACCCTACTGTTGATGATATAAATCCTGCATTACCCATAATAAGGAATATACCATAATTCCCATAGTAGAGGGTCCTTAATAAGGTAATGCAGGAATTTTATCATCAACCCTAAACCCAAAAACCCTATAGATCCCTTAAAAGACCACCTTTTAAGGTACCCTTATAGATCCCGTTAAAGAAAACTAGGACCTAGGAAACCATCACTGCTGGGTTGTCTGCGGCTTGAACCACCAGGCCCTTCTACGGGTATTCCCTAGACCCCCAAAAGTAGGTAAACTAATGACCCAAACCTATAAAAGGCTATTATTCTACATAATTGTGGGCAGGTACAAGGGCCCTTTTGAAGGTATTTTGAGGGCCCGTTTTCATTACTGCTCGGCTTTCTCCTCACCCTGGACCCTGCAACCTACACACCCCATAAGCCCTCAGCCGTAAGTCCTAACCCCCAAACCATCTCGATCCCCAACATCCTAAGCCCCGAAAACAAATAGCACCTTATGATCGTACCTTATAATGTTTAGGGTTTAGGGTTTAGGGTTTATAGTAACCCTGATAGGCTAGGTTTGTGCCTGATTGTCGTAGCCGAAGCTGGCATTCAAGCAGAGGCCTGAACACGAGGTTTTTTGGGCTTAGGGTTTGAGGCTTCGGGCTTGAGGTTTAAGAGGTTAGGGTTTATAAGCTGTAGTACTTTATGTTCGATGAGCTTCTGTACAGGTGACATCCTACACACAAACTCCTGACCCTCGATCCCTCAATCCTAAACCCAGCCCGAAACGGCCAAACTACCAACATACTACCTTCAACTCCTACATCAGAAGTTCACATACACATTCTATTCCTAAGCTCTATAAATTCTAAACCATCAATCCGAGGGCTTGTCGATGCCAGGCTTCTAAATAGGGTATAATCAAAACCGTCCCTTATCAATCCTCCAGTCTCTGGCAATGAGGAAATTCTGAGCATTCGCTAGATGGCGTAACGTCTAGATTGCAATACTTACTAATTTATGCTGCTCAACTTCACGCAGTCCCTTCGTCTGCCAAGTCTACAGATTTGCTTCTCGGGGTTTGCATCGCAGTGGCGATGATGCTGATGATGACGATGATCATGATGATGATGACGATAAACGTGAAGATGACACTGACGATAAGGGTGATGACAGTGATGATGGGGATGGTGATGATGATGCTGGTGATGATAACGACGGACGATGAAGACGCTGATCGTGACAGAGACAAAGAGGGGAGGTGCATGGATACATAGAGACATGAAATAAAGACGTGGCTCGTACGCTGCAAAACCCAAACACGACACCCTTCTGCAACCCAGAACGCGCAATCCTGTATCCTACGGTTGATTATATAAATCCTGCATGACCCATAATAAGGAATATACCATACTTCCATATACTCCTTCTTTTGGGTAATGCAGGATTTATATCATCAACCGTAGAACGAACCTGCCCTCAAACCCTTACTGAACAACCCTGATCTCCAAGCCCTTGTCATCGACCCATATAGAGGTCTTAGTCTTTTGATAAAAAGACTACTAACGGTGTGCGGTAACATAGTATATCAAGGAACCAATAACCTCGGTACATATTCAGGGCCCTATATTGCATAACAGTGGCACCCTAAGGTAGGGGCCTTGATAATTAATTAGAACAAGGTTTTGGGGCCCAATATACTGTGACTATAGTAATGAACCCCCCAAAACAACATGGGTAGCTATTGAGGCTTAAGGGATACTGGAGCCTCTCCTAAACCCAAAACCCCATAGATCCCTTATAAGCTTGTCGATGCCAGGCTTCTAAATAGGGTATAATCAAAACCGTCCCTTATCAATCCTCCAGTCTCTGGCAATGAGGAAATTCTGAGCATTAGCAAGATGGCGTAACGTCTAGATTGCAATACTTACTAACTTATGCTGCTCAACTTCACGCAGTCCCTTCGTCTGCCAAGTCTACAGATTTGCTTCTCGGGGTTTGCATGGCGGTGGCGATGATGCTGACGATGATCATGATGATGATGATGTGAAGATGACACTGACGATAAGGGTGATGACAGTGATGATGGGGATGGTGATGATGATGCTGGTGATGATAACGACGGACGATGAAGACGCTGATCGTGACAGAGACAAAGAGGGGAGGTGCATGGATACATAGAGACATGAAATAAAGACGTGGCTCGTACGCTGCAAAACCCAAACACGACACCCTTCTGCAACCCAGAACGCGCAATCCTGTATCCTACGGTTGATTATATAAAACCTGCATGACCCATAATAAGGAATATACCATACTTCCATATACTCCTTCTTTTGGGTAATGCAGGATTTATATCATCAACCGTAGAACGAACCTGCCCTCAAACCCTTACTGAACAACCCTGATCTCCAAGCCCTTGTCATCGACCCATATAGAGGTCTTAGTCTTTTGATAAAAAGACTACTAACGGTGTGCGGTAACATAGTATATCAAGGAACCAATAACCTCGGTACATATTCAGGGCCCTATATTGCATAACAGTGGCACCCTAAGGTAGGGGCCTTGATAATTAATTAGAACAAGGTTTTGGGGCCCAATATACTGTGACTATAGTAGTGAACCCCCCAAAACAACATGGGTAGCTATTGAGGCTTAAGGGATACTGGAGCCTCTCCTAAACCCAAAACCCCATAGATCCCTTATAGGAACCCGTAAAGGAACCCTAGGTCATGCCCCTATAGTAATGGCTCGGAGGTCCCACCTGACATCGCACGGGTCATGAGATCTTCGACCTCTTGGGCTCGCATGGGGCTTCAACCCAGACCTTCCAAAATCCCTTAATTAAGGAATATACCTTAATTCATATTAGGGATCCTATCATAATTTCAGGTATATTCCTTAATTAAGGGATTTTGGAAGGTCTGGGAAGGCTAAGGACTTACGAAACCTACCCTAAACGCTAAACCCTAAACTGAGTTGTCCAGTTGTCCTTTAAGCCCTGAAAATTATTTACTATTATGGTTCTCTACAAAGTAGTAAGGGAAATTAAAAAAGATCCCAAAGGACAACCCAGTAAACCTACGCACCACCCCAAGACCCAAATGCGTACATGATTTTCTCATACGGAGGAGGCTCGACTAAGTTTTCGTCAAGCCATGTCCGAAAGCTTCAGCGGCAAAGAGATCCCCGAGCCTTAGTTTTTACTTGCTAGTTGAGCTTGGTCGGGTTTAGGGTGTGTGCCAGGGGCTTGGTGTCTATAACTTAGGGTCTAGAGTCAAGAACTCAGCAATACTCTTCAGGCAGGAATGTATGGCTCAGGGTTTGCTGAAGTAGCGTGTCTCGCTTGGTTTACTAGCTGAATTACTGGTTTTGGGTGTGGGCGCTCAGCGATGTCAGGCACACTTGCTCAAGAACTTGTCTTGCAAACGATGCTCCGAATCCTAAAGCAAGCCTTAACGTACTGCAAGAATCCAGGCCCCTAAGCTACAAAGACAGATATAAATCTAAAGCCCAAACGCCAGATCAAGAACCACAAACCCAAAGCCCAAAGATCGGCAACCTCAATCCTTCGAGCCTTAAAGCCTTCACCCGATATAGCTCCTATTCCCGAATTTCAGGAACCCTGAGAAGGTTCCTGCAACCCCGGAAGCTTTACTTAAGGCCTCTAGAATTCTTTCACTAACCCTCATAGAACCCTTCAAGAAACCCTCCAAAGAAAGAAAAACAACCCTGAACATTAAAACCAAAACCCTGAACCCCCAAAACAGAAAAGCCAGTCTTCTGGATGCCATGCTGGCATGATTTTGCGCGGAAATACTCAGAGATTCCCGGCCCCTACTCCGTCAGGGGCGAGGGGAAGCACTTCGGTGTATGGCGGCCCGCCGCGGGAAGCTGCCCTAAACGGCCAGCCTAGAAACCCTTGTAAGCCGCTATAACCCCGAAACCCAGACCAGTGCGTGAGCATCGGGGTTCCTCGGACTTTTGTTCTCCTGAGAAGCCTGCAATTTCACACCCTAAATCCTACACACCCGAAAATTTAGGGCCTAAATCAACCTCATGTCCTTAAGGTAAAATCTAAACACAAATCCCAGCACGAGTCCTTGAAAATCCATGTTCGAGCTTGCTAGGCTTCACCATCATTAAATCATAAGCCCTCTGCGCCCTCGATTTCACTTCCCAAATCCTCTAAACCCGCAATCCTAAACTTCCAAATGCTAAATCCAAATATCTGAACCCCAAGGCCTCAAACCCCAAGCCCCTAGATGCTTAAATCCGAAGCCCTCCCGTAAACCCAAAACCCCTAAACCCCCCGAAACCCTAAACCCAAAGCCCCTAAACCCCTAAACCCCCCTAAACCCCTGAACCCCCCTTTAACCCTAAACCCCTCAAAAACCATAAAAAACCCTGAAAACCCTATAAACCCCAAACCCCAAGCGTCCCCCAAAGCAAGGGAAAGGTGCTGAGACGCAGGCCCGGCGTAGGAAGACCAGGCTTCTGGGCCGCCTTAGAGGGGCTCTTTTTGGGGTTCCTTTAAGGCTAGGACTGCCTTAAGGAGGGTTTAATTAGGTTTAATTAGGGTTTAGGGGTTATAGGGTTGAGGGTTTCAGGGTTTTCTGGCGGGGTTTCGGGTTTAAGGTTTAAGGGGGAGTTCAGGGTTTAGATAAGGCTGCAAAAAAGGGATTGAGGGGATGAAGGCTGTAGGGTTCCAGAGTGTCAAGGCTCTTCGGGATGACCGAGTTCGGGGTTGGTGGTGTCAGCCCTTCCTCACCGAGAATCCCTCACCCCCTGAATTTAGGGTTTAGGGTTTAGGGTTTAGCCGGATACTACTGAAGGAAGCTGTGAGAAGGCGTTCTTTGTTGGAGACAGGCCTTCCCGCTGTAGGATTTACAGCCTCCGGGCAGAGGAGCGTAGCTGCTTGACGGTTTTGGGTTTCAGGACAGTCTCTCTCTAGGCCAAATCCAAAATCAACACAAATTTCTCCGTATGACTCGAAATTCGATCTCCGTATGACTCGAATATACGAAACCAGCCGTACTTCTTCCAAGGGTCATGTGAGTTCTAGTACCTAAACCCCAAATCCCAAAGCCCGGTACCTTAGATTTCAGTTAGTCAGCCGAGGGACGAAGTTGTAGATTCCGTGTTGTCCGCCTCCACATGGAAGCTTTGGGTTTCCGGGCTCAGCAATTTGCATGTGGGTGGTTGTAAAAATTATGGTCCCTTCTTGGGTACCCTAAATATTAGGTGCCGTACTATAATATGGACCCAAAACGGGACCCTAATTTTGACAACCACCCATGTGGGACTTCAAGGTTTCGCGTGAAAGGGAATGAGGCCGAACACTCCAGGAAGCTTTGAGCTTCAGGGTAGAAGGTTGTAGAAGCGTTCTGAGAGTTCTGGGATCGCTTACCGGACCCGCGAAACAAAGCCAACATCTTTCAGTTGTTAACCGGTCCAAGAATCCAAGTATCCCTTTTGAGGTACGAATAGGGCCCGGATTATTTTGGTTGGGGGGGTTCTCATACTACGAATCGTTCAGGGCTCGGTATAACCAAAAACATCGAGGAAAAGGCGACCGACCTGGGGCTGTTTTTGCAACCATCCAGCAACCTTTATGCTCGGACTCCAATTCTTTGCTTGAGCTTTGCCGGAAAGGGCAAGCCTTACACAGGTTTGGGCTCTCTTGTCGGACGGTCGTCACGAAACTGACCATCCCGATCGAACTCGGAAAACAAGCCCCTTCACGCCGGACGAACGGCTTGATGTCCAGTCGAAACCAAAGCAGCAGCCATGGATCAAGATGCAGCTGGACTCAGACAGTCGGCTACGCTGAGAATCGCTGACATGCCGGAGCCAGACACGTGGGGAACGTGTCGCGGAGTTGAGGCCTCGACACCTCTAAATCCGAGGCCTCAACACCTCCAAATCCCCGCAAGAACCCTCGAAAGCCACAAAGCCCCAAGCCCCCGAACCTTCAAAACACCGCCAAGGCAAGCTCATCCAGAATGCCAACTGAATCCCACCTTCGGCCCGGAATCCCTCAACCTCTGCATCACCTTCATCCCCGACGCCCAGTTCCTCTTGTTATATGTCAACCTTATACCACCCTTTCACATTGTGAAAACTTTGTATTTACTACATCTTCCCGTTGTAAATATGCTACCCTACCTTGCCTTACATCGGTCAAACTCTAAAAACCACCTACACTACCCATGCTCTACCCTATATACTACACTTCTTGAATTCCTTCTAAGAATCCAGAATAACCTGGCAAAGACGGAAAACGAGATCCCCAACCCTAAACCCTAAACCCCAAACCTCTATAAACCCTAAACCCTAACACCCCTAAACCCCTAAACCCTAACACCCCTAAAACCACTAAACCCCAAAAAACCCTACACCACACCCCTAAACCCCTAAACCCAATGCGATCCGCCTCCAAGCTCTCTCCTTGAAGTTTCCGGTCCAAGGCCTCACTCTGGGGTTTTGAGAGCTTACCCATAGGCCCCATAAAGTAAAAGCCGAAAGTTGGAATATGAGTATCCTAAACCTTTTATGGTAAATTATAAGGTATCCTGCCCTGAAACCATATTCCAACATTCTGGAGGCCCCATAGTAGGTCCTTTTTGGGATTACCTTATCGGATTCTAAAGATGAGCCCCAAAAAGCACTACTATGGGGTCTATGGGCCTATGGGTAGTGTTTAGGGGAACCTGCAAACAAATTAAGTGATGGGATCGTGGAGCGCTGGCAGCTTCAGGGGTTCGGAGACCTGGGGCCCAAAGTGTTGGGTTGGAGTCCTCTCCTTTCAATGACCCGGTAGGGTTTAGGGTTTAATGGGCTATGGCGTCGGGTCTCCACGCTGTAGCTGTGTGTTTGACAATCTTACTTGCGCTGCACATGTAATGGTCATGATGCGGCTGCTGCCGACGGTGATTCTACCGGTCGTAGTATTGACGAGTAGTCGTTCTATTGATCCCTCCTTTACTTGCATTTCAAGACTTTGTACTTCCGAACAATGTGCCTCACCAAACCTAAAACCAAGAACACGCCAGCTATGGTGGGAGCATATGCTCCTAAACTGCAACCCCTAAACCCCCAAACCCCTAAACCCTAAACCCTAAACCCTAAACCCTAAACCCTAAACCCCTAAACCCCTACACCCCTAAACCCCTAAACCCCTAAACCCCTAACCCCTAAACCCCAAACCCCTAAACCCTAAACCCTAAACCCTAAACCCTAAACCCCTAAACCCCTAAACCCCTAAACCCCTAACCCCTAAACCCCCCTAAACCCCAAACCCCTAACCCTAAACCCCCTAAACCCCCCTAACCCTAAACCCTAAACCCGAAACCCCTAACCCTAAAACCCTAAACCCCAACCCTAACCCCTAAACCCTAAACCCTAAAACCCTAACCCTAAACCCCTAAAGCCCCTAACCCCTAACCCCTAAGCCTAAACCCTAAACCCTAAACCCTAAACCCCTAAACCCTAAACCCCTAAACCCTAAACCCTAAACCCCTAAACCCTAAACCCCTAAACCCTAAACCCTAAACCCTAAACCCCTAAAGCCCTAAACCCCTACACCCCTAAACCCCCCAACCCCTGAGGGCACATGTCTTTGAAGCGTCGTTTGCAGATTCGCCCTGAGGCCCTGACCCATATCAGCTCCAACACCTGTGGTTGCGGGGTTTCGGGTTTGGGGGTTTCGGGTTTGGGGGTTTAGGGTTTAGGGTTTAGGGTTTCGGGGGTTTAGGGTTTAGGGTTTAGGGGTTTAGGGTTTGGGGGGTTTAGGGTTTAGGGGTTCGGGTTTGGGGGTTTAGGGTTTAGGGGTTTAGGGTTTAGGGGTTTAGGGTTTGGGGGTTTAGGGTTTGGGGGTTTAGGGTTTAGGGGTGCAGTTTCAGGGTTGTTGTGACCCGCCAGAGACTATTAGGATTGTCTGGGACTAGCATTCGGGGCCTGCGTGTTTGGATTTAGGGAGCAGCAGTGGGACAGGGTTTGGGGTTTTGTAGGTTTAGGGTTCTTTGAGGTTCATGCATTGGTACCCGGGGTGAGTCTGGGCTTGGGATTCAGTTTCAGTGCTACCCTAAACCCTAAACCCCTAACCCCCAAGCCGGGCTCGTTTCCTGAGGTCTGAGGCACAGCTTTCAATCCGGTGCTGGAGTTAAACCTCCACAAAGCTGGGCACCTTTCTGTAAAGACCAAACATAAAGCCCAGAAAGCTTGAAGGAAGCTTGGAATCTACGGCCTGTTTTTTGTGTTTGTTTTCTTTGAAGGCCTTTTTGGTGACTGCTTGCGGTTTAGGGTCTGGGATTTCGGGCAGGGATTACTGTTTTCGTTTCCCCCACCCTCTCCCGAACTTGTGAAGCTTCACTGCTGCGCAAGTTCGAAGCCTCAGAATGTGGCTCTCTTGCCAATCGCGTGCTGTGGCGCGGCACAAGTACTGCCAGGCTTCGCCAGACGAGCGCTGCGAGAGGCATCGTTATGAGCGCGAAGCTGGGGGAACCGAAATCATGTGGAAGGTGCCCGGAAAGGAAGGAATGGAGAAAGAGGAAGGCACCGAAGATGAAGATCCCTGGCAGTAGAAGGAGCAAAGACTTGATATAATCCAGCAGTCGCCAGGCACACTTTGTCTGCATAGCCCACGCCAGGCGAAACATCACGCGGAAGAGAAGCGGAACCACCCCTAGCCAGTAAGAAAGGCCCGCGAGAAGCTGCAAGGTTCCCCATGGAAACAGTTCCTCTGCCACGTGAATAAAATGCTTCAGGTTATTTGCCGCCATGTCAAAAAAGAACCAGAAGAATACGGGAGAGGCCTCTGCCAAACGCCAGTGTGACACCATGTGATTAGAAAGCTGATCCACCAGCAAGTTGTATAAGTCGCCTTGGACTTGCTGTTCAAAAGCTTCGATGCCACCAAACCAAATGTTGATGCAACTCTGCATCACCTATCGGTCGCACATCATAGGCTCTGTGCTACGGGGATTTCTGTGCTCTACAGAGCAGCAAAAGCATTCAGCCGTTGCAACACGAAAGTGTGCGATATGCTGGCACATCGTGGTCACATCACGGCAGTACTCGCGGGCGAGGTGCGCAATGTACCAGAAAATCAATCCACAGCAAGCAGTTCCCAAAAACATATTGCCAATATTTACGCTCAGGGTGTAGTTCACGAAGTGGAAGGAGAAACCTCCAAGTGCAGACGCAAACCAGAATGCAGACATGGTGAGTCCCAGCCGGGTCGGTCGGATGATGACGCATGGCTTCTCGCCTGGGGGCCTGCTGCGAATGAAGGCGGCAAGCTCGTACACACACCATAGGCGGCGGGCCCAAGTTGGATCCCAAAGTACCAGCATCGTATCGGAGCATTTAAGTATGGCCCCCAAGCTGAGGGTGCCCTGCGCTTCAAGTTCAGGATTCACTTGAGAGATGCAGACACGGTCGACAAACACCAGCTGCCGGGGCCGCCAGAGTAGCATTGTCAGCAAGTACGCAAGGCATCCGGCGCTCAAGCACCACCAGCTGTTCCCTTGATCATCGGGAAGAACACCAAATCCATAAGCGATGCACGCAGCAACTGCTGCTCCTGTGCCTGCCACTGCGGCTGCCCTGGCTTTGTTGAGGAAGAACAACGTGGCAACTTTTCCTGAAACAGAACCGTGCCAGCTGTGGGACCAAAATGCATGCAAACGAGTTGTAGGCTGGCTCAGGTGATAGAAATCACCACGAGCTCTCCTAGGCTATGCCACTCAGTAACCCACCACGCAACAGCATGTACTTTTCTGCCATCGTTGTGTTGTCATAAGAACCCAGAAGCAAAAAGAAACATTTTATACCACTGAAGCACCTGGACCTAGTCTCAGGGGCCTGGCCAGCCCGTGAAGTACGTTCGGGACACGAGTGGCCCGCACGACATCCGGCCACACGGCCTCCATATTTGAGATGATGTCAGCAATGCCAGCTATCCACTCTGGAGAGTCTGCCTGGGTCAGACTTTCCCCTCCGTCCTGGTCTGATAAAGAGCTGGACCGTTCCGACGCCACAGACACCTCGACGTCGACGAAGTCATTGTCAAGGGCTTCGGGATGTCCCAATACAGTCACAGTGGGCAGCATGGAAAACCGGGCGCTGACGCATGTCCGAACGGCTATGTATTAGCACACAGCTTCATCGGTGCATGGAATGCAACTTAACCAATGAGTATAGAGACATAATGGACACGACTCAACACATCTACCAACAAATGAACGCATGTATGTATGTATGCCTTTACAGTTGCATATGCATGTGTATTTGTAACATCTATATGTATATATATATATATATATATATATATATATTCATACGTATACGTATAACACGAACACGCACGTTGAAGTCCAACTTCGTTGGAGCCGAAATTTGTTGGAGTGGCAGCTATGTTCCTGGGTCCTGGCCTAGACTACGAGGCACGAATGTGTCCAGTGACGTGTTTAGTGTATTTCCATGCATTTCCTAGCTTAATGATGTCAAACCCACCGAAAAACCCAACCATTAGATGTACAGTGTCAAGAATGCAGAGAACAAAAGACGAAACAAAGAAGCCTTTCATTACTTTTGAACAACACCAATCATAGAATCATAGACTCAAAGCGCACCAGTACTGAGGAGAAGGGCCCGACATGGGTGCTATGGTATCCATGACTGCCCGACTTAGGTTCGTGCTACTGGGTAGCCTTAGGTATGCTCAAGAGTTCAAGTTCCTGGGCTTTGTTTGAGGGTGTCCGAGTGATTCGCAGAGCTGAATCGAAGGCCACACACCTAGCCAGTCCTTTTCCTCTCGTCGAACCCCCTAACCTTGTGCTAGAGCGTCCTTTGACCCGTGAGCCCATAATGCAAATAGACTAATGGAGCAACGCTATCTCTACAATGATCCCTCGCATAGCCTCCTTGGACCGCTGGATTGTGGGATATGCATATTAAGAGCTACGACACAGAAAGAAGAGGATCCCAGTGTACCGCGGGCTTATGCCAAACCCACTGAGGCCGTAAGCTTAAAACACTCTGGGGCTTATAGGGATAAGGTTTAGGGTTTTTTCAATGTAGGTTTAAGTTTAACTCTGCATCCCACCTTGCCGTGAGAGCAGAACTGCCCGGCTGAGAGCATGAGCTCAGGTGCCTTTTCGTCAAAGTTTCATTACCACGAGGGTCCACATGGATAGTTGTCAACATTAAGGTCCCTTTTTGGGTACCCTAAATAACAGGTGCCGTATTATAATAGGACCATAATTTTGACAACCATCCATATGTACCACTTATCATCCTAAGAGCAAGGATTTTCTTTTGGGGCCTAAATAAACAATCTATATCATTGTAGCATATATGGGCCCTCTGGGTTATGATTGCTTTTTTAGAAAGGGTTGTAGGGTCTTGCATAAGAGCCCACTTTGATGGTATAGGTTAGTGTAGAACTTGATAAAGTGACCATAAAGGGATATTACTGGAATCATATTTAGAACAAAGCCTTGGGCTCTTGGTGTATATTCTAGCATAGGTATGATTATCAAGACTATAAGGAAATCTTCTTATTGCAATGTAGGCTTGGGGGTTCGCCAGAAGACCAGCGGCGGTGTTTTAAACCAAACCAAACATAGGCTTGAGGGTTTCATGGCCTAAAGGAAGCGCTCAAGCCCCAGACCATGATGACTGCTATGGTAATTATACGAGGTGGCGATTTCAACAGTTCCCAAAATTCTGTAACAGTAGGGCTCGATATTAGACAATAAATAAGGGGAAAAAACAAACACATTTTTTGAAGGCTCGCATGGTTTAGAGTACGGCAGTCTTCCAGGGATGGGCAAGATATGCGGCAGCATGAGCGAAAACCTCTCACAACGCATGAAACCGTGGATGTGATCATGGCTGCGCAATGGATTCTCTCTCTTTTCAGAACGGATTATTAGCCTAAGGACGTCATCAGGTCTGGGCCATGGATGCTCTCTTCTCAGACCGGATTAGACCATGGACGTCATTATGGTTGAGCCATGGATGCTCTGGTATGAGAGCGAACGTCAGCATGCTTTGACCACGGATCTATGGATGCCCTCTTTTCAGAACGGATTAGACCATGGACGGCATCATGGTTGGGCCATGGATGCTCTCTTCTCTGAGCAGAGTAGACCAATCGCGTCGTGGGGACGTTCGCTTCCAACCGAAATTCGACGAACGCAAGCGAGGCTTCCTGCACACCCTGCTTTAGGGAAGGATGAAAGGGCTGGAGCCCAAAATGCCGTAGGCCCTTTCAACTTCGGACCTCCGCAACCTGAAAACCTCAAAACAAAAACAAGAGGCAGTCCGAACCCCCTGGAGTGCGCAGTACGCTGGGTCTGCGGGCAAATCCATGATTACCTAGAACAAGACTCAAGCTAGCCCGAAAGCCAGCCTTGTGCGGTTTGCAGTGCCAACGACCTAAAAAATGAGTCCCAAGAGGCCTTGCGGAAGGATGTAAGCCCGCAGTGATGTAAGCCCGCAGTGACCCTCCCTTCCCCTTACAACGTCGCAACATACTCATTCTTGGAGATCCCTTTGAAAGAAACCACCCCCCTCAACAAAAATGCACTCAATCCTACCTCTAAAACCCTCAAAAGAGACCCCCACCCTAAACCCCAAAACGACCCTAAACAGAGGCCCCCAAAAGCCCTCAAGAAAACTCCAACAATTGGGTGGTCAAAATTAAAGTCCCTTTTGGGTACCCTAAATATTAGGTGCCGTACCTAATGAGGGACCCAAAAAGGGACCATAATTTTGACAACCACCCAATTGCTGACGCCAGCCTTGGGCCGCTTCGCCTCCGGGACGTGCGAGCCTCGGAAGTTGGAGAATTGGGGCCAAAGTGTTTCAGGAGGATTTTGGGACTTTAGGGTTTAGGGTTTTGGGTATGGGATTTTAGGGTTTAGGGTTCAGGGTATAGGGTTTGAGGGTATAGGGTTTTCGGGTTTAGGGTTTTAGGTCTAGGATTTTTGAAGTTTTAGGGTATATGGTTTTAGGGTTAGGGATTGGCAGGGGTTTAGGGGTTCAGGGTTTCAGGGCCTTGGCATGAAGGTTACTTGGACCGTTGCAGGGTCGGGACGTTCAGGACGGAAGAACACCTCCATACTCAACCCACATTTCAGGGTTCAGTCCCGGCTTGGGACTTCGAGCCTTTTCGGGTTCAAGGTTTCGGACGTGTTAAGAATCCCTTTATATAGGGGCCTTAGTAATAAGACTAGGGTTTGGGGGTATCTTATACTATCATCATAACAAGGAACCCCAATAATAGTATTGGTTTGGGGTATCTTATAATATACTCATAGTAGGGAACTCCCAAGAATAGTACTGGTAACTATTGAGGTCTCTTATAGAAAGCCCTACACCGCCGGCCCTGACGGTCTTTCTGCTCTGCAAGGCTCTGAGGTTGAAGCAAGGAGCCCAACTGAGGCTTCCCCAGACTTTGGGGCCAACTGTGGATCGGGTTTAGTTTTTTTTTCCAACCCCTAATGTTTTGTGTGTGTGTGTGTGTGTGTGCGTGCGTTTTTTTGTTGAGGGGGGGTGTAGGGTTTAGGGGTTCCTGCTTGCACATCATGTCCCCACCCAAGCGAAGTCCAAGCCCCGGGGAGCTTTTCGAGATCCATGGCTCGTAGTTTATTTGGAAGTTTCCGAAAATTAGGAGTACCTCATTTAGGGTCCTATGGAATCCGAATATAGAACTTGGGTACGGGTACGAGGAGGACTAACCAAAGATACCTATTCAGCCGGGCTGGTCCGACCCTAAACCCTCGTAGGGTTGGCAGTTCATGGTTCAAACCTAGAGTTTAAGGGTAAGGGTAAAAAAGGTACAGAGGTTTCAGGCTTTCAAGGGTTCAGGAACCTCCAAAGCTCTCGAAAGCTAGCCGAATCCGCATAGCCGAAGAGACCCTTCCATGTCAAGTATCTTAAGGTGTAGACTGGGTGTCGAAAGGCTCGTAAGGGCGTTCGGGATGCCTTTGGGATGGGTCCAGGAGCTTGCACACAAGGGGACTCTCTTTGCTGCGGGCTGACGCTCTAATCTTTCAGAAACCTGGGTGAGCCCTCAACCCTAATCTGAACTGCACAACCCTACGGTCTACAAGAGCAGGTCCAAGCCCCTAAACCAGAGCTGGGGATTTCAAGCGAGCCCAACCCCGATAGTACAAGCAAGGGGCTGCAGTAATTCCCTTCTGCAATACACCCCAACAGCCTCTTCGAACTGTCAGGGTCCCTATATTACACCCAAGAGTCCCCATCAGTATGGCCAACATCTTATAAATCCTAAAGAACCCGTAGCTCCTTTAAAGGAGCCCGTAACCCGATGCTGAAGCGATTGTAGTGAACCCCAAAACCCGCTATAGGGGCCTTAATAACTAGAAGAATGTTTTTGTCGCCCAGTGTACTACCATTATAATAAGGAACCCCCCAAAACGTTATTGGTAATCTTTACGGCCCCAAGTACCTCGTGCAGCGGCGGTTTCAAACAAGGATCCGACGAGCCATGGCATCTTCCTCCATCTCCTGTCTGGTGTTTTCATAACAGTTTAATATAGGGGCCCAAATAAGTTAGCTATTGCTACACGATTCTCAAGGCTCCTTACTATATTTATAGTATAATGGGCCCCAAAACCACACTCTAACTGATAGGACCCTGTAGTAATGGGTTTTTCCACAAGAAGACTAAAGTCTTATTTATGAACTTCTACGGTTGCATTGGGGTTTGGGGGGTGAAAGCTTTTGGGGTCAAGGTCGAAGGGTTTGTGGAAAGGCTATGGGCTGGAGGGCGTGGAGTTTGCAAGTGTAGGCTTTGATGATTGATGGCTCAGGGTGGAAGGGCATAGAATTTATGGCGTTGAGGGTTTGAGGTTGGGGTGGTGGTGCTAGCCGAAGGTACGCCACTTCGCGAAAAAGTTTCGACACATGACCGTGAGTCGCAATTTGTCATCTCCACTGCCAGCAATGCTACGTTTCCCAATTCCTTCCAGGCTTGTCCCAGCCAAGTTTAGGGGTTTTGTTTCTTCTTGAAGGCTTTCTCAGAACCTTGCTTTCTGCTGAGCCTCTTGGGCAGACTTCAGCAAAGCATTTGCTGATCAAGGAGGCATGAAGGCAGGTGAGGGGAACGCCATTTATCAGAGTCCCTATATAGAAGGGATACCACCCTTAAATCCTAAACTGAAGCCCTAGCCACTTTAATCCACAGACTCTCATCCCAGTTTCTGAGGACTTGAAGGCGTGGGCCAAGCGACCTCTTTGGATGCGTCCATCTGGCGATCCAGCTCCAGCATGGCCTGTGTTCAGTTGAAGGTCTGGAGGTTTCTATACTGAACTTAGAACCCTAGCACAAATTATAATTGTAGCTGTTTCTTAGGGATTATAATAACCTAAAACTAAAAACATATTTCTAAGTACCCCTAAGGTTTCATGGGGCTTAAACGGCCGAAATCCTCAACCGTGGGATTGCGATTTTACACTCCTCGCATTAAGGATTCTTGTTTAAGTTTCCGGGATCAAAGCTTTATGGGGGCTCTGGGGTATAGGAAATGGACTACAGGCCTCCATGACTAGCACTGTTGATGCTATTCGGTTGGGCTTTGCGAAGTAGCAGCCATGAGAGACTGGGGTGATTCCGCACTGCATTTCTTGCTGCACAAGAGCGAATGCAATGTCTACTCTAGGGTTTGGAGCTTTGGGTTTGAGCATTCCGGATGTCTAGGAACCTGATTAATTAATTAAAACCCTGGTCCTATCACCCCATAATATTAGCATCCGTATCAAGAGCACTGATAAGGACCCGAGGTTTCTCAAGCAGGTTATTACGGCAATGCAGTGAGACAGATGCACTCTCCATAAGTTCGAAGATATGAGGGCTCCATGAAGCTAGAGGGCCCTGTTTTGGGGGATCTGAAGGTCTGCTGGCGCTTTTGAAAGAAGAGTCAAAGAGCTGATGCAAAACAGAAACGAGTAAAACGATGCCCCAGCCCAACCACAAAAAACAACAATACGACTGTAGACCCTTTCGAACCCTCATCATCACAAGCTTATATTACAACTATTGGAAAATGGGCCCCTGAGCCCTATACTATTTACTAAGATGCTTATACTATACTGCCCTTGTAGTATCCCGTAACCCTCATCGACCGCTTTCAAAGGGAACCACATTCCAAGAATAGCCCTTATAGTAGCTCCTATCTAATTCTTAAGGCCCCTATACTAAATCTTGATAGCCCTTATAGTAGCCCTGACAAATAGGGCCCTTTAAAGGAACACTGTAAAGGAACCTTATTTCTAATCATCAAGGCCCCTATACTAAATCTTGACAATAGCCCTTACATAGAGCCCCTTAAAGGAACCCTTTAAAGGAACCCTATGTCGAATCCTTACGGGCCCCTATATGAAGACCTATAAGTTTCCAGCACCTCGGTGAGAAGCTCCTGAAGCGAAGCATCCAGGGCTCCAGGAGGAGGCCCCTGGGCTGCCAGGGCCTGAAATTCTGGTGGGGAGCTCTTCCCAAAGACTCCAAAATCCCTTAATTAGGGAATATTCCTTAAATCATATTAGGGATCCTACTATAATTTAAGGTATATTCCTTAATTAAGGGATATTGGAGTCTCTGGGTTCAAGGGCTCCTTTTAGAATGCGAGAGGGGTTTTAGGATGTTAGACCCTTTTTAGGGATGTAGGTTTTGAGTAGGCTTTAGAGATCTTGTGGGCGGGTTTAGGCATTTGATCGTTGAAAAGGTTCCTTCACGGGTGGTTCCTTTAAGAGTACTTTACGGGCTACTGCAGATGCGTTGGGGAACTATTCTTTGATTCTACTAGTCTTAGGGTTTCGGGTTTAGGGTCTTTTGTTTTTACGGCACCCTATAGTTTGGGAGCCCAACAGGAACGCTAGCTTTGGCTAGTTTTGACACCACCCGAATGGCATAAACAGAGAACCCCAAAACCCCAACCTTCCACGATCCCCAAGACAGGGCCTGAGTCACTAGAATAGGGCCTTGCAGGGACGATATATTCCGACGTGAACACCTACTTGTCGGGTATCATGGGGAACTAGGAACATGAGCACAATCTCCAGCAAAGATTGGAAAACCGATGCCTGCAAAAGGAGGCAGAAAGTGCTGAAGATACGACGGTACTGCTGCGGCACAGCATCCTGCAAGACCTGACGTAGCCTATACTAGAGGAAGTCTGGTGTAGTAATTCCTATGGATGTTGCAATGTTTGCAGAGCTTTCTCCGGAAGCATTAAGCTTCTGTTTTAGTGCGGCTTTCTGACAGACGCCGCGGGCGTTAAAGCCTCGTCCTAACAGAGCCTTGTGGCGCACAAACTCGTGGATACCCACGACCCGGGGACACTAAGCTCCGTGTACGACCGTAAACCCATACACTTCAAGTAGAAGCCCGAACAATCAGAAATGCTGTCCCTTTGGATTTCTCGTCACAATTATAATAGTAATAGTAATAATAACAGTCACAGTAATGTTAAAAGTAACTAGTACTAGTAACTAGTGATAATTATAGTAATAGTAGTAGCATAGTACAGCTCCACCCTGCAGCCTGCAGGGCGGCCAGCACCGCAGAGGTGCGGACCGGCAGCATAAAGCCCCGATCCTCGAAACAGTTGAATCTTTTGTTGTGACAAAAAGAGAGGGCCCGGTGTGAATTTAGGGCTTAGAGTTTAGGGTGTGGGGTTCAGGGCTTAGAGTTTACGGTTCACTGGTTTCGGCTGAGTGCTCCGCAGGATCTGCGGGTTAGTTTGGATTTGCTCAGTCGGGACATAGAATCTGGAGAAACAGGATGGAGCCGGTAGCTTGGCAATGGGTTACGCTTCTTGTGCGTCTAATTTAATCAGGCTGTGGGTGGTTGCATGACGTGGTCCGCAAGTGTATTGCGTCAAAAACTACTCTTCGTCACTGTTGTCGGCACGATCCATATTGCCATATTGCTGAGGCGTGTGCTTCTCTTGTCCATCGTGCTTATATGGTTGTCGAGTGTTGTCTCAGAATGTCCATCCATGCAGTGCGGACGAGCCCAAACCTAAACCCCAAACCCTAACACACAACACGAACACAAACACAGAGACAGACACAGACAGAGCGGAGAACTGCAGGAGCTCTGAGTTCGGTTGCTGAGCCCATGGCCGCGTGGGACGACTCCCGGCAGCCCCGAGAGCCCTAGAGCCTGAACTTCCCTAAACTCTAATATCCCCAAACTAGGGTTTAGGGTTTAGGGTTTAGGGACCAAATCCTCAACTCTATGCAAAACACCAGACATCCCGTTCCCAAAGTCGGAATAGGGGTTATGGGGTTTGGGGTTCAGGGGAAAAGTGACAAACTCCAGTTTAAAGGTTTAGGCTCCGGCATGAAGCCCGTTTGCTAAATTCGTCGTTTTAAGGTTTTTAAGGGTTTCATGTTGAGGATTTAAGGTTTAATCCTAGCCCTCACTGCAAGCCAGAAATGCCTCAATCACTACAGAGGCCTTCATAGTTAGAATAAGGTGTTGGTGCCCATTGCACTATACTTAAAATTATAAGGAGCCCCCCCAAAAAAATGGTATAGGTAATTACTGGGTTGGCCTTTAAACACCCTGAAAAATATTTACATATAGGGTCCCTTATAAACCCAAATAAGGAAAATAAAAATGCCCCACAATCCTACCTAGATTATTAAGGCCCCTATACTACGCCATCACACGCTTGTTCATTCCGAGATCAAGACGAGCCGAGTTCGCAACTCTCGCACCAGCCACGGCAGCCACTTGGGACCTGGAGCACTTAGTTTAGGGTTTCGGGTTTAGGGTTCAGGGGTTTAGGGTTTAGGGTTTCGGGGGTTTCTGGTTTAGGGCTTTGGGGTTCAGAGGTTTAGGGCTTATGCAGCAGCTTAGGGTTTTCTTTTTTATGAGGGGCCCAGATGAGAACTTGAACATGAGGATCCTAGTGTTGGGGTAGAAGGGTGCCCCCTAACTGTGAGATCCTTCATGTCTACTTGGAGCGTCGGGGGACTTAGTAAGTAGGTAGTAAGTAGACTTATAAGTACCCTAAAAGGGATCCTAATTGGGGTTATGGTACTTATAAGTCCCTAAAATAACCAGTTACTAAGTCCCCCGACCCTCCAAGTAGACGGTCTTTTGAAGGCGCGTGGTTGAAGGTTGGTTTTGGGGCATCTCGGGGGTTTAGGTCCCGAACTTGACGGCCTCAACTTCAGTTCCTGGCGTGACCAGCTGAGGAGCAAATTGTACGGCCGAATAGGGCTTTGAGGGATAATCATAAAGGGAGCCCTAAGCAAGATTATTGGTAAATATTGCAAGCTTCTTTTCTGAGGCCGTGCAGTTCAGCACTTAAGCTTTGGACACTTTAGGCGGAGACCCTCACCCACCAATAGTGACTACAAGGGGTACTACGAGTACGATTTACTACAATCAAGTGGGTGGGGTGGGGCATCCGAATCCCTACCCAAACCCTCTGCAACGAGAGCATGCTTCCAACAACGTCCTGAAAGATCGTTCTCCACATTACCCATCACTTTGCGCGGCAATCGATTCAGCGATGGTATCACCGTCAGCTGCCACTAAACACGAATAGTCTTCACATCACATACGACATACGCTTCGGAACTTCCAAACCAACAAACATCCCACCTCCCCGCACCTCTCATACGACCGAACTCCCTCGAAACCAGCCCTACACACTCAAGAGCCATCGCAATGGGCCGGACGGCTAGGTAAGAGTATTGCAGCGGAGGAACTCGTCAACGAGTTTCTTCATATCATACAGGTAAATTCGACTTTCTTGATTACAGCCAAGCAACCTTGCACGAAAGCCAGCTCCCGGGACTGTGTGAGTGCAAAACCACACATAAAGCCCCAAAGACCCACAAACGTCCGTGTGGTTTTTTCGATTTCACTCCAAAATGCCATTTGCTTCGCCATGTTGCTACTGCAAACCTCCAACCCTGAGCTCTGACAAAAGTTTAGTGAAATGCGGGGTGGATAGACCTTCAGCCCTGAAAACAGCAAAGCCCCAACAGCCCGAATCGCCCTCACACCCCAAACATTCTGCACGTTCCCAAAAGCTCATTAGACTGGCTTTGGTTTAAGGTTTGGATCTAATTAGGGTTGAGGGAGCTATTCAGGAGGGCTCGTTTAAGGGCTTCTTATGGCTCTTTGAGTTTTGGTTTTAAGGGTACGTATGGCGAGGGATCTTAGGAAGGATCAGGGCTACAGTGAGGTTTCTTCTTTGACATCTGAGGCACAAATTTGAACCTGGGACCTCCAGCAATCCAGTCCACCTTTCTGTAGAGACCCAGCCAAAAACCCAACAAACCCAGAGACTCCAATATCCCTTAATTCAGGAGTATACCCTAGATTATAGCAGGATCCCTAATATGATTTAAGAAAATATTCCCTAATGAAGGGATATACCCCAAATTATAGTAGGATCCCTAATTTTGTAATAAGAAAATAGTCCCTAATTAAGGGATATTGGAGTCTTTTGGAAGCCTCAAGGTTTGAGGGCGAGGGGCTTGGAGTCTGCGGCCTAGGGCTTAGGGAAGTTGAGGGACTATAGGGGTCTGGGGTTTAGGGGTTTAGGGAAGTTTAGGGATTATAGGGGTCTGGGGTTTAGGGCATTGTTCAAGGTTCCCTCCACTCTCTCCTGCGCTTGTGAAGCGTAACTGCTGGTGCAAGTTTTTCAGGCTGAGCTTGCGGCTCTCTTGGCAATCTCACGCTGTGGTGCGGCAAAGGTACTGGCAGGTTTCGCCAAACCAAGGCTGCGAGAGGAATCGTTATAAGTGAGATGCCGACGGAACCTAAATCATGTGGAAGGTGCCCGGAAAGGAAGGAATGGAGAAAGAGGAAGGCACCGAAGATGAAGACCCCTGGCAGTAGGAGGAGCAAGGACTTAACATAGTCCAGCAGTCGCCAGGCACACTTTGTCTGCATAGCCCATGCCAGGCGAAACATGACGCGGACGAGGATGGGAACCAGCCCGAGCCAGTAAGACAGGCCCAAGAGAAGCTGATAGGTTGCCTTAAAATGCCACAGCTGGTTAGCCGCAATGTCAAGATGAAACCAAAGGAATACCGGAGAAGCCTCGGCTAAACGCCAGTATGACACCATGTGATTGGAAAGCTGATCCACCAGCAAGTTGTATAAGTCGCCTTGGACTTGCTGTTCAAAAGCTTCGATGCCACCAAACCAAATGTTGATGCATCTCTGCATCACCTCTCGGTCGCACATCATAGGCTCTTTGCTACGGGGATTTCTGTGCTCTACAGAGCAGCAGAAGCTTTCAGCCGTTGCAACACGGAAGTGTGCCATATGCTGGCACATCGTGGTCACATCACGGCAGTACTCACGGGCGAGGTGCGCAATGTACCAGAAAATCAATCCACAGCAAGCAATCCCCAAATACATACCAAAAATTATGCTAAGGGTGTAGTTAACGAAGTGGAAGGCGAAACCTCCAAGTGCAGACGCAAACCAGCATGCAAACATGAGTAATCCCAGCAGGGTCGGTCGGATGATGACGCATGGCTTCTCGCCTGGGGGCCTGCTGCGAATGAAGGCGGCAAGCTCGTACACACACCATAGGCGGCGAGCCCAAGTTGGATCCCAAAGCACCAGCATGGTATCGGAGCATTTAAGTATGGCCCCTAAGCTGAGGGTGCCCTGTGCTTGGAGTTCAGGATTCAACTGAGAGATGCAGACACGGTCGACAAACACCAATTGCCGGGGCCGCCAAAGTAGCATTGTCAGCAAATACGCGAGGCATCCAGCGCTCAAGCACCACCAGCTGTTCCCGTGATCGTCGGGAAGCACACCGAATCCATAAGCGAGGCACGCAGCAACTGCTGCTCCTGTGCCTGCTACGGCGGCTGCCCCGGCTTTGTTGAGGAAGAACAAAGTGGCAACTTTTCCTGAAACAGAACCGTGCCAGCTGTGGGACCAGAATGCGTGCAAACGAGTTGCGGTCTGGCTCAGATGATAGAAATCACCACGAGTTCTCCTGGGCTGTTCAGGAACCCACGGGAAACCATCATATATCTCTATGGGATAGTTGTGTTATCATAGGAACCCAGAGACAATAAAAGGCTGTACTCCAGAAAAAGCCTGGTCTCAGCGGCCTGCCCAGCTTGTGAAGTACATTCTGGACACGAGTTGCCCGGACGACATCGGGCCTCACGGGCTCCATTCTTGAGATGATGTCAGCAATGCCAGCTATCCACTCTGGAGAGTCTGGGTGGGTCAGACGTTCCCCTCCGTCCTGGTCTGATAAAGAGCTGGACCTTTCCGACGGCACCGACACCTCGATCTCGTCGAAGTCATTGTCAAGGGCTTCGGGATGTCCCAGTACAGTCGCAGTCGGCGGCATGGAAAACCGGGCACTGCACGTGCGAATCTGCTAGGTATTCGTACACATATGCATCGTGCATAGATGCGCAGGTTAAGAAATGCGTGAGTCGAGAAATAAATGACGACATTAAGGTTCACACGGAAACATATATGTATATACGTACACACCCCACGCATGCATAAATACATATACACATACATACATACATACATACATACATACATACATACATACATACATACATACATATATATATATATATATATATACACATGTAGCATTAAGCGAGTTATCCGAAGTATCTGTATCTCTTTAATAAACTTTAAACACACCACATATCTACAGATTCGTACATACACATATATATCTATATATATATATACATATACATATATACATATGTATGTATATATATATATATATGGGATTAACTGTACTCTCTCTCTACTGCACTCTCTCTCTCTCTCTCTGTCTGTATATATATATATATATGTTTATGCAGATATATACATGTACACACGCATATGGAAGTCCAACTTCCGCAGCCTAAGATTGTGGAAGAGGCAGCTTTGTTCCTGGGTCTCAGCCGAAACCAGCTCGAAGATACCCGAAATAAATCCTCAACCCTAAACCCTAAGCACCTGATTCACTACACAAATCCGTATTCGTGGAGTCAGAACCACAGCTCAGGCCCCAGCCCAGTGCTGTAGCCATAGTTTGCAGCGCCTGCCGCGAGACCTCGTGGGTTGAAAGCGCATGAATCTATCTACTTATATATCTACATATGTGTCACTAGTGATGCAACATTCCGCGTAGCTTGTCGTTTTTTTGATTTTTACACACACACACACACTTATACATATGTGTATATATATACACACATATGTATACATATGCATGTATGTAGGTATGCTTCTGTATATTTATATAGTATACACCTACTTGTAACTGTATATATGTGTATATCTATATATATATATATATTCCATGCATATTATAAGGATTGACTCATTTATTTATGTCGTTAAGTATTCATGCGCATACAGGCGTTTGCGTAGTAGGAGGGCAGAACCTAAACATAAAGCCCCTTAAACTTTAAACACCCAATCCGTATGACACAGTGTATTCTATCATTGTATCTATGGGGTCGCGATGCAGCCTCCGCGCGGCAAATCTCAAATTGGAAATCTCGAAGCAAAAACGCACGACAAGGCGTCTGAAGTTCGAGCCCTGCACCTGACCAATCGACGTTATATAGTGGTTTCGGACGACACGATTTTACTTGGTGGCTTTCGGGCTTAGGGTGAGGAATGGCCCACTTATTGTTCCGAGTATCTGATGTGCGTCTAGATGCTCATAATTTTGACGTACAATCATCCTCTGTATGTGCTTGTGTGTCCGAACGCGCGTAAGTCTGCACATGCATGTGTAAACACCATCTGCATTTTCTTACAGTATGTGTATGTACACACAGACGCACCCTCTCCGTGTCTCGCTCGCTCTCTCTATCATAATGTGTATATATATATATATATATATGTATGTATGTATATATATATATATGTATGTATGTATATATATATATATGTATATATATATATACTTACATGTACACCTCATGAATGTGCTTATTCACCTGATGTGCACATGGAATACGTCTCCCGGGCTTTAGAGGCTTCAACATAGAGAAATCTCAATACTTCTCCTGAGCTGGTCCAGAAGGGGAGAAGACAGTAACCCCGCAACTCCCAATAAACAAGATAGACGCAACCCGCGTCGCGGACTTAATCTGTGAACCCCTAAAGCTTAAACGCCCACACCCTACTTTCCTCGATGCAATTGGTGTCCGACTCGTCGGATTTCAGCATCACGATTTCGGAGCCCCGTCGCCTCAGCGTGGCGCTAATCCCGTGGATTTAGGGTTTAGGGTTTAGTTTGCAAGGTTTTCTTTACAGTGTTTAGGGGTCTTTGATGTGTCTTGGAGACTGTAATACAGGGGCTTGAATAATTAGAACAGGGTTCTGGCGCCACTCTACTACGCATTTTTTTCTGAGAGGGACAGGTCATTATTCTGGCCCCTAGAAAAGCGTTAAAGCATGGTTTTGCGGCCATCCTGAGCAACCGCTCACGTGGGTCTGGCTGTTACCGCATGTTTCTCAGGGTTTGACTTGCATTTTCTTTTCTGCTGGAGCTCACGATGCCACCCGATTGACACTATAACATCCTTGAAAACACGTGGCAATGACGGTTTCGTCGTACGACCACCTTAATATTGTTATTGTTATGATTGTTACTTTCATTGCTATGATTAAAGTTATGATTGCTCTAAGTATTCCTGACAATATTGTTACCCTACGTATTATTCCTCTTCTAGACCTTCTTATCATTACTGTTGTTATTGCTCTGGGGCTTCTTACAAGGATCCTAATGCTCAGGGTCTCGACCGAGATCGTATGGTTTCTGAAACTCCATGTACATCCCATGCTCCATCTCCCAAGCGTGACGGCTAGTCGCGCAGACAGAAAGGACATAGTAAAATGGTGAGCCTCTGTGACTGCCAACCATTCACCCATGGAGATGTTAGGGGGGGGGTTCAGGTGGCGCGGGGAGCCCGAGCGGGCTCTGCAAGTGAATCGCAAGTGCCAAGCAAGAGCTCGGAACTTGGCGAGCGCTTTACAGGCCCTTGATGCCGTCAGAACCGGTGCATGCGAGTTTGCTGCGTGCTTTCATGCATCCATGGAAAAGGGGGATGTGCAGAAGTTTAGAGCGTATAACCTTAAACCCTAAACCCTCGCTAAGCCCTCACTAGAGGCACTTGGACCTCATTAGCCTCGGTGTCGCGCGGGTTTGAACACTGGACCCCCAAGAAACCCTCGACGCCCTGCAAGCAGGCATCTCCACCTAACCGATTCCACTCTGGCTCCCCCCTCCCCCGAACATCTCCATGATTCACCCAACAGCTCTATAGTACAAGCCGAGCACGAGCAAAACACCGGCCTGTTCCGAAGACGGGTCTTCAACTCCGCAATAGAACCCAACACCCTGGAGACAGAAAACAGAACACCGAAACTCGCAACTATACACCCCTAACCCATGAACTCTGAACCTTAAGCCCAAAGTATGTTCAGGGATCTCTCAGGCGGTTGCAACCAATCCGAAGATTCTGGGCAACTCCGACGCAAAGTCTGTTGCCGGCAGATGCCTCGTTGCATGCGGGTCTTGAGGGAACACTGCCAAAGGGGTCGGGGTTGAGACTCCCGAAGGGTAGAAGTAGATCCGAAGTACCGCACTTCTAGGACCATATTAACCACGATGCTGGCACTCAACACCTCATTGTTTGAGATATGAATCGTGCTTTGGGAGTTTAGAAATTCCCGGCGTAGAGCTGTGAGGTGTCAGGGTTAGGGCGCCGGGTTTGCGGATGTAGTCTGATTTGGTGTTACAAGGGGTGTCGGATATCAGAGCTCAAGGTCGAGGCACGTAGGGCTTGGGGTTTTGGTGATTGGGGCTTCGGGATTTAAATCTAGCGCTTCAGAGTTTTAGGATTCAGGTTTGATAGCTGGCTCCTTGTGAATTTATAAGTCTCTAGAGGATGGCAAAGTTCCGGAGCTTGGAGCATTCCCCGTACACCCTAATCCCTGACCATACCGGGTCATGATTGCTTGGACATAGCCAGAGTCAAAGTTCGCATGTCTGGCACACGGTCGACACTTTGCTGCCTGTTGCTTGAAGCTCTAGTCACACGCTTAGTGTCATTACTCTGACTCTTATTGTCTATTCTTATTCGTAACAAGTGCTGCTTTGAGGACTGCATGGCTCCAGGATTTCGATCTGCCGATGCGGGTTGAGAGCTCTCCGGCTTTCGTTCGACGAAACGCACAGCAAACGGCCGTTTCAACAACCCTGGGATGGCTTTGTGGATCAGGTGCACACCATGTTGCGACGTGATCGCTATGCCCGAATGCCGAAACTGCTGCACAGACAAAAACACCGACGGACGCTCCAAACTTCCTGCCTCACACACTGCATCATCACGCCGATGACAGCAATTCGCACGGCGCCGCCTGTCTTCGCTGCAATGCAACGGTGGCGTACGAGATTTTTGTACACCCGGAACATGAAGCTTGCTGATCTAAAGCACCTACCCGGCTGCAAACCCTCCACCCCCAACCCAAAAACTTAAATTAGAACCGAATCCCTAAACCCCTAACCCCTAAACACCAAGCTCACAAGGCTCGAATCTAAACATACGTGATACCTAAACCCTAAACCCCTAAGCCCCCTGAACCCCTCAACCTCCCAAACCCTAAACTCGTATACCCGATACATCCTATAAGCCCTAAAGCCCGCGGACCTGAAGTAGACTTGGCAGCCCGGCCCTGTCCTCAGCGTCGCCATTCACTAGGGCTTAGGGTTACTATAGGGCTCAAAGCCTACAGCGTTTATGCGGCTTAGGGTTTACAGGGTTTAGGGCTTGTAGGGTGTAGGGCTTCTGGCTTGTAGGGTTTAGGGTTCAGATCAGATACTATACGGGCTCTTGTATATAGAATAATATGATCAAAGGGCAAAAGGAGGGACCCTTAATGGCGACCCCTACCCTATAATGGGCTATATAATGGGTATATAATTAGTGGTGCTCTTGTGACCCGAGGCGGTCCAAGGAAGCCTCGGACGAATCGCCTTAGGAGCAAAAAGCCGAGGACGCAGCCGGCCGATTTCTGCGCCGAGGAGTCGTGGACCATTTTCTGTAGGATCGGGAGTACGGTGCTCCTTTCAGGTGGTTGAGGATTCAAGGTGTAAGCTTTTAAGGCGTAGCGTTTTGAGGCGTAGGGATGGGAGTTGAAGGCTTGGGGTCGTTGACATGACATGATTTTTGATGGATGGTGCATACCTTCCGTTTCGGGTTTAAAGCCTTGGGGTTTATGGGGCTTTCGGTTGGGGATTCAGGCTTGCATGACCATCGAAATCAAGGTCATTATCAGGATCATCATACCGTCTTCATCTGAGACATGTAAATCTCCGACTGGCACTGTGCACGGCCTGCTGAGTCGGGGTTCAAAGACATCAGATGCAAGTTCTGGGCGTGGAGCAAGGTGTAATACATGTATAAACCGGCTGGATCTCACACCTCGTAACTGGGCGTCCCTGGGTCCTGAGACACCCGACTATGCTACTGTAGGGGCCTAAGTAACTACCTATACTGTGTTGGTGGTGCCTTATGCAAAGTATAGTATAATGGGCCCCAAAACCCTATTCTAATTATGAAGGCCCCTATATCATACTACCCTTATAGTATCCTTGATAGTAACCCTTAAAGGATCCCTTTATTAAGGCCCCTATAGTAACCCCCCTAAACCCCGAAACCTCGTACGGCAAGCAACTGGAACCAGGGCCTGAGCGAACGCACCACAGAGCTCTGCCCGGATGCGCCTCTTGCAGACATCAACTTAGGGAACTTAGGTACCCAGGGGCCCCAAAGTAGTTCCTTTTTGGGTAGTATATTAGAATTGAAGGGAAGCACGTTGTGGATAGATTGGCAAAGTCGTGGGTACACTGAGATCCCTTAGGCCTTAGGTTTACTAGTTACCCTAAGGGTCCTTGTACCCATATAGAGATACATGGGCCCCAAAGAACCTATATAGGGACTACATTAAGGCCAATTGTACATGGACCCTTAGGGTTAGGTAGGGCCCCGAAAAAGCACAAAAGCAAAACTCAGGATAGGGATATCCCATATAAGTTGCAGAAATTAACTTTGGGTGGTTGTCAAAATTGGGGTCCATTTTGGGTCCTTCAAATAATACGGCATCTATTATGTAGGGTACCCAAAAAGGGACCATAATTGTGACAACCACCCATTTAGGGAATTTAGGGTCGCAAGAGCATGGGGTTAATCAAGTTTAGCACGGCGGGAAGCAAAGAATCCCAGGCGCAGAAATAATCACGAGAGTACTAACGGCTTCCATAGCACGAAACCGACCCCGAAAAAACTCGAATGATTAGATCAACACCGAAACTCCCAAACCCCGTGAAGTGCAGGCTGTCATGGCAGCAGGCGAAGGCCGCTAGTTGGAGCGCAGTTTGAGAGCTTCGGGAACAGGGCTTTTGGTCTTTGCAAGCTTTGGGATTTCAGGTTTAGTGTTCAAAAGTCTAGGGATTCAGGGTCCAACGGCAGAGGAAGGTAGGCTGGACCACAAGTGAGTGACATTCTTTTGCTCTGCCACAACCTCCGAATTCAAAACCGCCTGTAAACCCACAGAACCCCAACTGTGGTGTTGCTGCTGAATGCGTGGGGTGCAAACCATGGAGGCTGCCCTTCGGCAGTCGATAACCTCAAGATGCTTCAGACCGGGTTCCGTAAAGCTTTATGGCATATGTTTGTTTTCACGGGACGTTTGTGAGGCCTAAATGCTTACGCTTAGACGATTGGTTCAAGGCTAGTTTAAGGTGCCAAGTAACCGATGTGTATGATTAGAGGATCTATCCTCTGCCAAAGTTCCGGCGCAACGTCCAAAAAATGGCTGCTGTTTGTCAGCAACATGCACAGCTTCTTTCCACCCAAGCCCCGTGCTTAACCGCGGTTTCAGCTGCCCCAAAAGACCATTCAGAGTGCTGTGACGCTAAACCGCGCAGCCCTCGGTACTTGATGGTACTTGTTGGGTACCGAAAGGCCATCGCGCCTTTGCTATCCGGCATCTCCACATCCTTCCATAGGCTTCAAGGCACATGCTAGATACTTCAAGTTCCCAAACGCCGCACGGTATGAAAAGCCCAACAGATTCTCGACTTGGAGCACCTGAGGGGGTCTCTCTGGCGTGCATACAGCTGATTCGAAACAGGCCCCATAAACTCAGTCGAAGAGTGTTAGCAACTACGCAGGCTCTAAGACCTGGGTCTGTGCATGGGTTTGCTGTGGTCGTCGACCACCCAGAAGTGTCTCGCGGTTCTGTCGACATGCTGACCCAACATGCGAAGCTATCTTCAACAGCTTCAACCTGCGCAGGCCCCCAAGTTATCTTGAGTCAACCTTCGCATAAGGCTGCAATGCCTGAAGTGTGGCCAGAGTCTTAGGTGCTGAGGATGGCTTGACATACATACATACAAATATACATACATACATACAGACATACATACATACATGCATACATATACATTTATCTATGTATGTACTTACAGATACGGAAACATAAGTATACGTAATACATACGTACATACGTACTTACGGACAATATATACTATAACTACAAACAAACAAAAATACATACATACGTACCAACATACATGCTCCCTGCCTTCATCCCTCCCTCCCTCCCTCCCTCCCGCCCTCCCCCTCCATCCCTCCCTCCCTCGCTCCTTCCCCCTCCATCCCTCCGTCCATCCCTCCACGTTTTTATGACATGCAGGATCATGCACTCACCAAAATCCTCAAAGGCACCCTGTTTCGTTCCTACGTGATGGATAGCTCGCCAGCTAGCCAGCTAGCAGCTGGCTAGAAGGCTAGCCCCTAAACTCCAAAGCGGTACATCCGAAACCTTGAACAACAAAACCTCTAAACACTGTATTACCCCTTATATATGGACCCCTTTCAAAGGAATCCTTAAAGGAACCCTTATGACATGGAGCCGCCCCCCCCCCCCCCCCCCCCCCCCCCCCCGCTCCTGAGGCTCTTCGGCTGCGGCCTCGAGAGTCTCCTCTGCATCATCGCCCTCCTCCCCTGGAAGACGGTGTAGGGTTTAGTACTTAGGGTGGAGGGTTTAGTATTCAGGGTTGAGGGTTTAGGGTTGAGGGCTTAGTATTTAGGGTTGAGGGTTTAGGGTTGAGGGTTCAGGATTTAGGGTTGAGGGGTTTACAGTAGAAATCCCAAAAGTTGTAAACCCAGTAGCCTCAACCCGTAAGAGTCATGTATAGGGACTCCCAGCACTATTTGGCCCTAATCCGGTTTCCAACTTTATGGGGCTTACTCTGGGGTTTAGGGTTTAGGGTTTAGGGTTTAGGGTTCTAGAGAGTCTACACAGTTTCGTTTGGCAGCCGCAGTACTGGCAGCATGCGAGGTACTCAGAGCCTTCGTGGCAGAAAAAGCATAGCCGTTAGACTAGCAGCAATTGCTACAGACCAGACAAGCCGTTGCTCCTGGATCAGACAGTGGACGAATCCCTTCCCATACTGCTTGTACTGCTAGCTCCAGGCGATGGATTTCAGGGCTTCGGCAAGTTTCGTCGTTGGGACTTTGGGCGTGGACTGAGATTATGCAGGAACTGTGTGCAACCCTAAACCCGAAACCCTAAACCCTAAATCTTGAGCTCTGACCATTGCATGTCGCAAACCCCTCCATCCCAGAAGGACTCAGACCCGTCTCGATATCCATCGGCTACGCCCCTTGTTAGGGTTTAGGGTTTAGGGTTTAGGTTTTAGGGTTTAGGGTTTAGGGTCTAAACCGCGAGTAGGGATGCACCTTGACCTGCTGAGCCCGACTTTTCTTTCGGCTTCTTTCCTTTGCCTGCACGGGCTTGGTAGGCTTAATGCCCTAAACCCTAAACCCCTAAACCGTAAACTCTAAGCCCTGCGGTGACGGTTGAGGCCGAGGGTTCAGCACAGTAATAGTAATAATAATAGTAATAGTAAGATATTATTGGAAATAATAATGGGAATAGTAGTAATCGTAATCGTCATAGTCACAGTAATAGCAATAGTAATATTCTAACCCTAAACCCTAAACCCCTAAACCGTAAACCCTAAACCCTGAGGTGACGGTTGGGGCTGAGGGTTCAGCACCTTACAACCCTCCTGGGGGAGACGAGAAAGGGCCGGATTAGAGTTGACGTGAGCACGCTCCCTAAGGGTCCATGTACTCATATAGTATATACATTGGCCTTAATGTAGTCCCTATATAGGTACTTTGGGGCCCATGTATCTCTAAATGGGTACATGGACCCTCAGGGGCTGGAATAGGCCGTTATTGCGTCGGAGGTTGGTGTCCTGGGTTCCGTGTCATGGGGTCTAGCACTTGAGGTAGGTTCCCAAAGGGTCCAAGTAAGAGTATAGTATATACTTTGGGGACCAAATACCTACTAAGTACCTACTATAATGGTACTTGGACCCTTTGGGGTTCTGGTCGTTTATTATCATGATATCATGATCGAGGCAGCTCCTCGAAATCCGATTTCGGATTTTGATTTAAGGTCTGGTGCTGCCGGGAAGCTGTTAGCATCTCAGGCCCTTGAACCGAAAGCTTCAACTGTGACTGCACGTTGTACTCCGCAACCCCGTCACATGTCAGCGGAGCAAATCAAGCCATGACTGCACAAGACAAAGGGCTGGGCCACTTGTGTGTCGGCTTGGGAGCCTGCGATGTGGTTAGCATCCCTAAGGGTCCATGTACCCATATAGAGATACATGGGCCCCAAAGTACCTATATAGGGACTACATTAAGGCCTATGTATATACTATATGGGTACATGGTACCTTAGGGCATAGCAAGCACATCTTTCTGTCGATCACAATTCTACGCCGACAGCCCAGTCACGTGATCTGTGATGTGATCTGCCAGACGGTATGAAGCTTAAATCTTAAACCCACTGCCATCTAGACCCTAAACTTTGGCCCTAAACCCTAGAACCCGAAACCGCCATCATCCTGCTCTCTCCCTGCCGTGAGGCGATGCCAGGGGCCTCGTCCTTTGCGCGGCCCCTTCCCTTTGCCTCTTCCTTTGCCCTTGCCTTTGCTTTTCCTGCCAGCTTCATTTGAGAAGGTCTTCACAGGGATGTTGAAACGAAGTTTAGGAGGGTGTTGGATGATTTTGGATGGGCTTTCGATCTCGTTCGATCTCGGCTATTTGAGAGGCTGTTTTGAAGTAGATCGTTTACTGCTCGTCTCCCACAATAACAGCTAAAACGTGCACTCAACAACACTCGAAAGGAGCCATATACACAACCCTCACCAACAGCCTCAATAGAAGCCCTACTTTATGTTGCGATTGGCGCCCCCCCCCCCCCGTTAAGCCCAATACCAATACCTGGACTGGAAGGAGTCCACATGTTTAAGGCCCTTGGCTACCCGTTACTTTGAATTATTCATCGAAATTGGGCTAATTTTGAATGATGCTTGAACCAAACTTGGGAAATTATGATAATCAGAAACATGTTTACTTGTTACATTTAGGATCTTTTCAGTTTCTGGCTTCGTTTCTAAGCACCCCCCATCTGTTCTTGGCCTAGCTTCGAAGGGGAGTCAAGATCTTAGGCTGGAGCCCAGCAAGCATTTACCGTCTAGCTTCCATGCCATAAGGGTCCATGTACTCATATAGTATATACATGGGCCTTAATGTAGTCCCTATATAGGTACTTTGGGGCCCATGTATCTCTATATGGGTACATGGACCCTTAGGGATGATGATTCGTTGTAAAAACTGCGCGACCGTCGGGTCGAGGTTTTCCAGTTCAGGGCTTTCGCGGCGTTTTGGTCTGCTAGGGGAGTGGGAAGGGGGGAAGAATCCTTGTAAGAAGGATCCCACTTTCTAGGATCTGTATTGCCTCCCTGTTTTCTCAAAGATCCTGATCTACTGTCAGAGGAACAAGCCTGATATAATCGTATCCTGGTCTTGAATATCACGAAGATGGCATATGCCGCAACCCGCGACCGACATACTTGGCTGTTGCAGCCCGACGGTTGAACACCTCAGAAGTTTCACGATATTTAAACCTAAAATCTCAAGCCTTGATAATCAGGATAGGGTCTTGGTGCCCATTATACTATAAGTATAATGGGACCCCAAAAAAAATAAATTAGGAAAGTCTTAGTTAAGGTAAGAAAAACAACCAAACCCCGAGCCCTGAGACCTAAACCCTAAAAGTACAAACATGTCTCCAACGAACAGACCCCACAGTCTATGCAGCCAGCCTAAACTCTCAAAACCACCACGCTGCTCCCTTCTAGCTGTCATGTTGCCGATCTCTCTCTCGCTATCTCCCTTGCTCTCTTGCTCGCTCTCTCTCTGTCTCTCTCCCTTTCTCCTGCCGTGAAGCTCTACGACTTCGGCCAACAATCGCCAAGAACCGCGGATACCCCTATATCAGAAGAGCGCTTAGGCAGCTTGTAGCCCTCCACAAGCTGTAGCGATACCTAACCAAGAGGCCAACCAGCATCTTGAATTCAGAATCGGGTGCCCCGACTTCTTCAAGACCTGCGGCTCCACGGCGGCGGTCAGCTTCTCTGGCACGTCTGGTCCTGCATGAGACTTGTTATCTGCAGGGACGTCGTCGGACTCGTCGCCAGACGAGAAAGAGGAATAGAAGCAAGGCTGGTAGCGGTGATTGTCTTACGCACCATGAAGCATTACATCCTTCGAGCCGCACAAACATGTCCAGGCACATAGGGCATGGACGTTTCTCTTTCTTCGGGATGATTGAGACAAAGAACCAAAGGTTTGTTAGCATCGGAACCTCCGACATGTCTCCAAACCGCGAGCCCCAAAATGCGAAGATGCAAACCCCGGAACCCTGATTCCAAGACCCCTAATCCCAGAAGTCACACAGTCTTACTAAGCCCTGAATCCCAATCCCTTAGAGCTCAAAGCCCAGAACCCTAATTAAGCCCAAGCCTCAACCTCTCGGCCCCCTAAGTCCCGGAATCTTAAAGCACAAACCTTCGAATTCCTAACATGAGCTGCGCTGTTCGTTCAACGATACCCTGAAGCCATCGAAGGTGTCCGCGCTCTCCTCCGAAGCCTTCCAGCAGATCTGGTCCTGACAATCAATGCTGGGGACAAATGGATTCGAACTAGAGATCTTAGCAAGCAGAACAGGTCGTTGGGATACAGAACTTTAGACAAAATCTACATAGCTATTCCGACCTGCGTATTGCTCCTGCTTGTCGTTCGGGTTTCGGCTAGGGAGCTAGGCTTCAGAGCATGTGCCCCCGAAATCACTCGGCCAGAACCCCTTCAAGCCCGTGCAAGCCTGCCGTAGACACCAAGGTAGTAAAGGATTTTTCGGATCGGAATAGATGTCAGGCAGCTTGAAATATCATGATGACCCTCCTTGCCAGAATCACTACAATAAGTATGCTACTGATTATAAAACAAGAGTCGGCATAACAGTACTCATAACAACAACAATAATCATGATCATAGTCATCGCCATAATCATACTCATAGCAATAGTCGTAATAATAGTTATAAACTGGTCACAAGCATAAACATAATCAGTACATCGCACTAATACTCACAATCTTTAGCAAGTTCTATCCATCTGTGCCCAGCCTGGAATCTCCCTCTCTGGGAAGGGAAACCGCTGTAGGCCTGGACGTGAGGCTTAGGACCCTCAGGGGGGGTAGGGGGGCAGGGGCCTTAATACCCACAATAAGGGCTTGAATTGTAGTCCCCTACCCCCCTCCCCCTACCCCTCTAAGGGTCCCCATGACTTAGGGGGGGTCCACGTCGTGGTGGTCTTACTGTGGCTCTGGCTTAGGGCCAAAGTATAGGGTTTAGGGCCACAGTTTAGGCTTTGGGAAATGTTTGCCATTTGGCCTGCAGTTTGAGTGTAGCGTCAGCGGTCGTTAAAGGATACAGGGTTTGAGGCTTCCTTGCGAGTTGTGTCATCTGCTCAGACCCCAAGCCCCAGGCATTATCATCTCAGTCGTTACTCAGTGGAACGTTGCCTGGGGTGCCTTGCGTCATAATTGGACCTGTGCTTCACAGTATTGACAAGTATAATGTAGAGGCCTTAACAATTAGCATAGGGTTTTTGGGGTTTCCCTTCACTGGCAAGAGTCCGACATGTATGGGTTTCGGGGTACTTGCTGGCTGGCGTACTCGAATTTCATGCAGTTCAGAAAGACATCGGACTAGGGCTGTATACTAGAAGTATATCTGATCGCATACCAAGAAACCTGGAAGACTATCTCAACATTATTTGCTCTAGGCCCTTCTCTGACTCTCACCCACCTAAGATACAGAACCCTAAACCCTAATGTAGAAGCAAGCCTGAACTAATACACACACTTTTTTCAGAGCTCCTTTTCATAATCTCTACGATGATGAGCCACCCCACCTTATTCAAACTACTACTCTGAATACTAAGGCCCTTCATCGCTCCTGGGGGGCTCCTTCTCATGATCCTACTATACTGAACCCCCAAAAAATCCTATTCTGGCTACGATTGCAATTACTAGGGCCCCTATATTATATCCCTGTAGTAGCCCTTCTAGTAATCCTTATAGACCCCGTTAATTTAAAAGGATCCCTGTCAAAGGGAACCCGACCCTAACTACTAAGGCCCCTTGTTGTACCTTCTGCCCCGTGCGGAGGGAAGAAGCTTCTGGGCGCGGTGCACTCGCATGCCGCTCGCACGATCCACCGCTCCCTGGCCTCCTGTGTGGAGGAGTCTATAAGGCTTCAGGCTTTAGGGCTTTAGGGTTTAGGGATTATAAGGGTTTAGGGGTTTAGGGTTTAGGGATTATAAGGGTTTAGGGGTTTAGGGTTTAGGGATTATAAGGGTTTAGGGGTGTTAGGGCTTAGTGTGGAGGAGTCTATAGTAGGGTTTTAGGCTTTCGTGATTAGGCTTCCTAGGGATTAGGGTTTAGGGACTAGGGTTTAGGGTGTTAGGGTTCAGTGTGGAGGAGTCTGGGGCTTCATCCGTAGGGGATTTGCAAATTGGGAATGGGCTTTGGGGCAGGTGACACAAACCTGAACCCTAAACCCCTAACACCTCAACCACTTAATAAACCCAAACCCCCAAGCCAGTATAGTAAGGGCATGCAAGGATTAGAATATCGATTGCAAGATTTCAGGCCGCGGCTGAAGACTTGTCGTTTAGAGCATCATGTCTGAGGATTTCGTCTCGAGCCCTATGCCTCAGGGGCTTTAGGCCTTAGGGTTTGAGATTTAGGGCTTGGCTGGAAGGACTGTAATCTTCTTGGAGGGGTTTTTAGGGCCGGCGGATTTACAAGATTTGCGGTCAGGGTTGCAGTTGACGCCGGACTTCGGAAGCCTCAGGGTAGTACCCCATCTCCTTGTCGGAGTAGCGACGACTTTGGGAGAGGATCGATCCTAACCTGAAGTTACCTCAACCCTAAACCCCCAAACCCTAAACACTAACCCTAAACCTCTCAACCCGAAGCTCTCAACCCTAAACCCCTAAATCCCAAACGGGATGATATGGCCCTTTAGTCAAGCTCCGAGCTTCAGTAGAAAGCTTGCTCCAGCGGCTTTTGCTTCGGCACCCAGGCCCAGCCTGTAGAAACCCGTGCCCAGAACCCCTCATAATCTACAATACTATACTGTAGCATAAGATGATATTCGATTATACTATGATATACCATCGTATGAGATATAACATAGAATATCCGATGCCCCCCTCCCCAAACAAAAACAACTCCGATGCAAAACCAAACAAAAACAGCGGCTGCCTGCTTCGAGAGGAGGAGTGCTAGGTGCCTCACCTGTCCACAGAAGGAGCTTCGGATATCCTATCATACTATAATATGTTAGAGTATATGGTGCCACGCTATCTTGGGTCATATTGAACTATCCGATGTTGTGTTAGATTATGTTTGTGTAATCTTAAGATATCTTTTGCTATAGTGTGTTATATTGGACTATAACACATGGTTATCTTAGACTACAGTATGTAACGGTAGAATCTGAGGGTGCGGGGATGACGTCGTGTAGGGCTTTTTCGCTGTTGCAGTTCAGGGCTGATGATTTATGGCTTGCAGGCTTGCCCGTATAAGCTCCTGACGATCTGAAGAATAGTACTAAGAAGAAGAAACATCAACAGAACACTGATAACAGTAATGATAACAAAATCAGCATAATTTTCTTGTGTTTTAACAGTGAAAGACGCCTTTTCGGGTCTAACGGTGGGCTGGCGGATCCTGGGTTTTCTCTGAAGCAGGGCGGATCTAGGGTTTGGGGAAGTTCCTGCTGTTTCGGTACTATAATACAGCCTATAGGGCTCTGCAAGACACGGGGTTTCAGGTGACCGGTAGCCCTCGTCGAGAGTGGTCCCAAGTTGATGCCCGGAAGGACGGGAAAAATTGGACCAGAGATCGTTCGACCCTTGTGGCCCTTGTCGCGTTGCGGTGTATTGTTGATGCTTTTGGCTCTTGATACTCTGTATTCATGTATATATATATATATATATATATATATATATATGTGTGTGTGTGTAAGCACATATATAGATACATACATGTATATAGTTATCAATATGTTTATGCATTTTTCATTTTTATTAGCTTGTATTTCCAGCTGCCAAAATGTATTGGCAGCTGCCAAAATATATGGCATCAAAAGTCTGCATTTGGACTACTGTAACCCGCTGCTGCTGCTAAGAGGCTGTATGCAGACAGGTCATCCAGGTCACTCCACCTGCACGGCTTCGAGCATTGGGAGTTCAGCATTTCAACGCTTGGGCACTTCAAGGCTTCAGCCCTAAACCGAGGGCCTAGGCCCTAAACCCTGAAACCCTCCCCACCGGGCCCTGAATACTCCTGGAGCCTGTGGTCCTATACAGTAACCCCAGTTGTGGGTGAGAATCGGGCTTTAAAAATACCGAGTCAGCACAGAGTTTGGGGGTGATTCATCATCGCAACCGTCAGAAAGTGACTAGAACGTGGTCTCATTACAAACGACGTTCCCAAACCTCCACATAAGTCGACCGTGATCTCTACGATGTAAGTCGTGGTTGAACACATATTCTGGGGCTTTGAAAGTCCTTGAGACCCGTGTCCCATAGCTTGTTCAATCCAGAAGGCGGAGATACCGGAAAGGCAGCGGTTTTGTTTTCATTTAAGTTCTATCTGTTGGGGCCTTTCGTCCTCTTTGCCCCACCCAGCCTTCTTGGGTTTAAGGGAGAAAGGAGGAATGAATCTTGATGCGAGCATGATCAACGCACAAAAAACTGAGCCAGGTCAGAGAGGGCAGCACGACCAATGGACCGCCAGAAGCAGCCCTGAACCCTACAGCCTTTAGGGCTTAGGGTTTAGGATTTAGGCTTTCCCCTAACTAACTCTCTCTCTCTCTCTCTCTTTCTCTCTCTCTCTCTCTCTCTCTCTCTTTCTCTCTCTCTCTCTCTCTCTCTCTTTCTCTCTCTCTCTCTCTCTATCTCTCTCTCTCTCTCTCTCTCTCTCTCTCTCTCTCTCTTTTCTCTCTCTCTCTCTCTCTCTCTCTCTCTCTCTCTCTCTCTCTCTCTCTCTCTCTCTCTCTCTCTCTCTCTCTCTCTCTCTCTCTCTCTCTCTCTCTCTCTCGCATACCCGGAATCCCAAACCCCGTGCCCTGAAGCCCAAAAGGCTTGAGCCCTAAACCCTGAGCCCTGAAGCCCCAAACGTCGGGCAGCTTGCTGTGTGTGCAAATGAGAGCTCGAGTCCTTCAGGTGCATTGAGCCGGACAAACCAGCAATTTGTTCCCCTCAATAGCTTAGTGTTTCCGAACTTCCATGCAAGTCAAAAAGGTCCGTCAAGTCTTGAGTCAAGGCCCAACCCTTTTCCCATATTTGCTGAAAAAATGCCCTGGGCCCCCGGGCGCATGCACTCAGCGAGGCACTTGACCTTACAATGGACTGGCTGGTTGCAATGGAGTTGTACGTGTTCAACTTATTCTGCAGCTTCGGCTATAGGCTCGTTTAGGTTGTAAGTTGTAAGGTTTATACCGCACAGGCGTAAAGCCTAACTGTGCCGTGGGGTTTGGCATGTACTACTGCAGTGCCTATGGAAGGGTTCTGCTTCCTCCCAAACACCCTAAATCCTAAACCCCAAACACCCTAAACCCTAAACCCTAACCTCAAAACCGAGGCCTCACGATTCTCCGATTTCCTGAGACTACCGAACGGCCCCAAACCGCAGATCTCAAGGGCTCACTGTCACTTTTCTCGAATCTGATCCCACCCCAAACAGGAAATTCAGAAGAAGAAGGAATTGTGTAAGAATTATGAGTGACATCCTCTTGGACTCCGTGAATAGGTCATCCTCCAGTCTAAGAACCCCCCCCCCGAAGCCGGCGCCCAATGCGTGTCTAAGCTCCGGACACCAGTCTCTGCGTAGTTTGGATCAAATGCGGCACTGGATGCACCGTACTGGAGGACCTGGATATGGGACGCTTCAAGTGCTAATTGTTAGCTGAGGTTTCCAATGACAGTTCGGCAGTTGTGCAGGGGGCACAAATGTGACAGTCTACGTTACTATGATGTCTTTAGGTGTATAGACAGGAGGTGCAACGAGTGCACTCACAGGACGCCAATAAGAGAACTACTAGAGATAATGACGGCCTGGGTAGATATATAGCTCCAGCTATCTCAAACCCAAAGCTTGTTCCTAAAGTGCCCTGCCTTAACGTGCACCCACAATCCTGAACCCCTGACACGCTGTAGAACCTTCGTGGGGACCCAAAGAACCCTATGACTACTTACTATTTTAAACCCCTACTTCCTCAGATCTTATAAGCAGATCAGGGCAGTCTGTCGCGCAATGGCCGAGTCGGTCACTGTTGATTCCAGAAACGCTATCAGACATATATTGCAAGTTTCACACCCAGCAAAGGATCCTGCATCGATACGTATTTCTGCTGCTTCGCTGTGGCCTTGCGCGTGCAGGTGTTCGCAATAAATGTGGCTTGGCATATATGTTCACGCACAAACATTGCCCAAACTTGCACTCCTGAAACTCCACACCTCGGACCCGACACCGCAACCCTAAAACCTGCCACGATGTCCAAACGTGCTGCATGCGGCGGCGCTCACTGAGGTGGGGGCAGCCTGTGTAGAAAGCGGCACGGCAAAGTGCGTGAGCGTGGCTTGTGTCAGTTTGCTGGCCTCTCAGGATGTTGGACAGATAATTTCAGGACCTTGATTTTTAGAACAGGGCTCCTTGAAAGGGCTCTATATAACGTTTACTATAAGGGGTACTAAACGGATACTCTAATATAGGGACCTCAACAATTAGAATAGGGTTTTGGGCCCATTATGCTATAGTCAATAGTCAAAATGAGGAGCCCCCAAAATAGTATGGGTAATTTTTTTAAGCCCCTATATTATCTCGGGTGATGTCAGGGATCCTACTATCTAGAATCCAAGCTGGTATGACAATTTTCTGCGAAGCTTCTTGTATATGTCCTGCTGTCCAACGAGTATCATGCAGAATTGGCAACACGGAACACACTGCAACTTTGCTTGCACCTTACGGTGATGAAGCCTTCTTAATTAGTGTCGGCTCCTGCATTGCTATGAGGCCTTTTTCTGTATGCGGATGAGAACGACGACTGCCACGCCTCACGGGAGGCTCATTCAAAGGCCCGGGCCTCTGCAGTGCGGCACAGAGCAGCAAGGCCACGCCCGCGGCGGTGCTTCCTGACTTGGACTCAGAAATTGCCAACAGCCCTCATATTGAGCCACACCCACCAAAACCAGATGCCCTGAAACTCCACAAAAGCAGCCAAAGACTTCATTCAAACCCCTGCGAAACCCTTACAGAGCCTTCGCAAATCCCATGTTCAAACGCATAGAGAGCACTTACAGAGCCCCTTGTCATTGGGTCCTTTGGACTTTACGATACTGAACTTAGAACCCTAGCACAAATTATAATTTTAGCTGTTTCTTAGGGATTATAATAACCAAAAATTAAAAACATATTTCTAAGTACCCCTAAGTTTAGGGCTCTTTGCACTTTCATGGCTTTAGGGCTCGGGCTGCAGGTGCAGCAAGTTCGCGAAGAGGTCTCCTCCCTCGTCTCCTTTCGCATCCCTGGCCTGCCATGCACGGTGACTTGAGGCCTTGCTGGGGACTTCAGGTGATTTAGGACCTTAAGTTTGAAAATTGGGGTTTAGAGTTTAGGATTTAGGACCTTAAGTGTAAAAAATAGGGTTTAGAGTTTAGGATTTAGGACCTTAAGTTTAAAAATTAAGGTTCAGAGTTTAGGATTTAGGGCTTGGGGATATGGGATCTGCCCTTGAGTGGTGATTAGTGTGTGCGGCAGACGGACACTCACTAGTGTCACTAGAGTTGAAACTTACTATGTGTTGGTGGGCTCCGAGTTCCAGGCTGACCCATTCAGCTTTGCCTTTGAATCCCGGACCGAAGGCTGGGCCTAAGAAATTAAGCCCGCGGCCAGGTGCAGTTTGGGTTTGTAGGTTTTAAGTCGGGGCGTTTCGGGGGGTTGTCGGTGTAGGTGTAAACAGCGTAAAACGCCCGACTGGACCCTGAATGCAACCCCTAAGCCCTATAAAGCCTATAAATCCTAGGCCCTAAATCCCAAACGCGAGGCCCTAAACCCTTCACCCTAAACCCAAGGCCCTAATTCCTAAACCCTGGGCCCCAAGCCACTCACTCCCGCTCCTCGGCCCACTCCCTCACTCCCAACTGCTGTCACCGAGGCAGGCACCCGTAGCAAGGGAAGCAGGTCTGCATGGAGCATCGCCTTTCAGCTTTGTTTAGGGGCTTTAGGGATTACCATAGGGTTTAGGGATTATTTGGGTTCGGGGTTTTTAGGGCTTTTAGGGTTTTATGGAACATCAGAGTGCAGGGTTTAGATTTAGCTGCTTGGTTTTTGGGGGGGCTTGGTCTCAACACCAGAGGCGATAAGGTTGTGCGAACTTGAGGCCAGCTTCACTTTCGTGCATATATCGGAATGGTGCTGAAGCTTGAACCGAAACTTTGGAGCCTAGCATCTTGCAGAAGTGGTCGGCACTTTTCGGGTTTTGATGACCTCGGGCTGCTTTTCGGTGCCGTTAAGCCGTTTCGGATGCTACTTTGAGCATAGCAAGGATACGGGCTGGTCGACTTGATGCAATGCAGTGGCCAGAATGCTTTCAACACGATGGTTGCTGCACAATCCCTACATCACTCAAGCGATAAAGCAACCCACTGCAACAAAAAAGCACGTGCTTGTTCTCATTAGGCCTGCATGTAACCCTACCGAAACCAAGCAATCACACCCTGCAGAAGCTCGAAACCCTGAAACATTGAAGCCCGGCATGCGGAACCACAAACCATCATCAAACCCAGTAAGAGAAAGAACTCAAAGCAGTAGGGAAAATCTCGTTCAGGTTTCTAGCCAAACTAAAGCCTAACCTTTGCGTGCTATAAAGGAGCCTTAAACCCTGTAGCCCCGAAAGCCTCAAGCTGATAAATGTAGTGACCGAAAGCCATTACAAAGATCACCTACTCGACCACAGAGAAGATACGACCCTCTCGGGGCTGTAAGGGTTTATCAGGGCTAGCAAGGCTTCTAGTCTTGCAAGCGTTTTGCCGGGCATTCAACGTGCACACAATTATGTAGACATACGTGTAACATGTCTGTACACACATACATGCATGCATGCATGCACTCATGCATGCATACATACTTACATTTACACATAGCATGGTACGGAACAATATTTGATTTCACATTTTGTTTAGATTGGCATTAGAAGGTATCTTCGACCCTGCCTCCGGACTAGAGCCAAAATTCGCCGCTTCGTCCCGACCTTTCTGCCTGGCTCGAGCAATAGGGTTTGGGCCATCTCGGTGTGTTCGCTAGCAGGCTTTACAAGGGGTCTTTTTGAAGTATCAAAACGGGCTCTATAAGAGTTTCGTGAAGAGTTTGCGATTCGGCGGTTAGGGCAATTTGAACGCGACGTATAGCTACCTACCAAACGAGCCTTTAAGCAACCACAAGCATCTGAATCCCAATGCTTACTATACCCCAAATGCCCAAAGCCCTAACACCCCGATTACTCCAAAAACCCTGAACAACCGCAACAACCATTAGGGTTTAGGGTTTAGGGTTTAGGGTTTAGGGTATCCTAAGCCCCAATATGGGGGAGCCATGACTATCCTAAACCCTTGGTAGTTCCCCCCCTCCCCCAGGCAACCAAACCTCAGAAAGGACACAACCAACCAGTCGGAGGTTGTCGTGAGTTGCTTGATATCCCCCAAACTCTAACACACCAACTCATACTGAAGCCTAAAGTCCTGTCAGCAACCAACATCTCCAATCCAGGAAACTTGAAAGCCGGATACCCAACAGCAAAGACACAAGGAAGGAATGTTGAAGCTATGAAGCTGGTTTCCACTCGCCGAGGACACTTCCACTGGAGCTTCTCGCAGTGGCAGGCAAGCGTGCGAATCTCAGCACACCAAAAGCTCGGTTTAGGGTTTAGGGCTCTAGGGTTCAGGGGTTTAGGGTTTAGGGTAGGTTTGTCAGGAATCTTCGCGGTCCTTTCCTTGATGTGGCTTTGAGCTTAGCAAACCCGCAAGGTTCAGGGCGTACTGTCTTCTCCGGCTTCGTGTCCTGAGGGGTGTTGAGCTGTTCGGGCTTCAGGGTCCCAGCAATCACCCGCTCCATAGGCTCCATACAGCAGAAACCTGCAACCCTGTGAGCACAAAGCCCCACACTGAACCTAACACCCGAAACCCTGAACTCCACACTCCAGGTCCACGTCGTATTTAAGCAGATGAAAATTCTGGAGATCCGCTGACTCTGGGGTCAGCACGTAATGCGCCTGCGTGCGCAGAGCTGTGCCTCGGAGGGAGATGGTCGGATATTGAGGTGATGGTTCACGGTTTCGGGCGCTAGGGCTTTGGGCTTAGGGCTTATATGTGAAGCTTAGTTTCTTTGGTTTAAGTCTTTGTCCTGCAGACAAAACCATTCACACTTTGCTTGACAAATTCGTGTTGCTACAATAATACTATGTACAATGATGGTTACAAAACTGCTGTTTTTAAGCCGGCTGTACAAGTGCGCAAGCAGGAACGGTGCGGGAGAAAAGCATGCAAAAACCTCAAATGCCCACAGCAACGGCTGTGATCGTCGTCTCCAATCTCAGCCACCGGCGGAAAACATCCTCCGTGGGTGCACGAAGCATGCCTCGAACAGGTGGGATGAGCCACGGTTTGGGGTTTAGGGTTTATAGGGCTTTTAGGGTTTAGGGCGCTTTTGCCAAACGGGGGAGCAACAATTTTGGTGTAGAAGGGTTTGGGGCTTTGGGCTTCTTAAGGCTTTATAATAGAGGGCTTATTCATCTTCGGCTTTCAAGATTTCCAGGGTCCAAAACCCCACATTTCCTAACACCTGGTCAAGGCTGGGTCTATCCCAAAACCCAATGTAGCCAAAAACATCTCTGGCCTCCTAAAGCCGTAAAACCCCTAAACCCCTAAACCCCTAAACCCCTAAGCCGAAACCCTAAACCCCTAAACCGCTAACCCTAAACTGCTTGAACTCCAAGTATGACCTAAGACCCAAAACCCCTGGCTTGGCCTGAGTTTTCGAGGCCAGGCTTTGTACTACATAGGTCCACAGCTCCACCCACCCCAGACGTAAGTTACACTATGCTTGAAGTTCCTCATGCACCGTATATACTCTATAGACTCGAGCCTGAATCCCAGTCCTGCCAAACTCCTAAACACCCCAATTCGCTATCCCAGGTCGCCGAAAACCGAGCTCCCAGACGCCCAAACCCCCGCCTTCCTTGCCAATCCTAAACTCTTCCGTAGCCCCCAGTTCCCTTCAAACGGACTGGTAAATAGAAGACATCACGACAACTCAGGGGCAGACGACGGAGAGCCGGCAGCGTGAGCGAGAAGGTCAGGTGCAAAAGCGATTGGCCTTCGAGTTTCAGAGGCTTCTGTTCTGGAGGGCGGTTTACTGTAAGGGCCTTAACAATTGGAGTAGGGTTTTGGGATTCCGTACTATATTTATTTATGCCATAATACTATTCGGATTGTTCATTAAGGCTCCTATATTCGGGTTTGGGTGTGGGGTGTGGGTCTCAGGGCCTCGGGGTTACGGGTTTTTGGCGTGAGGCTGAATAGCTGCGGTTGGAAAATGCACCACAACTCCGCCACCTAAGACTACCATAGATGGGTTAATCATAGTTCTAATTCAAGATACTCCTCTTCTAAAACCCCCGTGGTGCCCATAATTCGGAGGGCATCCCTTCGTATCTCTACATGTCAGAGACTACACTAAACTACTGGGAATAATGAAGGTGTTTACTAGGAAGAATGAAGGTGTTGGCTTCGCTTGCTAGATGTGAAGCCAAACCCTACCTAGAGTCTCCATTGTAGTTCCTGTTTTGGTTAAAGTTAACCAAAATCTCTATTATAGGATCTTAACCATAAAACTGGATAACCCCCAAAAAGGAACTACAATGGAGACTATAGGTAAGCTCCAACAGCTCTGATCTGAACCCATAAACGTCCAAGCATGAAATCCTAAGACCGACACTGCATCAGCTTTAAACTTGAGGTCTGGAACTTTGTTCTTCGGGAGACCTCGCGTTGTCGCCCGGGAAGTCACGACAAGACTCCCTGGCTTATGGTCCAGGGTTTGAGGACCCTGAACTCTCTATCCTAAACACTGAACCCCGAACTACCAACAGTGAAAAGGCGCTGTAAAACCCGCAGCCCTGTTGCGAAGGAAAAGGATTCAGGGCTCAGGGTTCCAATTTTCTCCGGGTTACAACAGTTCCGCTAGCGGGCGCTGTCCGACTTCTGGACTCCGGAAATCTGAGGGTTTGGCGATCATCCGCGTCGTGGGACGGGTCGGACGCCTCAATCTCTGCACCGACGCAGCCTAAACCCCAAACTCTAAACCCGCAATTTTTCCCTAAGCCCCACACTAGGAAACTTGGAACCCTCAATGCCTAAACCCCAAACCACTGCACCCACAACCCAGATCTCTGACCCCCTCCTTGAAGCATTCAGCATCCCCTCTCATTGGTGTTTAGGGTTCGGGGTACTTACCACATAAGCCCTCTCAATCCCTGCAGTATCTATCTTCTTGAAAGCCTTGAAAACAGGTAGAACCTTGAACCATTTGTAGTAACATAGTCCCATTATAGTTGCACCATAAATCACCCCAACATCATCCAAGCCCCTGTTATTCTATTTCCCTTCATGGCTCGAGAGGCTTGTGGCTTCACGGCGATAGTGCGAGTTAAGAGCTTAGGGTTATCTAGAGCACATCACACAGACCAAAACCCCGAAACCTAGGGCGTCTAAAGCTCCCACTCGGAACATCTGGACTCCTGAAGCCCCAACGTCGCAAAACCAACGAAACTCTATTAGGGCTTAAGCTTTCCTCACAATAAGAAATCCTGACCTCATATATCTCCGAAAAGGTTAGCTCTTGTGGCTTCTAGATAACTCCCAAGCCCTCGACAGCCTCCCAGCACTCAACCCAAAAGTGCTAATAACCTAAAACCCCAAACCCTAAACCCGAAACCCTAACACTCTAACACTCTAAACCCTCTAAACCCTCCAAAACCCTCGAAACCCTCAATCCTCAACCCGAAAGCACGTGACCAGAAACATCCCAAAGCGATTGGGCGCACGACGACCTGCAAGGCCCTGTCGGCGAGGCAGCACCTTTTCGAGATCTTTCGGGTCAAGTGGCAACTACGGGCGTAATTATATGTGTGTATATATATATATATATATATATATATATATACATATACATATATATATATATATACATATGCATATATATATATATATATACACATGCACCCTTCTGTGGTTCTTCTGACTATGATTCCTATAGGTGGGACCTCTAGAAGAGGGCGGGCGGGGTAGGGCACAAGAGCTTATAGGACCGGGGGCTTCGCCGCATGCGGGCCGAAGGGAATGCAGAAGCCTGAATAAGCAGAAGAGGCTTTTGATGTATATTCTACGGTAAATGTTAGGGACTAAGTACCGGTGCACTACCGGCTATTACCCAGACAACTCCCTAATCTCTAAGCCGAGGCTCTGGCGACCTTGAACGCTTCGGTGGGGTCTACTTGCCCACTCCGAGGTCGATGAAACTCTTGCTTGCAAAGAAACAGCCACAAACTTCTATAAACTGCCATAACTACCCTAAGTTCTACCGGAAACATCCATAATCAAGTCCTACCATAAACTACCATAAGTCCTAACAGCCCCCCCCCCCCCCCCCCCCCCCGCCCCCCAGCCCCTAGGCATGTAGTTTGCGGACAAAGGCCCACACAGCACACGCTCGGATCCTCTCTGCACGCCCAAGTCCACGCCTGAAGCATCAGGGCTAGCGAAAATAGGGACCCATCACAGTTGCTAATGCTACTGCTATTTGCGCATGTTGTCGTAGTAGTATCATAACTACAGACGATTCTCATAAGCGGCCCGGAGGATTAGTATTCCTACCTATTCCGACGCCTACATTAGGCTTACTTGCAGGGGTTCTCAGAGAGGTGGTTGCTCTTCAGGTGCCTACACCCACAACCTCCTACTGTTCAGCGTGGTTCTGCATAACGTAGCTTTCGAAACTCGCATTTTTGTTGGGTCCAAAGATCGGTGTTGCAGAACCTGAGCCTAAAAGGTCAAAATTCTCGAGTGGAAGCTGTAGGGGGGTAGTTGCTTCGGGTCTTCACAGTATAACCTGCAGGGCTCGAGTGTTCATGGGCCATCCTTACATTAAGAACCCTAAACCCTCCGGGAGGGAGCTTGTGCTTCGTGTTCGAGGGCCTCAGGGGTGTAAAGTTTGGCTGGGGTTGGGGCCGTGGGCGTCTCCACCAAAAAGTTAAACGACGGGTCTATATCCGAAAGGCTCCATACTTCAAAACCCTACACCTTCCCAGGCCTTATGTCTTGTAGTCAACTCCCAAGTCGGTGTAACCATCATGGATCCTGGTTCGTGTATTTGGGGCCTTGAGGATACAGGGTTCATTTTGCTAAAGCTTGTAGGGTTGTATGACCCATGGCCTTCACATCCCAGGACGAAGAGGCAGTGGGAGACCACCGGGGAGAGGAAGCGTGACGGCACCACCTCGTCAGGCTTTGGGCTCTTGCATGCAGAGCTTCAATGCGCCTCTCCACCGGCCCTAAAGTTTGAGCGGACAGCAAGCGAAACCTGGTTGTAACTATTCCGATCCGATACCCCCCGCCGTATTACCACCGGAAGCCTTGCTCTGACCAAGACTCCCTTGGAGTGATGTTCGTGCGTACCTTAAACCCTAAACCTCAAACCTTCGATCAATCTCGCCGCTGGGACCGCGATGGATCAAAGGGGAAAAGGAGGGACCCTTAATGGGGACCCTTACCCTATAATGGGCTATATAATGGTTATATAATGGATATCATAGCTATATGAAGGGTATATACCTAGGGGTCCGTATTAAGGGTCCCTCCTTTTCCCCTTTGAATGGATCAAGGTCCAGAACCTCAACTCCTAACCCCCAATCTGAAGCTTGTCACCCGTAATCCGGTGGAAGTCCTAAAACTAGCTGTTGCCGGGCAAAGCTGCTCACCTAACTCAACCCGAGACTCCTTAACCATGCACCTCACCCCTGTTGCGCCTTACCGTCAAGCAAGTGATGGTCGGCTAGCACCTGAAGCACCTGCCAGAACTGGGGCGGCTCGTGGGTTCGAGCCCTTAAGGCAGTCTTCGCGAAGTCTTTGGGATAGCCATTGAGGCATAGGCTTTAAACTTGCAACCAAGTATTCTAAGCCCAATCTACTGGTGTTCGAAGTCATACCGAGAAGCTCACCCGCTGCAAGAGCAGCTAGGCAAAGACCTTTCAATTTGGAGGTGGGTAGGGCTTAGAGATGCTACGGTTCAGGGCCTGGCATTAGCTGAAAGCTTGACACTGGTTGCCCGCAAGAACAAGAAACTGACACATGCCCTGTGAGGTGTCTGAGACACCGACCACAGACCTTCAACCTGAAACCGTAGCCGGCGCTGCCCATACACACCCAGAGAAAATCAGATCTCTAACCTTTGAAGAAAGAGCCCTGAAACCACCAAACACGTTTTCCTCACACAAAGAGCTCGAAGCAAAACGGCAACACCTAAAATCCTGAACCATACGTCACGCAGTAAAACCCGTAACCCTGACTGACAACATGAAGCCCCCGAAACCTTCCAAAACCTTCAACCCTGCAAGCTAAAGCATGAACCCTAATCCCAAACCCCAAATTCCGAAACCAGAAACAAACGGTCCTGAACCACAAACCAAAACCGTGGAACTCTGAAGGCCTACAAACTCCTCTGAACCTAAAGCCCCGGTGCCCAACGCCAAACCACCAAATCCCAGGCCTACACCCGGGTCTCACACACCCAACACCCCAAACATCCTGCGGCTCTTTTTCCCGATCTCGACGTCGCAGCTAGCCAGGCTCCTCGGGAAGCAGCTCCTCGTCCTGCGAAACCACTTTACCTAGAGTCTCCATTGGAGTTCCTTTTTTTGGTTTAATGAACCAAGTTTATGGTTAGGATCCTAAATAGAAATTTTGGTTAACCAAAAAGGGAGCTACAATGGAGACTCTAGGTATAGGCAACTATAGGGCCCGAAGGGAGCTCTAGGAAAATGAGTAATTAGCGCGATCCTCTATGCGCTACAGGGTATGTAACATAAATGTATGTATGTACCCCTCGAGCCCCCAAAATGAGTGCTGGAAAACCCGGCCATAGCCCTGACAAGAGGCCACTAACATCCCCAAAGAGGTCGAAGCCCGTCAAACAAAAACTAGACACTTAGGGCCCCAGGGCCAACCCCGGGCTACGTTAACCCAGAAAGAAATAGGTCCAATGATAAGGCATGATATAACTACGTATTCAGGCTCCTATACTAAGCCCCCCTCAAGACCTGGGCGTTACGTCAGAGTCCTGGCAAACGGAGCGGAAATGCTTGTCGATGGCTTCGAAGGCGGCCACTGCTGCCTGGAACCTGATAGTCCGAACAGACGCTTCGGCATAATATAAAGGCCTTAATAAATAGAATAGGGGTTTGGGGCCTACTAAACTATAGTTATAATGAGGAACCCCCAAATAGTACAGGTAGTTGTTCAGGCCCCTACAGTACATTGCTCGGCCCGTGGCAGCACACGAGCGCACAATCTGCATAAGCTAACCTGCAAACATCACGACCGTCATCTCGAAAATCACATGCATGTAAGCATGCACAGCTAACCTTCTCGTAGTCTGCTGCTTTTGTAGCGTTGAAGGGTTTGTTGTTTGAGCTCTAGAGTGAGGCCGATCGCGTAATATACGGACCTGATTAATTGGAAAGGGTTTTGGGGCCCATTATACTATACTTATAAACAGGAGCCCCCAAAATAGTATAGGTAACTATTTGGGCCCCTATAGTGATCGCGGGTTCCCAGTGAATTCACCACACCTGAAGCCCCTGAAGCTTGCACCCGCATGGTGGTTGGGTTCGGGCCGGAGTCAGAGTTCCTCCCTCTTCTATCTACCTATCTTTCTACATATGTACATAGGTATATACACATATATACGACATATACATATATAAGTCATATATACATTTACATGTATACACACATACGTGTAAATATCAATATAAATATATATATATATATATATATGTAGATATAGTAAATCTAGGCAACGAATAGTATTTTCTGTATTCAAGCTCCTAAACAATGGACCCTAAGCCAAGACCCAGAAGCCTTGGGCAAACCTGCCAAGTAGCTGTGCAGTCCATTCCGCTGCAGCCTCCTCTTCCAGGTCTTCCTTCATGGAATTACAGTAGAAGCCTAAAAGTTGGGAACCCAATAGCCTCTATCCTTAAGAGTATACTATATAGGGAATCCCAGCACTATTTGGCCTTAATCCTGTTTCCAACTTTATGGGGTTTACTGTAGGGTTCTAGGGATTTAGGTTTAGGGTTTAGGGTTTGTCGGCCTGGGGTTTGGGGTTTAGTTTTATTGGGTTTGGGGTTTCGTCGTATTGGAGCCTAGAACATCACTTCCCGTGTCGAAACAGAATAAAGCACCACATCTACATGATGTGTTCCTGCAGATATGTGAACCAGCCAGTAAATCGAGAACTAGGTCAAACAAGCCGTTTATGGAACTAGAATGTCACGAACAAGTCGACCTTCCCTGAGCATTAAGATGCCCATCGCCCCGCTTGTAATTTGTGTTGAGTTTAGGGTTTAGGGTAATTGCGAATCTCTTACAACACCAGGCAGAGTCTAAATCCGCAATGACGTAAACCTGACATCATCCGCCAAACAGTCCCAGATATGGCATGCCCAAAATCCGAAGATCTAGACTCTTAGGTGACCCCCAAAGCCTTAATCCCAAGCACAAGAAGCGATAGAAACTCTGTGCTTCGTGATACGTCGGATAAACCCCACCTAACCCCTGACCGCCTTGTCAAAATTAGGGTCCCTTTTTGGGTACCCTAAATAATAGGTGCCGTACTAAACTAGGGACCTAAAAGGGGAGCCTAATTTTTGGACAACCACCCATACAGTATGAATAGGGGACCCTTTTTTAGTACCCTACCATGGATCCTTATTATAAGGACCCCCAAGATAAGGTACCCCTAATTTCCCATATGGCCGATCATGTCGGGTGTCTGGCTGCTTGTCCGGGTGACAGCGCAAACCTTGTGTGCAAGAGGGCAAAGCGGGATTTGTCTCAATATGGGCTTATCACTAGTCACTGTGGGCTGCGAAACGAATTATGATTAGGGCACAACAGGTCTCTAAGCTGCATAGGACATTTTTGCGATTCACGACTTCGAAATTTGGGATGCCTTTTTTCTCCTATAAGTCGAGGTGGAGATCAGGGTGCCCGGAGCTTTGGGCATCAACCTCCAGCTCCAAACGAGCCCCCTTAATTACGCTGTGGTTACTCTTCTACAAGGACTGGGCTGGATCTTGGGCTGCTTGTGCCATGAAGCCACAAGCAAACCCTAAACACATATGGGCGGTTGTCAAGATTCGGGTCCCTTTGTGGGTACCCAAAATAATAAGTGCCGTAATATGATAGGGACCCCAAAAGGGACCCTTAATTTTGACAACCACCCATATGGGTGTGTGAGCCCCTGCAGCTGTGCGGCAAATCCGACGCCAGGCCTTTCGCAAGTCGTTGAAGTGCCTCGGAGGTCGTTGGAGGAAGCATAATTCCTAAAAAAGGGTTAGGGCCGTTTGAAGGAAGTACCCATGCTACAGCGCCCGGTCAAAACTCGCATGCCCAAAGCCCAACAACCTACAGCCAAAACCTCCAAGTGATAAGTTGCATGAGCCCGGCAGGCAAGCATTTCAAACTCCTCGTACAACCTCAAAATCTTAAACAGAAGCCAGAAAGTTGGAACATCGTGATCCGTATTACTTATCATTTTACTATAGGAGTTTAGGGCCTGCAGCATGAAGCTTTGAAGTTCAGGAGCTTTCTTTTTACAGAGGCGGCACTTTTCAAGGTTTCGGGCTGGAGGTTTCCGGATTAAGGTGAGCACTTCAGGAATTGATTGCAATTTGAGGTTCAGGGCCTGCGGTTTTAGGTTTCGGGCTCCGTCGGGGTCATGATCACACAGCATAAACCCAAACCCCCAAAAGCGTAAAGCCTTTTTTTCGGACGCGGGAGGAAGGCTCTTCGAGACGAGCCCCTAGACCCTAAACCCTACAAACCCTACCAGCACCCCCCAAGCACCCTTTAATGGAGCCCTTGTGGTCCTTAATAGTGGGTATCTAAACATATTTAAACCCAACAACCAAAGTCTCAAAGCCTCAACGCAGCTCCCAGTCGCTCTCCCGTGTCGCGAAAGCCCGGAAGCCACTCCCGCGGCGCTTCCAAGGTCGCGAAAGCATCCTGTCGACAGTTTAGTGGAATTTCGGTGTGTAATTAGGGGCTTACGGTTTAGGGGTTTGTGGTTTATAATAGTGGAACTTCGAGGTGTAGGGATTTAGGGGTTCAGTTCAGGGTTTGGGGGTTTAGGCTGTAGGGGTTTGGTCGTCGAATTTGCGAAAGTCTTGTCTGGGAGATGTGTCTGCAGTTTCTGGCTTTCGTGCTGGAAGGGAAAGGCCTTGCAAAAGCCTCAAGAAGTCTTGTAAACCAGCGCGTAGAGTAGGGCCCTACAAGTACTATAAAATCTATACTTACCACTACGGTTAAGCCGTGCGACGACTTCTGCCGTGCCGGTGTAGGGGTTCATGAATTTTCAAACTCGTTCAGGGTGTCGAAGGGTTTCGGGCTGAGGCCTTCGAAGTTGGAGCCCCAAGCACAGAGGCTGTAGCAGTGTCAAGAGGCTTCAAGATCCAAAAGACGACTATAAAGGCCTTAATCTTAATAAGCCTTAATAGCTAGGAACATGTTTCGAGGGTACACTATGGGATTGAATCAGGAAGCATAAGACTTTTAAGGAACCCTAAGTAGTATTCAAGATCAAGACCGTTAACTTTGAGGGCCTACCTGAACCCTAACTCCCCTACCTTTTCGGATTCATTTTCTGGTTTCCTTGTAGAAATCCTCGAAGAGGTGGGTTTCTTAGGGTATACGTAAGCTCTACTTAGCGGCTCGCAAACACTGAAACCTAGGCCCCCGCCCCCCACTTCACTAGGAACCCTCACCAGAAAGCCCAAGCCCAAAATCCCGTTATCCTCAACGCTTATCACTTATCCTAATAAACCCAAAACCCAAAGCCGTATTCCCCCAACATCCGAACTTCCGCCACCCTGAATCCCCACATCCCGAGCCCTAAAGCTCAGAATCCCCACACCCCATGAGCCCTACATCCCCAAAGAGAGTCTCTCCTCGAGGCTTACCTGCGGCCTCAGTAGGTTGTAGTTTTGTGAAAAAGGATCTTGGGGGCCCATTATACGATAATCATAATAAGGAACCCCATAAATATAGTAATCATAATAACGAACACCATTATACTGTAATCATAAATAAGGAGCCCCATGATACTGCAGCCATAATAAGAAGCCCCCCATCGAGTTTCGGAGCTCAGGCTGGCTTAGCAAGAAATCGGCAGGTGTGATTGGGCGGGTATAGGGCGCACAGGCTGGGGCTCATGTTCAGGATGTCGAGCTTAGGCGGCTTGGGATTTGAGGCTTGAGTGGGACTAGACACTGGGACTAGGAGAGGTCCTTCATCCTTGGATCGTCGCCTGCAAGAGTAAACATGGCCTTCTCCGTTGCTGCCGGGATATTGGGTCTGCAAACTACGGGGCTATGGGTATGTCGCTTGCTTTGAGCGGGGTTGAGGGGAACTTTGTAGCATTTAGGGTTTCGGGCTGGATAAAAATTCCACTCAATTTGCCTTGCATACGGCACGAAGCGTAAACCCTAAACTCTACAAGGTTCAAGCTTTTACATGCACCTGAACATGTAGAAGGACTACCCCAAAAGTTCGATTCCGTGATTTCGTGATATACTACTCCTGCAGGAGATGTTTGGGTAAGGGCCCGCGCAGCCTACAAGACTTTGGATGACAACTGAACCCTAATCATAGGGATCCTTAGGGGTGTAGGGGGGAGGGGTGTAGGGGACTATATTTCCTTAAATAGGCCTTATTAGTCCTTATTATGGGCCTTAAGGCCCCCTACCCCTACACCCCTAAGGATCCCTATGACCTAAACGGCCTACATCCCGATGAGTCCATAAAGCCTATGAGCGCTGGACCCTAAATCTGAAACTGATAGCCTCTAGAGCAGCTCCGGCCTGGGAGTTCTATTTTGAGAATTTAGGGGTTTTAGGGGTTTAGGGTTTCGCGGTTTAGGGTTTACGGGTTTAGGGCTTAGCGGTTTATCGAATACACATACAGTACTCCCAGTCCTACATACTTAACACCTATACTCTTACTAGTACTCGTGAAACCCCATAAAGCCCACTTCTACCCTTTCTAGAATGCTCATAGAGGCCCCTATTTATTGGACCCATGAGGCCATATCACTGATATTATAAATTCCTTAACAAAGCACAGCATTTGCTGGGGTACCTTGGATGCCAAGGAATACAAAAAACAGTATGGGTAAGTATGATCCAAGGGTAGAAGGAGGGACCCTTAATAAGGACCCCTAGGTATATACCCTTAATATAGCCATTATATACCCATTATATAGCCCATTATAGGGTAGGGGTCCCCATTAAGGGTCCTTCCTTTTCCCCTTTGATATGAAGTCCCCTACAAAGTTCAAAGTTCAAAGTGTGACAGCACGGTGCCAAAGCCGTAGAAGCCACGTCGCAGCATCGCTCAAAGAGCGTCGTAGTGGCTGGCGATAGCCGCGAGGGCTCGGATCGCCTGCCGTTCCCAAACCAAGGCCTCAGCACGAGCCTGCTTGCACCGCTCGCGAGCACTGCCAGTAGCACGTTGAGTCGAAAGACTACGTGCCGCCACATCCGCCTGATCATTCAGCGACCTGGCCAGGCACTCACCACCAGGAGGGACCGTCCACCTCGCCGGGGCCAACTTCCCATGACTGGGAACCCAGAAGAAGCGCAGCACAAAGCCTCGAGCGCGGCAAGCACGAAGGAGAACTTGAACTCGCTCAACCAGGACGCCACACTGCCCCCTGCCGTCGATTGCCTGGAGGGCGGCCTGGCAATCACAAACCACAACGACAGAACCACTCCTTCTGCACAAAGACAAAGCCTCGAGGAGTCCAAGCAAGCCCTCAACCTCAGCTCTGTACGGCGATTGGTCTTCGCCGATCACACCACAAGCGACGACTCCGCCCCCATGGACCGCAGCCGCCCACGCACCAACATCCGCCACGGTGCTGCCGTCGGTGCCAACAAAAGCCGTTCCAGTCGACAAAGCACTGTCGAGCAAGGCCACGAGGGAGTCGACGGAATCGTCACGGCCAACCACCACCGGAGGAGCAGGAAGCTCTGGGACCACCTTGGCAAGCAAACGTTCCTCGCACCTGTTGGTAGGTGCGGCGCAGTTCGGACGCAACGAAGCTGTACACGGGCACTTCCAAAGCAAGTGTGGGCGACTAGGTCGCTGAAGTCCACATTGACACGGAGGCATGTCTGCCACAGGCACCCGAAGCTTGGATGCCTTGGCCCAAACCGAGCAGCCAGTAGCAAGTGCCGAGTTGCGGTGCACACGGTCGTTGGCACTCGCATAAGCTTCTTTGTGTCCGCTCAGGACCACAAGGCTGGCAGGTGGGACCCCAGGCAAGCTGTCGCCCATCGCCAGTTCATCATCACCACGGTGAAGAGAAGTCGCCACACGGCCGGTAGCAGCCAAGGCCTTGACACGATGCCAGTCCCGCAACCACTCAGCTAAGACCTCAGGAGAATCCACGCCCAGCTCGAAGCATCTCAGGACCCCCAGCGAGTCACGTCGCCAAAGGTGATGGCCCAGTCGATCGGTGCGCCATCCAAGTTCCGCGACAACAGCAGAAGCCACGGGAAGCAAAGCAGGCCACCGCTTCGCCGCAAAAGTCAAGTCCATCTCCTCAACCCAAGGTGGCGAGTGGCTGGCAAGACGGATGGCATCCCGCAAAGCCGCCCACCGTCGTGCATACGACGGGTTGCACTCCCATCCAAGCAACTCCCAAACCACGATGGCCGGAGTGTCACACGCATGCTTGTTGTTGAAGACAGCCTGGATTGTTGAGCCAAGCTTGGCCACCTCGCTAGCAGACACAGTCGCCATGGCGCCAGCCCAACACATGAGCGGCAGCACCAAAGTACGAAGGTGGTACGACCGCTGCCACATCCCGTTGGCAACAGCATTGATGCACTGCACCCGCACATTGGCAACATCATGCACGTACCTCGCCAAAGTAGGAGGTTCATTCCCATCGAGGTGGACCGAGATGCCAAGAATGTCCAGTGATTGCCATGGCCTGACCGTTGCTCTGGGCCCGTGCGGCAACCTGGCACTTCCGAGGGTCACACCGAAACTGGAACGCACGGTCAACGGCCTCGCTGCGCTGCTTGGCCGCCTGAAGCGCCTCCCTCGAAGTGCTCCAAAAACTTCGATCGTCGACAAAGGCAACCGCCTCCGCCTCGCCAGGAGAAGCAACTCGCGTGGTCCATGCCCACATCACAACTCCCGCCAACAATGGCGACAGAGGGTCGCCTTGTGCAGCACCTTTCGTAGTGCGGTGCCAAGTCTCACCAAGCACCCCAGCCGAGGAGAAAACACGCCACTGCTCATGCATGATGGACTCGACAAGCTTGCAGAGCTGAGGAGGTGCACGCAGATGTCGCAGTACACGAAGCACGAGGGGCCCCTGCAAAGAGTCGAAGTACTTGCTGATGTCCTCGCCCACGACCATCGTCTCCGGGTCCTCAGAGGAGTGGATCACTCTCATGATGACGTCGCGAGTTGAGCGGCCATGGAAGCCACCCATGATGCGAGCCCCCAGCCACTGTTCAGTCCACAAGCGAAGCTCCCGGGTTAGGACAGATGTCCCAAGCCTGTAAGCCAAGGGCAAAATGGATATAGGTCGATGGCCCTCCGATGCCTTTGGAATCAGGGCAACTCGAGCCTCCCGCCACCGTCGCGGCAGCCGGGCCGTGGCGTAAACCACCTCCCAAAGTCGAGCCAGAGCAGCCCAGAACGGCTCCGGCAAAGCAAGGAAATGCGATGCCAGCCAGTCGTCCGGTCCGGCGGCTTTGTGCCGCATTTTGGCGCATGCACGACGCAGCTTGTCCGCAGTAAAACCCACCTCAATCTCGACCTCCGGCACCGAGGGAAGCTGATGAAGAAGCTCGTCCACCGGCGCAGCGTCCACTTGGCCCAAAGTCCAACGGTTCACCCATTCCACCTCCGCCTCCTCGATGATGGCCTTCGGGTGAATCGCAACACGCTCAACCGACTCAGCAGCCACCTGAGGACACACTGGCCCCAGCTTGAGTGAGGCACGACGCTTAATCCAAGCAGTCTGCTTTGGCAGCGAGTTGTCCAAGGATGCCCGCCACCGAACAAAGCCCGCCTCGCGAATCCTCAGCCCCTCCTCCTCGATCTTGTCCGCAATGGCCTGGGCATGACTCTCAACGCCAAGGAGGGGAAACGAAGCCAACCAAGCGAAGTGGTCGTCGAGGAACTCCATGTCGCGCTCCACAATGTGGCGAAGTCGACGATCCCCGGGTACACGTGAAAGTTGCTGAATCCGGCGACCAAAGCGCCGCAGCCGCACCATCGCCAAAGGCTCAAACGACGCAGCACCTTTGCTTCGCTGAGGCCGCCCACGAGGTTCCCATGGAGCCGAACGAAGAAGGCCCCGAGAACGGCTTCCATCGGTCGACAACACACGTTCGGCACAATCTGAAAGTAAGCACCAAGCTGCATCCACGTCGTGGCGGTTCAGAGCCTGCTGGAAAGAACCATCGTCCCAAGCATCAGCCCAAGACCCCGCCGTCACCGAAGTCACCGACAAAGAGGTCCTCATCGGAGAAGTACAACCCCGGGGCGCTCCAAAGTCAAAGACATAGCCCACCGCCGTGTGATTGGCGATGCCCGGCATGTGCCGCAAACCAGTGGCCACCACAGAGCTCGCCGCCACACCACCATCAATCCTCCGAGAACCGCCCGCCGTACCAGGAAGAGGGCCCTGGGCCAAAAACGGTTCGTCAAGATGTCTGCACAATCCCGACGCCAGCCTCCTCGCCATCTCCGGGTCGTCCATGGTCAAATTGAAATCGCCGAGGACGACCCAAGGAACTCCCAGCTTCTCAAGCGCCACGACCGCCTCCTCCAAGAAAGCCGCCGCAGCAGCACGATCACCGAAGTAGCTGTACAAGCTCACGACAACCAGCTTCCTGTACTCACCATGTGACAAAAATTCGAAGGCAACAGCCGTAATTCGGCTCGGGTCGGTCACGTCAAGTCGGACGAGTCGACCCGGAAAAGCCGCCACCAATGACGTACGATGCACACCATCGGGGCCGGAATCGCCCAAAAATGCATGTAGTCCCCGGGACCTCCACAAGTTGATCCAGCTGGGACCGCTAGCTGCATTGATGTCAGCCTCCTGTAGGCACAGCAAACAGCAGCCTGAATTAACAAAGAAGCCGTGGATATTCTCCGCCTTCACAACCGCGTTCTTCTCAACATTCATCGTGTAGAACACCTCCCGGCCCTCAGTGGTGGACGTCATCATGTCGATGCGACGCCACCCAAGGCGCCAAATGCGCTGTCAAAAACTCGCTGCACCAGAGCCTGGTCCATGCCGTGCTCGATGTTCATCGCCTTTTTCCTGTCCTCCTCGAGCCGGTTCCGATTGTAAGTGTGGTCCCAGGCGCCGGCACCACACTTGTTTGCATGGGCGCGACGATCGCGCTTGACACGGCAGCACCACCCACAGGCTTTGCAGCGCCAAGCCGTTTTCACACAAAGGGTATGTCGCTTCGAGCCCTTCTTGAAGTAAGTGTAAGGCCACTGGAAAGGCTCCCACAACCGTTCCAAAGCCTCGTCGAAACCACGAGCACGCCGAGCCACTCCCATGTTGATCATTCTCACCCTGGCCCGCATCACATTGTGAGGTTGGCGTTGCCCTTGAAGCTTGCTGCGGTCCATGTACTCCTTGCGCGACAGGTGACGGTGTCGCTTCTTTCGATGCCCGTCCCGGCCAATGGCAAAAGCCGCCGTCGATAGCATACCCCGCATGCCCTTCGGAACACCCCAACAACACAAGGGGCATTTCCAATCGCAGTCCTCACCGGCAGCCAGTGCACGAAACGCCTCCATCTTCATGACCTGCTTTCCCGGGAGGCCTGCTCCATCGTGAAAGTTGGTGCAGTGTGCCCACCTTGCCTTGCACATCGCGGCACATGTCGACTTAAAGGCGACGAAGGGGCATGTAGGACACGGCCACCGGTACCCATTGCCTGCACGGTATCGAGAAGGTCTGGGAGGGAGTCCCGAGGCATCCGGAGGGTCCTCGTAGTCACCAACGGTGGCGGGAGTGTCGCCACCAATGCCAGCACAGCTGCTCGCACTGCCGCCGCCACTGGTCACAGCCGCGGAGGAAGCAAAGTCCGAAAGAGCCAGGCCCCGGCTGCTCGCACCACGAACCTTCTTAGATCCACGCCCACTGCTCATGCCCCGGCCTCGGCAGGAAGAGCCCACCGTGGAAGCAAAGTCGGAGAGAGCTAAGCCGGAGCCAGCCCCACCACGGCCACCACAGGGCTTGGCAACAGAAGCCGCCAACCACATCGTCGCAATGGTCTTCTGATCCATGGTGACCAGCTCGTAGTGACCCAGCTCGTACTTGACCACGGCAAAGTGGCCAACCTCGTTCTTGGCCGGGAACTTGACAACACCATCCGGGGTCAAGACCATGATGTTGAGGTCCTCGGCAACGCCTGCCGCAAAGAGCTCAAGCCAGCCCGCCCATGCCCCTGAGCATTTCACCGCCTGCAAGTAGTCGTGGAAAGTGCCATTCATGTACTCGCCGTCGGGTCCGAGGTGGTCCCAATGCTGCTCCAGGAGCTCAACGTGTTTCTCCATCCACCCCACAACACCGGCGCGAACTTGTCGGTGTCCCCTTTTCTTGCGATGCACTCCCGAAAGCATGTCAGCGAGGCATATGAAGAGGCAGTCCCCGCCCCCAGCATTGGGGTGAGCCGTGGCCCCCGAAGGCAATGTCACAACCTTCGCCTGGCGTGGCTTGTCCTGCAGGTCGGTGCCATCGCCATCACCATCCTCGCGGCCGCCCTGCTCGGTGTGCGGGCGCTTCTGACCAACCTCAACAAGTGCATCGGCCTCCTCAGTGTCCACCACCATGTCCTCAAGGATCGCGGGCTGATCGGCCCCCTGGGCCGGCCTGGGCCTGTCAAAACGGCACCGGCGTTTCGGCGCTGCCACCTGCTTCACGAGCTCGTCCAGCTTAACGGCCCCGAACTTTGCCACCCGCTCTGACGGCAACGAGCGAACTTCGCCCGGCTTGCGACGTCGGGAAACCCTACATAGACGCCTCCAACACGAGGTTCTCATGCCCATCATCGGCCAAGCCCTCGCCCGGCTCAAGCTCAATCGGTACGAAGTCCCGGAAGTCGGACCTCACCCCACGAAACTCCCACATCGGAAGTCCCCTTCTCAGGAGCTTGGCCTCAATGGTGAGCTCGGTGAAGCCCACTGCCTGCAACACAGACTCAACATCCTCCGGAAGCCAGCCAGGGAGGGCACCACGCAGATGCCAAACGCCACGTTGAGGCGTGATGCGGGTATCAAGCTGGTCAAGGCGAACCGCAAGCCTGTCCCCACCACAATGCAGACCGTAAGCATCGGCCTCCTTTCTGACGCGTTCCAGGTAAAGCTTGACCGGCTCAGCATCCTGGCGATCAAGCCACAGCAATGCTGGGGCCTCCGCAACATCGAGGGCCGTCCAGTCCAATGGCGTGAAAAAGAGTGCAGCACCCAAGGCCCAACACCCCGAGCTCCGAAGTGCCACAGCAGCAGCCTCTTTGGTGACCCTCAGGAGGCCCCTGACCTGTGACTCCCCATGCGACTGCCAGCCCCAAGCATCAATCAGCTCCTGACCGTGCAGCGGTGCGACCTTGGAAAACCACGACCGTGCGAACTGCCCCGGTCGCTTGAGGATCTTGGCGAACTCCGCCGTCTCAGAGAAGCCCTCCCAAATGGAACACCGAATGACGACCGAGTCCTGCCGGTTGCGAGCACGAGGCGCAGCCGCCTTCACGAAGTTGACCGCGGGGGCCAAAGCAGCCTCCTCAGCGTCGAAAGTGCAAGTCCAGACACATCTCAGCCGCGAGCTGCCATTGATCATCCCCGGCACATGTTTCTTTGTGACAGGCCAGTCCTTCTGCAGCAGGTCCATGGCCTCGCAAGCCTCACCGTCCTTGATCAAGATGCACCCCTTGGGGCAGCCACCTGCCATCATGCCGGCCGCCTCCTCAAAGTCAGGGTCCTTGAACTGGGCCACGAACTTGTCCTTCTGGTCCAGCACCTCCTCCAACGCCGCAATGGTCGTGACCAAACGGCTAGCACCAAAGGCCATGGGCTTGGCCAGCCACTCGATGGTCTCCCAAGCCGGCTCCTCGGCCTGGTTCTTGCCCTGAAAGCCCTTGCCCTTGCCCTTGGGGGAGGGAACGCCAGCTGGTGGCTTTCGGCCATCTCGCTTGCCCTTTCCATCGCCAGCCTTGCCGCCAGGAGCGACCTTGGCCTCGCCGCCTTTGGGCTCCGTGCCCGCACCCTTGCTGCTTCCATCGCCGCCAGGCTTGCCCTTGCTCTTGCCCTTCGCCTGGTCCTTTGCTCCCTTTCCCTTGGCACCCTTAGCTCCACCATCCATGGGGTCGCCCATGTAGTCGCGATCAACGTCGGCAGGCATAGAAGCGGGTTCCCCGGAACCAACTCCTGCGCCCTTTCCACCCTTCTTTCCCTGTCCTTTGGGAGCAATGGTGTGCGGCGTCACCCCAGACGGCAGCATGCCACCTCCCACAAAGACATTCTCCATCATCTGCTTCATCATCACCTCCATCATGCCCTGCATCACCTTGAGCATTTGTTGCTGAAAACCGGGTCCAATCAAAGCACTCGGATCGAAGCCAGGAGCCTGACCCTGCTTGCGCTGCTTACGCTTGCGACGTGTCACGTATGACCCCCAAGGCGTGGGCCCTGGATTAGCTGCTTCACCGACTCGGGTACCGAGCCATGGATTGTGGTGGCCTGGAGCAGACCACAGCACAAGGAGCCTGGGGAACTTCGCGCCAGCACCTCGAAGGCACTGGTCCGCATCCGCCAAGTGCTGAGCACAGGGGGCGTTCCCATGGATGCGAAGTCCCCTACAGTACTAGGCCTAAGAGTAGCCTAGGAATAAAAAGGGTGCCCCTTTTTGGGTTAAAGAGGGTTATAAGAGAACCTAAACCCTAAAAAAGGGAATAAGGGCCTACTCTGGGTCCTAGTTACATTATTTAGGAACCTTCGGGTTTCACCAGCTCTTTAGGGCCTTAGGGGTTTAGGGTTTAGGGTTTAGGGTTTAGGGTTTTAGGGTTTAGGGTTTAGGGTTTAGGGTTTAGGGTTTAGGGTTTAGGGTTTATCTTTGTAGGCTTCGGCACGCAGCGCGGTGCAGCCGGGCGCGGCGAGCTTCGGCGTCCTCTGTGCCAGGTCTCTTGAGACTTGGCATGCCCATTTAGGGTTTGGGGTTTGTAGGATTTGTTTAGAAGGTTTATATACGGTTTGGGGTTTGTAGGATTTGTTTACAAGGTTTATATAGGGTTTGGGTTTGGGGTTGCAGGTTTGCTAAGTTCAGGGTTTAGGGCCAGGGTAGGTTTAGGGCTTGGAGCTTGAGGTTTGCTGGTTGAGGTCTTGGCCAGCATTTTCTGGATTTTTGCTGCCTGCTGATTGAACTTTCCAAGCTTGAACTCTACCAGCGCCCAGGGTTTTGGGGGCTTCGCCCTGAAGAGCCAAGGCAGCAGCACTGTCAGGATTTAGCATTCGAGGCTCGAGGTAGTGGCCTGCACTATATTCAACCTCTGATAGCAAGGATGCTAAAGACCCACGTCTGAGGCTTTTCTAGACAACTTTAGACATGCAACTCGCTGAAGCATGCAGCTGGTCCCTGAAGTCCGGCATTACCTCAGCAGTTTTGTCTCAGGTTCCTTCCACGCCTCCGAATACCAAGCAAAACTGTTCCACAACATCTGTTCCAGGAATCCAACCCAATGGCCTGAACTCCCACGACTGAACTAACACAGGCTGCAATGATTGAATGAGGTCTTGTAGTATACTACAATATAGCATATGCTGTGCTTCTTTCCGTGCGGTCCGGCCTCTGTGCTCCAATAGTGAAAAGGCAGCCCCATGTAACCCTTTAGATCCCAAACTCCCTAAACCCCAAACCCTAGACCCTCAGCAACGCTAAAGCTGGCGAGCCTTGAAAAGCTTCGAGGTGTCGATTCGTGGTGCGGCCTTGTCTGAGAGCTTGTCGCCCTCCATGAGGCCGTACCTTTAGTTCGGATAATATAGGGGCCTTTATAATTAGAATAGGGTTTTGGGTCAGATTATACCACAACTTTAATGAGGAATCCGCAAAATTACTAACGCCCCCGTACTACTCAATGGTTTGGAAGGTTTTGGGGTCTTTTGATTCCCTTTGCAGTACCTTGATGAGAACTCGGCTTTAGGTTTTTGCTCGGCAACAAAGTCAGTTGGCCTTAGAAATGTTCGGCGATGACTTGACTCTTGGAGGCTTGTACCAAAAATAATCAGTATACTTACCGATGGGGGAGGGACACCGATAAAGTTGCTTCCTGTCCAGAGGTTGAGGGTCCAGGGCGTACCCTGCTGATTGCTGGTTTCGGGCTTAGGGCTTAGGGTGTAGTGTTTAGTTTAGGGGTAAGGTCTAGGGTTCAGCATTTAGTGCTTTAGGATTTTCGGGCTGGATGGAAATGCAGACTCTGATCTTAGCCAGCCAAGCCCCCGCCCCCCCACCTCTAATAACGCCAGCAATTGGCAATTCTGAAAAGAGGTTTATGCATCAGGTCTACATTATCATGAGTGATATAGGAGCCTTAATAATTAGAATATGGTTTTGGGGGTATACTATACTATAATTATAGTAAGGAACCCCCAAAATATTTTTGGTAATTATTTAGGCCCCTATATTACCCTCATTGACTTTGAAATTCTGGCCGGACTACAACTGGGTCTGTCAGCACTCGGTCGGGGGGCTTGATTTGGCCGTGGCCGGCTCGGATGTCTGGGTACCCATAGCTTAGGGTACTCAAGGGTCACAAGGGAGTTTTGTCCATCGGCACTACCTCCTGAGCTCTAGACTGCAAGCGCCGAAAAATCCCTAAATACTCAGCTGTCCAGGGTCAAACACTGCAGCCCAAAGCTGGAGCCCTTGAAGTCCGGAACTCCAAACCCTCAAAGCCTCACCCGAAGAAACCCTTCTCCGAGACACAAGAACTCTGCAGTCCTTTGTGGGCACAGGAAGGAAGGAAAGAGCCGGCTGATGCGAGCAGACGGCACCCTAATCGATACCTAAACTTCAAAACCGTACAAGAGTAAGGGTAAGGGCTGGGTATATGCTGTACTTACCCAAAGGCTCCATAGTAGTTTCTCTTTGGGGCTCATATTTAGAATCATATAAGGCAATCCTAAAAAAGGGACTAGTATGGAGCCTTTGGGTATACAGGATCTACAAACGGGATGTGTTTACGACTGTTCACATCTTTGCATGTCTCCGGTTCTCTAAGTCTCCGCGCATCCTCTGGACTGAGACACTGAAACTTGCAGCAAAGCTGGCAGATACCCTAAACCCTAAACCCCTATACCCTAAACCCCTAAACCCCAAACCCTAAATTCCTAAACCCCTAAACCCCAAACCCTACAACCCTAAACCCTAAGCCCCTAAACCCTGAACTTCCCGAAAGGCTTTGGCACAAGCACCCGCAGCCTGGGACCTACTTAGGGAGGTGGGTCTTCGCGGCAGGATCGCCGAGCCTCGTCCCGTAGGTAACTGCGAAGCATTCGAAAGCATATGGGTAGTTGTCAAAATTAGGATCCCTTTTTGGGTACCTTAAATAGTAGGTGCCTTATTATGCTAGGGACCCAAAAAGGGACCATAATTGTGACAACCACCCATATGTCAGTGCTGAGGACACTCGCATGGAGTGGCAAGCAACTCTTAACAGCCGCAAACCCTGCAGCCTTAGACCTTTTCTGGCTTCGCGGTTGAAAACTCCCCCGGACCAGAACACTCTTAGTGATATTTCCTTTGGGGCATCGCGGCCCCGGCGTTCCAGCTCTTTCAGGTTCAGGGCTGTCTGTGGTATTCTTTGCTTCAGGAGCCCCATGACCTCTGAGACCCGCAACTTTAACACGTACGGTTGAAAGCCAGTTCGATTTCCATTGCAGTTCATCAGAAGGAAGAGGAACTCTTACGGGGAGCCCAGCTTTAGGATGCTGTCACAAAGGAACCCTGAACTCCTAAACCCCAAACCCTGAACTCTAAACCCCAAACCCTGAACTCTAAACCCCAAACCCTGAACCCTTTAAGCCCAAACCTGAAACCCTAAACCCCAACCCTAAATCCCAGACGATGAGAAACACGGAAGCCAGGACTCTCCATGTCCCGCGCATAATCCAAAGCAGTGAAGCCGGAGCCGTTCATTTGCCACGGATCCTCATAGAGTTTACGGGTCTAGGGGGTTTAGGATTTTCAGGGTTTGGGGTTTAGGGCCTAGGGTGTTTAGGCTTCAAGTTCAGGGCCTTAGGACCTAAGATGTTGAGGCTTTGGGGTTTGGGCTTGAGGGCTCCGGGTCGCCAGAACCCACAAGTTGAGGGACTCGGAGACTGTGTGGTTATAAGTAGGTAGGGGGCTCCTTTAAAGGGGTCTATAGGGCTACAGGGTTTAGGGATTAGGTAGGTCCGTGTAAGTTACTGGCCTGTAATATGAAGTTGAGTGTGCTTGAAGCTGCATGGCTATTTACGCAGATCTGCAATCTGCACGCAAGAAGACTCAACACATGCATGTCATCTCCAACCCAAACCTGCACCAAAACTTTGAACCTCACATCCCTCGATCTCTTAATCCTTAGCGGCCCTGGCGCCAATGAAGTCTAAGCCCCTATATATTGCCAGAAACTATAATGTAGACCATGATCTACTGTAACCAACTTGAATAAACTAGGAACGAACTCTAACAATGTATTACAGTATAAACCCTGGAGACTCCAAGTCCAGACTTTGGAAGACAAAACGCTCGAAAGCCATAGCCCCGACAACACGAATCTGTCTCCTAACCTCAACAACATTGCTTAGCAGCTCTTTTTCCGTGAATCTAGTTCTGATTCCTGGAAATGAAAAATTCGCGAATCTTCGAGGGAAGCTTAGGGTTCAAGGACCTCGGATGAAGCCCCAACAACACCACAAAAAAAGCCAAGGATTCGGATACAAGGATCCTGTGAGGGGGATTCCAGACAACCTTTATTGTGAAATAGCCTGGGTCTCTAGTGAAGGTCTGGCTTCAAAACAAAGAGCTGCTACTGGTAGTATAACTTCTTGCAGGTTCTTCCTGTCACCCCCTTCTGCTCTTATGTCTGTCTGCTTCAGTTCCTCACTGCTGGACCTAGTTGAAGGTTGAGGTATGTTCATCAATCTGATAGGAGAAACCTTAAGCCATAATGAACACATAATATGCAGAACCCTGGCAGAAACATTTGCAAAACCCGTTAGAACCCAGAATGCAGTATACCTTGCAAAGGAGCAGATCCCAGATCGATGAGTGCATGAAGCGCCCAGATATGGCCGCTGTCTGCTGCAGCCATCAGTGGGGTGGTCTGCCAACCTCAGCATTTCGGGTTCATGGTTAGGGTGTTTGAGTTTAAGAGCCGCTGTTGCTGCCACTATAGCTGGTGCTGTAGCTGTTGCTGTCGCTGCCAGTGACGCTGATTGCTGCTGGTGTTGCTTTGGTTGCTGCTGCTGCGGTTGTTGTGGTTGTGGTTGTGGCTGCGCTGTTTTTCTTGAGTAGTTACAGCCGCGAATCACGGGTTCTAAAGTCAAAGCAGGCTTTGCCGGGGAGTAGACTTCAGGCGAGGGCCACCCGCGACATAACATCCCGCCGTCAAATCACGTCAGAGCTACCCCAAACCCTGAACCGTGATCCCGGGTCCAAACAGATAAACGACCCTTCCGCTTTTCCAACTCCTTCAAGGAGCCCTAAACCCTAAACCCTAAAAAAGATCGAGATACCAAAAGCTGCTGCAGGAGCCTTCTTGGACTAACCTTTGACCTAGGGTCTCTTGCTTGGGCAGGATGGATTTGTAAGATAATCTCGATTCCTAGATAGCCAAGTAAGACGGGTACGGATAATGATGCTTAATGCAGCAGTCGAAATAAGCCGCAATAAGAATAATTAACAGTAGTGCTGGCAATATCTGTCGATGAAGGCCAGCGGCACATGTCAGAAGGATCAGCAAGGGCCTCGATGAGAGCAGCCACGACGTCACCGTTGCCAGCGCCCTCATTGACCTCGCCGATCTATGATACAGTCTAGTCTAGTACAGTCTATAACCTCCGAGAAGGCAAAGCCTCCGAAACATACTTACTGTAAACAATGAAATAGGGTTCATAGGCTTCGCTTTTCGGCGTAATGAGGCGGGGTTCCATCCTATCCTCTGCATTGTGTACTCGCCAGATGGCAAACTGACGTTACATAGCTGCCAGTCCCAAAAGTTGGCGTCCAAGGCTTCTGGAGTTTTAGGATCCAGGCCTCTTCGGGTTCCGGAGCTGGAGAGGAATCAAAACGTCTTACTGTACTGCCTGGGAGCTGAGCAGTCAAGGCGGCAGGGATTGGAAATGATACAGACCGAGATTGCGAAATGCAGGATCAGAAACCAACCTGCCAAGCCACACAGGCAAGCTGCAACGGGTTCATGAGGTCGGCATTCTTTGCGGTGACCTCCGCCGCATTCTCAATGAGCTCCTGATTCAAACTCGGCAGTTCTGGGATTATATAGAGCTTATGTACGGTTTTGACAGCCTGCTTGAGCCCCAAGCTTTCAACGCTACCCCCCAAGGCCTTATAGATCTCAGCAGGACCTTGGACCCAACTAAACCCGGCCCTAAAGTCAGGATGACCGGGGCGGAACGTCATGGGAGTATTCCTGCAGGAATATTCCACTAGGGATGCTAGGCTACTAGTCTTTAGGGCTTTTATATATGTATATGTGTATATATATATATATATTTATATACATATATATATATATATACATGTATTATACTAAGTCACGGGGTTTCAGAACCCGTGAAGTTATGCTCTATCGACTTCAAGAAAGCATCGGACTTAATTAGCTTCATTCAATATTGTCAAAATCTCGCCCCGGCATTGAGGTTTGCTTCCTGAATGCACAATTTACAACGCCTTTTCATTGGGCGGTCAAGGTTCGGGCAGGTCATCAACAAGCAATCTGGGTCTTGTCACACAGAACACAAGTAATCATCACAGCAAAGCAGCAGAATTAGAATGCCCCATATCCTGAACCCTTAAAGCGTAGAACCCCCCCTTGCAGAACGCTTTTGGAGCCTTCATTCATGGAGCCATAAACCACCAGCCCTAAGCCTTCACCTGTATACAGCTGTATGGGTTTTGATTCCGACGGTTCGAGAAAAAAAACCTAAAACCCAAACAACCCTAAAACCCTGAAAGCCAAGTTCGATGCTTTGGGGATTCCAGGTTCAGGAATTCTTAACTTCGACTTGGATCTCGCGCAGAATCTGGGGTTGGGGCCCAGCCAGGGTTTAGGGATGCTTATGGTTTCGGGCTCAGTGGTGTTTGGGGTTTGGGCCTAGAGCGGGTTCAGGGGTTAAGGGTTTAGGATTTGGGGGTCTCATCTCTGCCCTGATGGGCGATACAAATGAAGGTGGGTGCTCTCTGGGTATAGGGTGCACGCAGGGCAGGCTGTTGGCTGAAGTTCTTGGGAAGGTAGCCGTCTCTACGGTTAGTTGGGTGCGGTGATGGGGTCTAGGGTCTAGGGCCTAGGGGGTTTCAAACAGAGAGTCCTTGACGATCATAGCACGACCGAGAAAAGCTGCATCCATTACCGGCGTGTTCTTCTGCTTGTCCAGCGCATTCCTTCGCTTAGCAAGACGTGATGGGGATGGGCTCGGGCTTGTGGGCTTTCGCGGTTCCCAAAGGTATATACTTAAACCCCCCGAATACCCTTTAAGTATATACCATCATGATACTGGGACCCTTTGGGGCTGCTATGGGGCCCCTGGGTAGGACCTACACCCCAAAACCCGTATAGGCTCAACAAACAAAGCTGGGTGACACTAAGCCGGGGTCGGCTTGGATCATCTCCCGGCAAAGGCGCAAGTCACCTGCCCACATGCAGCTGCACAGTGAAGGCGGATCAGAGTTTAGGAGTTTAACCTGTCAGGGGTCAAGCTAACTGACCGTGGCAAACTTTCAACTTTCAGCCGGCATCTTTGCCGCACCTGCCGTAAATCCAAGCTCCCAAACACAAAACCCGCAAAATCCCAAACTCCTGCACCAAAACTCCCAAACCCGTTGGAACGGCTCCTCGGGTTGCCGCCACGTGCAACGGAGATCTCCCACGTTCCTTCGCATCGCGCATGAACATACCTATAGGGTCATACCCTACCCCTGTTTTAAGGTACCTGCTCCTCTATATAGGAGAACCTAACCATGAAAGCAGGTACCCTAAAAAAAGGTAGGGTATGATCCTCTAGGTAACAGTGGCACTTTCATGAGGATCGGGTGGGTCGCGTCCTCCTTCCTCAGGGCTCGGGGACCCATAAATACCAGGTCCGCCAGGTGCAGACTTCGCGATCTAATGGGAAAAAGCTAACGCTAGGTCTGCTAGGTAGAGTAGAGGAATCTCGAGCAGGTTTAGGTCGATCCCATATACACTCTGCACTCGAGCCGCCCAAAGCCCATGGTCTCGTAAGCCGTAAGCGATATACACCGAGGCACATCCCGCGCAACCAGCATGCCAGCGAACTCCCGCTTGGCCACAGCGTCCCGGGCGATGCCTATTGTGATCCCAAAGAGATTGTCGCAAATCGCTCGACTCTGAAATGGTTCTGGGATGAGGGGTTCAAACCCAACCAAATTTCCAACTACAAACCATGAGTCACCAACACAGCAAGTCACCGGACAAGAGCCAAGCCTGTAACTGTCACGCAACACAAGTCTCTGAATACTCCATATATGTCGTTAAGCTGGCATTCTCTTGAACACGAGCGGTATAGATTGGAGAAGCCGGGCTCAACGTTCATCTATAGCTTGTGACTTTGGATTGGCACGCGGCCTGGCTAGTTCAAGGGCATATTGCGTTTGCGCGTCGGCTCGGCCCAGATTTGCATGATTTTTCACGTATACCACACACACATAGAGAGAGAGAGAGAGAGAGAGAGAGAGAGAGAGAGAGAGAGAGAGAGAGAGAGAGAGAGAGAGAGAGAGAGAGAGAGAGAGAGAGAGAGAGAGAGAGAGAGAGAGAGAGGGAGAGAGAGAGAGAGAGAGAAAGAGAGAGAGAGAGAGAGAGAATGTATTTTGGGATTCTGACTTCTACTGCAACTTGTTTGTCACTCTCAAGCTGGTTCTTGAAGCCCTCCGCAGCCGTTTTACAGGAAGTTAAGGAAACACATTTTTGTTGCCCTCACGGTTCCGCGTCCAGCAAAAGATCTGAACTTATTGGTACTACAATGCTGTGCTGTCAGCTAAATATGAGTTTATCACTGGAACCGTGACGATGATCTATTCCGAGCTACTGGTGATTGTTTAATATGTTGTCCTAACCCACAAACCAAGCTCTTGGGCCACGCTGCGCGATAAGTCTGCAGGATCAACATCGGGATCTTTCCTCGATTCGGGTCTGCATAGTTTAGGGTTGGGACGGATTATGGTTTACAGGGTTTTGGGTAAAGGTCTAGCGGGCGGCTACTAAAGCCCTTAGGATCTAAACCGGAGTCGGAACCTTGCAATCCACAGATGCCAATGGAAAGCCAAGCCTAAGACACGGTTCTTAATATAGAGGCCTTAATACTCAGAATGGGGTTTTTGTGCCTATGTACTAAAAATAGTTATAGGTAACTATTTAGGCCCCTATAGTATATAGTTGCCCTCATACTCGTGAGAGCATGCCATGCGCGCGGTTGTGGGAGATGGCTCTCTGTCTTTTGAGGTGCTCTATTCCCGCCCAGTCTGTGCAATGAAGAAACAAGCTTAAGATGATCCAAAACAGGACGGGTGCCCTCAGTCAGAACAACCCGAACATAGATAAGAACATGCAAACTACGCAGTAGGTGATGGCCCGAAAACTAATCCGCTAAACCCTAAACTCTCAAACGCTAAACCCCTAAATCCTAAACCCCTCAACCTACACCCTCAAACACTAAACCCCTAAACCCTAAACCCCTAAACCGTCGTAGATGGAGGTTGGGAAAGCCAAGCGGCAGCTTCCGGATCAACTCTTGACCTGATACACAGTCTCTGGTTCGGGAGTTGGGGGTAAAGGGGCTTATAGGGCGTACGGGTGTCGGGATGTAGGCGTTTAGGGTTTTGGGGTTCAGGAAGTATGGGAGTGTATAGGGGTTAGGGTTCAAGGGTTCGGTGGTCGAGGGCTTAGGGTTTTAAGGCGGAGGGTTGGAGGTTTAGAGTTGAGGGTTTACAGGGGTTGAGGCGTCTAGGATTTAAGGTTTAAGGGTTCAGGATTGTAGAGTCAAGGGTTTGTGGGTGTCGGGGTTTAGGATTCAAGGTTTAAGGGCTCAGGATTTTAGGGTTTAGGGTTTGTGGTGTCGGGGTTTAGGATTTAGGGGCTCAGGGATTGATTAGGGTTTAGGGGTTTAGGATTTAAGGACTTACTTAGTGTTGGAGGGGTTACGGGCTTAGGGTTGAAGGTTCAGAGTTTAGGGCTTCAGGGATCTGGTCCCTGCAGCCAGAACCGAAAGGACCGAGGTTTAGGGTTTGTGGAATAGGGGCAGATGCCCAGAGTACATCCAGGTAACGAAACTCGCTAGGGGGTTCTGGATTTGTTGGGCTCTTCTGAGCTTTCTGGGATGTCGTTGAATGATAAGATTCCAAGCGATGTATCCCAAACTTCATAGACCAACATCCTGCCATACACTGCCGTAGTCTTCTTTCTGTAAGGTTCCATTAAGGTCCAAAGCCTAATGTAGGAACCTGATCAAGGAACCTTGGGCCTTTACTAGGGTTCCTTCTTCTGAATCCCACCATATTTGGGGTTTTGGGCCCAGGGTTTTTAAATCAGGTTCCTACATTAGAGTAGAAGCCCAAAAGTTGGAAACCCAATAGCCTCAATCCTTAAGAGGAATGTATAGGGAATCCCAGCACTATTTGGCCTTAACCCGGTTTCCAACTTTATGGGGTTTACTGTAGAGCACTTCTTCGGACCCTCCACAAGGATCAAAGAAGGGCAGCCTTGAGATTCCTGTGTTCGGGGCAGAGGACATCAAGACCGTGCCATCCTAAAAATCCCGAAAAAAGGCCCTCTGATCCCCAAGCCCAAAAAAGGCCCTCGGAACCCTAAACCCTAGAAATCCCACAGAAAACATGCCCTCTGAATCCCAAACCCAATTTTTTGAAGCTCCGACCCGGAAGCAGAAAACCCTCGCAAACCTCGCGCCTGCGGAGACAAGCGCGTCCCCCGGGTCGCCAGGAGCATCCGCCATGGTCAGAGTGTTGCGTTTGCGTGGAGATGAGAGAGAAAGGTTTCGGGTGGCGGCGGTGGTAAAATTTGTTAGAACTCAACCTTGGGGATTGACGTTAATAGGCTACATAGGCGTCTATAGCTTGTGCATGTTTTGGGAAGGATACGGTTGGGGATTCAGCTCTTGAGGTTTATCAGGCCCGAGGGTTCAGGGTTCCATTTGCGTTTTACACGATGATTCGAGAATCTGCAGAACTCTGGCTTCCGATTTACCCTCAGGTGCGTTAGCTGCGGGCTTTGTTATGCCGCAGTTCGTAAGGATCATGTGAGAAATCTCCTACGCGTGATTGAAGCTGCTTTTCGAACCCTGGACCGAGCATTGATGGGTTGAGGTTCGCATAAGCTACGACCTTGGCTCGAGCAATCAAGCTGCGTGCGTCGCCAAGGATCCAAGGCCGGTACCCTCGACCTCAAACCCTACGTGACAACTCAATCCGTAGCTCGTGTCTGAGGATGAATGGGTTGTCAGAATGTCAAGACAAGCCTTGCTCCCGAATCTAAACCCGTCCACTTAACTCAAAAGCCGCAGCCTTACGCCGCGTTGGGTCCATCTAAACCCGAAAGGCAGTTAGGTCCTACATGCTACACCTCACCTCGAGCCGGGGAAGCTCAAATCCTAGGTTCTAGGTCTGGCAGACATAAAACGAAAAACGTTAAGAAGATTGAGCTGCGGTTTATTAGGTCTTGGAATTGCATCCTCGAACCATACGGCGGACGGGGTGGGCTCCCAAAGGGTGCTTGCTGGGCCTCCACATGGGCATCTACATCCGGTTCCCGGAGTCCAGACCGGCGGAGAGTGTTCCTTCAGCGTTGGCTCTGCGGGGTTGAGGGCTCGGGGTCCTAGGATATTCTCAGGTTCGAAGGTGAAGGCTTGATTCCAACTATACGGCTGCATCTACTTGGTACCATGACTTGGCTGCAATACATGTTCGCACGTCTACCTCCTCATATTCAGAACGAAAACGAAGACGTTAAGCTTCAGTTGTGATCGAGCATAGGAGGGTTCTCTGATTAAGGCGACGGCCCAAACCCGAAACCCCAAACCATATCGGAGGCTGAGGCTTAAAACTCGAAGTCGTGGATTCGAGCACTAAACCCGAAAGCCTCACGACGTCTGAGCCTATATAAACCCTAAACCCAGAGCTCTGAACCCAGAACACTAAACTCCCAACCCCCCAAAAACTGTCGTTCTGGGCATCCGGCAAAGCGCAGGCAAGATGCGCCACATGCAGCGCAGTGAATTCGCCTTCCTCAGAACACAAAGCAGACAAGGGGGCTTCATGAGAAAGGGGGTTTAGGGTTTGGGGTTTAGGGGGACTCATGAAATGACGGTCAAGGCTATTTTGCTTAGGGTTTATACACTTCGGCAAGAAGGATCCTGCCGTCCTGCGTGAACGCGATGTTTTTTGATATATCACGGCTTTGCAATAAGGAGGTAACCTACTAGTTGGATGCTGTTCCTGCAGCTCCCACTCCCAGTGACTTACATAAGACTCTACATAACGTGGAGCCAAGAAAGTTGGAACCTGGATTTAAGATGACTCTGCTCTAAGGCCATGAGGCTAACGATGCTCCAACTTTCTGGATTCTACTTTAGACCTTAATGTAGGAACCTGATTAAGAAACCCTGGGCCCACAATCCGAAATATCGGTAGGGTTCATAATAAGGACCCTAATAAAGGCCCAAGGTTTCTTAATCAGGTTCCTACATTAAGGCTTTGAGGTTCAGGGCGGTGGTCGCGGCGGCTGGAGGCATTCGCAGGCTGTTTCGTGGACGGAGCTGAAGGCACGCGGTTCCCGGTCGGGGTGAGAGGGTTTAGGTTATACAAGCTTTAAGGCTTTAAGGTGTATATATGTCTACAGGGTCTAGGGTTTCGGGTAGCAATCTGAAAATGCAGATTGGGGTTTGATTCATCTCAGGATGTTCTGCATGTGGGGCTCGTATGGGCTACTTGTACAAAGACTTTCAAATCAATGAGAACACCGCCACTGCGCCGACAAGCGCATGATGCATCCTGACTTGAATTCTCGGAGACACCTCAATCCTGCAGAACCTGCGACCTCGGGCAACTAACCGCAAAGTGGTTGCAGTCATGGTTGCATCCAGTAACGCTTCGGGTTTAGGCTTCAGGGTGAAGGGTGCAGGTACATGTCTTGACTGATTCCGGTGTTGTCGAAAGGCTTTGTCCTGTCTTGACTCAACGAACCCTTCCTTCTCTCTGACTTCCTGAAACCCCAAAACCCTAAACCCAAAACCCGACACCCTCTGAGAGCCGCATGAAAAGGACAGAGGAGAGCAGAGGCCCGCTCCGGCCGCCATCGCTCGGCCGGCGGCACGGTGGAGGCCTCTTGGGCGGACTTTAGGGTTCAGCCCTTTAGGGCTCGAGGGGGTTTAGGGTTGAGGGGTTAGGTTCGGGTTTAGGGTTTAGGGGTTAGGTTTAGTACCCCATGTAGGGTTTCAGGTTGTGTTTTTGAACCCCTTTTTCTCCCAATCCACTCTCGGGTTTAGGTTGTAGTAGGGTTTACGAAGACCCCGATACCCTGAACCCCGTTGTACTACCCTACGTGTAGTTCACAAAACTGCAATCCGGATGGTAGGCTATTGCAGACTGCCCGGATGCTGCTGATGTCTAGCTGAGTCATGGCCCGCACAGGAGCAACATCATCTCCAACCGCTACATATATGATGTGCATGCATATGTACATGCATTTGTCTATATGTGTACCTATGTCAGTGTGTACGTATGCATATATATATATATATACATATATATACATATATATATATATATATATATATACATATATTTTTATTTAGGATTGTGTGTGCGAGTGCGCGCACATACCTCCATGAATGCATACATACATGCATACATTACATTACCTGACCTTACCTTACAAAACATAACCTTATATTACATTACGCCTACATTACATACAGTATGTGCGTAAACATGTGTGCTGAGGTCCAGCCTCACGCTTTGAAGCCCCAGTCCCGCACAAAAGTCCTCACATAAGGATGAGCATCGTTATTGAGTGTAGGGGCCTGAATTTTTAATAGTTGCTTAGAATAAGAAGCCCAAAGGAACAGTATTCCTCTTGGCAATTCTTGGGGCGACCGGCAATAAGCCCTCAATCTGAGCGTGAAGCCCCGAACCCAACACACCGGGAAACCGCACACAGGAACATCCCAAAGTACCACGTAGGTCTCTATCTCGCTTGAACACTCTATCTCACTATCTCTATCTCTCTGTCTCTCTGTCTCTCTGTCTCTCTGTCTCTCTGTCTCTCTGTCTCTGTCTGTCTCTGTCTGTCTCTGTCTGTCTCTGTCTCTCTGTCTCTCTGTCTCTGTCTCTGTCCGTCTCTCTCTCTCTCTCTCGCGCTACAGCCCAAACCTCTCGGATCCCCGGACACCTCTGCGAGACGTGCACGAGCATCGGGGCCCAGGGCTTTCAGGGCCTCCACCTGCGGTCGTTTCTGAGGTTTCAAGCTTGTTTGGAGGCTCTGGGTTGATAATTATATAGGATACCCAGTAACCTAAGAATAAAAAGGCCTCTCTCTTTTACAAAAAAGGGAATAAGGGTACTACTGGGCATCCTAGATAATGTGCTATGATTGTTGAAGGGGGTGGGGGCTGGGGGGGGGGGTTGTTCATGGCTTTCGGGGTGTCGACGTGCTGCTTTGGAGGGTTTCGGGTTTGGGCGTCTGCAACACCAAGGGTCAAGGCAGAATACAGCCCTCTGGATGATTATTTGGCTATCGAAGATATAGTGCTTCCATTTTCCTGAATTTTGTAAGGCTTTGGTGATAGGTGTGCACTCATCCATGCTCACCATTTCTGGGATGACTGGGGCAACGAGGGAGCGCAGGGTTTAGAGACCTGGGGTATTGCGGGCCCTTCTGTTCAAAGCTCAGGGGTTTCAGTTTTTTAGGGTTTGAGGCTGGGGATGCTCTGGGTTGGTTCTCAGGCAGCGGCATCAGGGAATGAACAGGTTGCTACTTTGGTTGCTTCGAGGGTTTACGTCCCGTTCCTTCCAGCTCCAGCACTAACATCGAACAACGCGTTTTAGCCTCAAAGATCACATCAGCATGAAGCGGATCATAGACGAAAGACCTATGTAAGGCTATATAAGCACAACACCCTCGGTTTGATTCGGAACTGCCAACAACCCTCTACGCCCGAGATAAACCTATTCTCTAAACCCCTTGACCCAGACCCTGAACCTCAGGCCACAAACGCTACGAACCGTAGTTTGTTCATTGACTTCTGGAACCCTTTTTAGCCTGAAACGGATAAGGCACCATGAACAAACTCTCAAGTAAACCCTTCACGAAAGCCGATACCTGCGAATTGGCTTCGGAAAGACTCCGGGCATCCAAACCCTAGACAACAGACCCCACATCCCGTAAGCCTTGGTCGCCTTGGCTTCCGAAACCCTCAACAACCCTGAATCCTAAACCGACCTTCTTCTTCTTCAAGGGTGCTTGGCAAAAACACATGACCCGACCATAAGCCCAAACCCAGAATCCTGACCTGACGGACCCGAGGCGCCTCCACAAGAAGCTCCGCAAGGGCAAAGCGGAGAGCAATATCTTTGACAGACCCTAGAAGCCTCCAAGGATCGAGGTCTTGCTTGTTTGCGCCACGGCTTCGGGTTCAGGAATTGCGGGTTTATGGTCTTGCAAGGTCGGGAATCGGATGTACATGCCCACCTTGAGACCGGAATCATCTGGGTTTTGACCGCAAATGCCTGACACTAAACCTCTTTTCACAAGACACCCCCAGTCGAAGCCTGGATGTCAAGCCTGACGGAAAATTCGCCAAATCTCTCGATCTGAATACTTAACCCCGAACCCAGAAGCACTTGGAAGCATTGGACCCAAGTAAATCCAGACTCTTGTGTTGTAAGCGCCTCAAAACCAAGAAAGGCCAGTGGGGCTTTAGATTGGGGGGCGTAAGAGTCAGTGCAGACCACTTACATGTTAGAGTTCCTTCATGCCAGATCAGAGTACTCCGCAATAGCCTCTCAAAGTATGGCCAGCACTTCTACTCATTTCTAACCGAATCTTTCTACCTCCCAGCCCTGAAGCTCAGACCAAATCTAACAGCCAAGACCCCAGGATTGATGAGGCCGGGTCCTTCCGATGGAACTTATCAGGAAGTCCGCTTGCTTCCTGCGGTAGCAGATGGCGCACAGGGAAAGAAACGTGACTTGCCCACAAACACCACTAACCTGTACTATAGTAAGTAAACTGAATATTGTACAAACATGACCAAAATCACAGAACACATCTACACATACATGTGCATGCCAGTCTTGTGAGTGCAAGTCAAACTTTAGGTCATGAAGACCCCCTGAGCCCTCAGACTTCGGGCTTAGCCCCCTTGAGAAAGAGGTAGACTCAGCATGAAAAGCTCTTGGGCTTCTGATCGCAGCTGCACATGATCTTAGGAACGGCTAACAAACTCAGGTTATTCTTTTGGGCCTTTACTTTGCTTTATGTTATGACTTTGGTGGAATGCGTCAACAGTCAAGTCGTTTTGGGGTTCCCAAGAGCTCCAGGTACTTATATCAATGGTATCTGGGCCAACGAATACAGGATTAGTAACCTGCTGTTCCGGCAGATTGAGCCCTAAGGCAGACAGTTTGGGTTTCACGGTCACTTGTTCAGGGGTTTTAGAATAGAGTTGCAGAGGTTCGACACGACGGGCCCCTGCTTTTGGCGTAGGGTTCCAAGTGTGGCTGCCGAACTTGGAACCATGTTGCTTCTTCTGTATACAAGCTTTGCCAGCATTTATTGCCGTCTTGTGTCCTGAATGCCTCCGGCACCTCGGAAACCACCTCCGCTGCGTCAGACTCCTTTGTGGTTTAGGGTTTAACGGGTGCAGCATTCGGGATGTAAGAAACGTTCGTCGGGCCGAGGATCCAAAAACGTGTAGGCGGCGAAATCCTGAACACCGACACACTCTGTAAAGTCCTTGTTTTCTTGGGGTTTGCTGTTCCTCAAGCAGGATTTCTTCGAGGCAAAGGCTTGGCACGCTTCTTATCGGACATCTGCCCTTTTGGAGGTGCTTCCAACGAATGAATATCCGGACTTTTTTGAACTCTGGAAAACACTGACGACCTTTTTAACGAGAGCGATTCATGCCGGTCATTTGGCACATCTTCTTTCGGTCTTGTGCTCACCCCAAAGCAATCAATCCGAATCCTGAACAAAGGATGATCGTTGCTTGATTTGTGTGCATCTCATCTGAGTGCCCCACCTTCTTTTCTGCCATGGCAACCTGGGAGGGGCGATAACGGTTTAAAGGTTTAGGGTTTTTTGATCTATGTTAATCGGACTTTTCCCTTAGGGTTTAGGGCTTGGGGTGGATCCCGATGTGAGCCTCACCTTTCAACCCCGTGATTGTGGAGATACGACGAATCTCTTGCAATCCAGCGCGACTGAAACTCTTGACCTTCGAACGGCCCAAACAAGAAGAGATTCCTCCTCAAAGAAGGCCAAGGCCGAGTCGAACATCCCCACCCCACCCCAGGCGAACGAGACCCCGGTATATGTATAACTGTATAGGTATATGTATATATGTGTATATGTGTATATGTGTACATCTGCATATGTGTGTATGTGTATATGCTTACGCAACCACCAAAAGGAACGGAACTACAATGGAGACTGTAAGCAAGTATGGACACAGTATGGATATGGATCGGCTAGAAGGCCGGCCGGGAAGTAGCTCGAAACCCTGCGCGCCCTCGAACTGGGCCATTGACAAAGATGAGTCGCCGGAGAGAAGAAACCGTTAAGAGCTGGCTCTCGATAGCCGCGCCCCTGCAGATGGGAGTATATCAACATTCGGGTGTAAGGGTTTGGGGTTTTGGGTAGGGCACTTGCATTAAGGATTCTAGTGGGGTCCCAAACTTCTGCAACGCCCAAGTCTTGGTTTAGGCTGCAGGGTTCAGGGTTCCGAGTTTGGCGTTAAGGAGGTTCAGGCTGTAGCTTGCAGGACTGAGGTTTGGGGATTGAGGCCTTGCTTACAAGCCCGAAGCTCACCCCTTCTGGTGTAGTTGAACTTAAACTTAAACCACTGAAGCATCTTGGCTTTGCAGTAGGATGTGTGTGGGTGCCTCGGAAAGCTTTCAAGTCAAAAAAACAATCAAACTGTGTGAGACGGTCTCGATTCCTGCACAAATCATCAAACATCTACATCGAATACAGTCACCTTCAAAGATGCTCCAAGCCCTCCACATCCAAGAGCCTACCCCAACTCCCTAACTCCTACACAAATCCTCCCTGTGACAAAGATTTGCCTTCGTCGAGTCGAGTTGATCAGAACGGTCATGAGGAGCTGGACCTTTTCTCTATGGCTTAGGGACCCGCTACATACTGAGTGCACCACGAATGGTCCGCTCAGATCAACAAGCCGCCTGAAACTCTAGGTTTAGGGTTTAGGGTTTAAGGGTATCGCACGAGATCAATAAAAGGATTCCTAATCATTCAGAGGTCTCTGATGACAGCAGACTCCCGAACTCCCCCAGGCTCGCGTTCAGGGTCTGGGATTGGGGCTTTGCTGGGATCCTGCTGAGGAACTCAATTCACTTTGGTTGCCATGAGTACGAAAGCATGCTAGTCAAGCACTGGTCACACCAATCGTGGGAAGCTTACATCGTCAAGCCCAATACACCCTAGCAAATAAATTCAAAACCCGACTTCCGAACCCTAGACCCTAATAGTTTTTATGCTGCAAGCTTATCAGGTGGGCCACCAGTTGCTGGGCCACAGTGGAATCCGAGCACCACCTCGCGGCAGCTGGAGTTCAACAAGTTTCGGGCTTGGGGTCGAGGCTTGAGGGATTAGGAGGGTTTAGGGTTTAGGGGTGATTGTTTAGGAGGGTTTACCGCAGCCGACGAACTTAGATCCAATAAGCGGGGGGGTTCTTGGAGGAGGCGGCGCAAAGTTGTTCGGTGTTTAGCCTAGACTGGAATCCTTTCGAAGAGTCAAGGGGGCGCTACATAGCAGATGCCCTCTGAACAAAAAAGGTGATCCCAACTTAGGATGACATGCCTTGGTTAGAGTTGCCACGCTGTTTGGTGCCCAGTGTGCGCAGCTTCTGGCAGGGGCACCCAGCCAATCTGAGGCAAAGTAACATACACTCACAGGCATCTGAAATGTGTTTGCTGGTACATATACATGTATACATACCTACATATATGCATATATATGTATATATATATATATATATCTAATTATACATATACTCTCATATATAGAACACACTTATATGTGTGTGTACTACACGCTCACGCAAAGGCCCTCCTAACGTACCTGGGTGCCGCGCTCCGCGACGGAGGCCAGCACCTCCAACTCCGTCGGCGTGGCGGCGAAGCGAGGCACGCGGCCTGGAGTTGACCAAAGTAGTATGACAGATGAGGCATGCTGGCGAAAACATCGTAGCCTCTAAAGTATGGTATAGTATACTCTACTGCACTACACGTGCTAAAGTATCGGAAGTCAGCATGAGTGTGCAGCTTGGAGTCTGCAGTGTCCAGGGTTTACTATATTTGGTACGGACTCGGGGTTTAGATGGCTTATAGGGTTTCATATATTAGGGCAGTTCTGGGCAGTTCGGGGTTTGGTGAAGTTATAGTACATTAGGGTTTAGGGCTTAGGGTCGCAATCGCACAAGCATCGCAGCACTGCGACATGAAGGCTCTTCGAAGATTACAGCTTTCGTTTTGAGGATCTGGGCTGAAGGCTTAGGGTTCAGGGTTTAGGGTTTAGGGTTTAGGGCTTTCTTGCTTAGGGTTCAGGGTTTAGTGATTGGGGTTCTGGGTGGGGGTTTAGGGCTTGGGGTTTTGGGTTTAAGGTTGGGCTTGTGGTTTCAGGTTTGAGAGGTCGCGTCTTGGATGCCGACGGCCAATTTCAGCAAAATCCCAACCCGAACCCCAGTCACATTCACCCCGATGCCCTAAGACCATAATAGTAAGAGACGACAGAAAATGTGCATAATTCGCGCCCGGCAAAACTTCGTGAAGCAGGAAAGCTAGCATGAACTTCCCCCAGCTTGTTGGCTTCTGCTGTAAGCCCTGCAAATTAAATAAACCCTCAATCCCAACCGCAACCCGCCAAGCTGAGAAAATCGATGGAAAGAGGGCTTATCGAGCTGAGGACCTAAAGGAGAATCGTTAAAGAGCATGGGTCAACAAGCGCCGGGCCCTTTTGAAGCGTGTCCCCCTGACGGCGGGAATTCATACCAAGGCGGGATGCATGTGCACGCTGGAAACTTCCATAATGACAGGCTGGAACACTGTTACACGGGAAAGAACAACAGGGGGACTGCGATACATGCCCAGATCTGCTTCTTGGATTTCGCAGTGCAGGGAATGGACATTTTGGATTCAGGCTATGGGTCTGGAGGGTTTGGGCATTCAAGCGCGTAGACAAGGTTCACAGCATTAGCCTGCCAACATTCATGGCTTGCATAACACGGCAAGAAAGCACATATCTTGAGGCTGACGATTTGCTAATGCTGTAAACCAACAAAGAGTTCAAGCCCCAAACCACTACAGGCACAGGGCCATCCTGAGGGTCATGCAGGGAAACTCAAGTACATATCATCCTCTGAACATCCCAATCCTCAAGCCTAAACCCTAAACCCCGAAAGTAAAACCTCAAGCCCACCGTAATCCCTAAACCTTAAACCTCAAAGACCCCCAACACCAAATTCGCAGATCTCTAAGCCCCAAAAACCTTAAACCCTAAGAAAAGACCCCAAACAAACAGTGCAACAACTGCACTTCAAACGCCTTCAGCTGCAAACGATTCTGTACCAGTTCATGCCTCGCGCGATTCGGAAGGTTGCACGAGTCGCGGAAGGGTCCATAATATAGTAAGGTTCCTGAGTACCCCCTCATATTCAGGGTACTCTTTGTCCTAATGTCGGGTTTTAATAAGGTGGAAGGGGACCCTACGTAGAAGAAAAAGGGCAAACTGGTACAACTCAGAAACCTAGACCGAAAACGTTTTCTACTTTTGGTTTTAAAGTATATCTAGGGACTACTTTGAGGCCAAAGTATATATTGCTAGGTACATGGACTCTTAGGGAATGGGGCGGCTCCGTTGGGGCTTTCAGGTTGTAGGGTTGACGGCATTGGGATTGTAGAGTTTCAGGGTTTAGTGCTCTGGGCCTTGGAGTGTCAGGGCAAGTCAGGGCTCGGGCTGACCATCGGGAAGAGGAAGTGTTGGACCCGACTGCCAAGGGCCTACTCAAGCTGAAGCATATGAACTCATTAGCATCAGCACTTTAGGATTTCTGCGTATCGTTCTTGATATCCGAACTGCTGAGAACCCGAAAACAAAGTCCCAAAACGATGGAATCCGAGATCCTGGCATGCTGGCGAGGAGGACGTTGACCTCCAGCGGTGTCATTAGGCACCAAAACGCGCATGTTGAGTCATTTTTACTGAGATTTCCTACCGCACCCCAAATATGAAAGCCGGAACCTCGAAACGCCAACCCTAGATCTGAAACTACGCACGATGGGATTGGCTCTGGGAAGCATGTTCTCGGAGCTTGACAAAGAGCGGGCTGGCGTATTTAGAGATCAGGGCTCGGCGTTTTGAGACCCTCACAGTCTCGCAGAAACCTCGTCCCTCTATATCTTCCTCATTCGCAAACCCCAGCTCGAGAAGCTCAATGTGTTGCGTTAGCCTGAAAGCCTTGCCGACTATAATCCGTGGCCGCAAGATCCCATGATGCCATTCTCTCAAGCAACCTAGAGCCACTTCCAGCGTAAAATATGGTATCGATTCAAACCTGTAGGGTTTCGTTTGGGGTTTAGGAGTTCAACATGAGAAACTCTGAGTAGTAAGCTGACAAGCCGCATGTAGCGTCTTTCAGTCTCGAGACCAGGGTACGGAAGCGAACCGGAAGCCCGCGGCCGGATACGCAATATTATGCACACACACACACACACACTTACATACATACATACATACATATATATATATAATATATATATATATATATATATATATATATATATATTTAGATAGCTAGATAGATATAGATAGTAGATAGGTGTATAAAGAACGTTAATTGGGGCTGTCTGAGACATGATTCACAACATATGAAATATCGTACAGCGTTGGACCACCACCACCACCACCACCACCACCACCACCACCACCACCACCACCACCACCACCACCACCACCACCACCACCACCACCACCAACACCACGTGAAGGTCACAGATCAGATTCCCTGCTTCTGGTGAACGGCTGTATCGAGGATGTTGTTTAAGTACTGCATAAAGTGTCATAAAGTTGAGGGGGTTCAAGGGTTTCAGCGAGAAAGCAAGTTTGCTCGACCAATGTATGCATGTATGTACGTGTGTATGTGTGCACGTGTGTAAGTGTGTATTTATGTATGTATGTACGTGTGTATGAAGGCACGCACAATATGTATGTGTGTACGTACTTAAAGACCTAATTTACAGCCCCCAACCCTATAAAGCCTGAACCTAAAAACACATTATCTGAAATAAACCATTACAAACACAATGCCCTAAGGCCCCCAACCCTATAAAGGCTGAACCTAAGAACACACTAATTATCCGAAACCAAGAATTAAAAGCACTGTGACTGAGCTTTCAGCATGCGGCTTGATCAGGGCAACGCCTGCTAAGACATCGGCCTGCCATAAGCACGCCGTCAAAAGTGATAGGGTGCAGGGTTGCTTGTATAGGGTTCCTTCAAGGGTTCTATAGGGGTTCTGCAAGGGCTACAAAGGAGTACTACAGGGTCAAGGGCCGAAGGTTGACAGTTTCGGGCGTAGGAGTTCGGATTCGGAGATGCTGAGGAATACATGCATGTCAGACGCCGATGTAGCTGCTTGGCCTTGTCATCTGGACTGCGATGCGAAACGGGCGGAGTGTCTGTCTTGTGGATGCACAGTGGTCGCACCACAGTAGCCTCTTCTTCGAGGTGAGCGCAGTGCCCCTTTTCAGTGTCCAGTGTGCCGTGCCTACTTTCACGGAAGCTTGCTGCGAGATGAATCTCCAAAATCGCCGTCAGATAGACTTCTAAAGCTTGAGCGGCTCACGGCGACATGTCAAACCGATTCGGAGGGGTCGGCTGGAAAAGCTTCGCTCCTTCTCCCGGAGCAGCTTCGACTACTATCGCAGGGGCTCAGCGATTCAAATGAAGACTTCATAAAACTGCAGGTACCATATTGTAGGATTTCGGTGTACCCAGACTCGAGGTACGGATGCATCAGGGACGAAATAGCAGACAACATGTCGTAGTTTGAACCAAGATAAACTCTAAACTCTCTAGACCTTTCCCTCATCCGTATCCAATCCGTATCATCGCCTGTGTAGAAATCCCTACAGCACCCAGGAACCCCACAAAAAACCACCTAGAAAAGACACTTCCGACATGTACTTCGGGCCGCCTCTTGCTGATCCTTGCTGAAGCCTACCTCGTCTTCATCGGCACTTCCTTGCGCATTGGACGAAGTAACGGTTTAGGGCTTGAGAGTTCGGTTAGGGTTTACAGTTGAGGGTTTGGACATGACAGTGGGGGTTCCCAGTGGAGATGCCAGGGGTCTTGGGGCTGAGGAAGATGAACATCTAAGGTCGGTCAGCCCCTCAATAGGGTTTAGGGTTTAGGGTTTAGGGTTTAGGGTTTAGGGTTTAGGGTTAGGGTTTAGGGTTTAGGGTTTAGGGTTTAGGGTTTAGGGTTTAGGGTTAGGGTTTAGGGTTTAGGGTTTAGGGTTTAGGGTTTAGGGCTCAAGGGCTCAGCCATCCTCGTTGACGGATCTTGATACTTAGCAAGAGCCCACTGCACAGGAGCCGCGTCACCTCAAGGCCTTGGCATACAACTTCCCCCTTGGGTTTGGATGGTGCAAGTACTGCCCACAGAGAGTGTGAGGGTACGTCTTATGTTTTCAGGTATACTGGGGAAGTGTAGGCTTTGTACCGCGGCCCAATACCCACGACGAACATCCAGAACAGAAACAGGCAAACATAAAAAAACAAGACTGCGCACCCATCACAAACGGAACTCAAGAACGCAACAAGCAGAAACAAAACGAACAAAATGGTAAGCGGACACACCAATAGAAACAATCGACGGTCAGGGCCTTCAGCCGCTGCAAGCCCTAAGAACCGTCATCCGTTCTGCCCTGATTGCAGGGCGCTGGCTGCTCAGGTGCCGGCCGGAACTTTCCTCATCACCTGGGCAGCAATGGGTTTAGGGTTTGGGTTCTAGGGTTATGTAGGTCCATCGTCTAGTTTTTGCCTGGGCTGAAGGATTCTGTGGCACTCGACGTAATGAATAGTCTTTGGTTCATAACAGTCTCTGTTACCCACGCAGCTGTGCTGACTGTCCAGTCTTTTCGCTAGATATGCACTTGCATGCCACTGCGAAGATCTGTGAAGTCTTGTTGGCCCTATACGGAGGGCGATGATCCAAGGACTGTTGCTAGGGAGCCCGGTACCACTCAAGTAAGGAATATGCCGTACACACGGTACGTACACGGCCCCTAAACCATGCCAAACCGCCCGCAGTCTCGGAGGTTTGCTTTCAGTCCGGATTGTACGAGGATTAGTGCTCCCATGGCCGTCAGGGTACAGCATGTGGACTTAGACAGGCTTAGACATTACGGTTCAAGGTAGAAGCCTAGGAATGACAGTGGTTTGTTTTGGAGTTGCGTCTAGGATCTAACTAAGAGCAGGTGGCTAGCCGAGTAGCTAGTGCTAGTAAACAGTTCGGGGCTCAGGGCTACTAGATGTTCGGTCCGAACCACTTGCTCAAGCCTGCACGGGATTTAGACGTATAGCCACACTAAACAACACGGCAATGTAAGGGCCTGAATAATTCGAAAAGAGTTCTGTTGCATAAGTCACTCTAACTATACAGGGAATCTGTTAACTAGTATAGAATTTTCATCGGGGCCTGAATGATTAGAATAGGCTTTTGGGGCATCTCTTTAGTATTGTGATATGCAGGAAACCTTAAGACTAAGAAGTAGTCTACTATTTGCTTAAGAAACCACCAAAAAAATAATAAAAATAATAATCCCTATATTACCCCCATAAGGAATATTTTTTTAAATTTTTGGGGGGTTCTTAAGCAAATAGTAGTAGTATTCCCCTCCCTCAGCGGCCCAGGTGCCTTGAAGCCGTCGCTTTCGCCGGAGCTCGCGCTTGACATCCGCATATCGGCGACGAGCCTTCGAGTGGCTGCGAGAAGGAGTTTGCCTTAAGGCTCCAAAGTAGTTCCTTTTTGGGGGTTCGTATATAGAATCCTATAAGGTAACCCCAAAAAGGAACTACTACTTGGGGCCCATGGGTCGTGTGGAAGTCTTTAGGGCGAGGCTTTAGGGTTTAGGGTTTAGGGTTTAGGCCCTGAATCCTTGCACCGATTTTCAAGAGAAAGCGCACGGTAGCCCTCAACGAGCCAAGTATGCTTGGCCGACTCCAGATGGGTAAACCCTACGGAAACACGGCCTTCTTCTCTGTGTTCAAGTCGAGCACGGATCCTACCGAATCAAGTGATTCTTCGTACAGCTTCAAACAGTTTGTTGCAGTAGCCTCTCATAAAACAGCCTAACATTCCTGGTGCACTTCGTGTCCTCGACAGAGCCTTAGGATGATCTCCGCCACGATTGGCACGACATCACCAGCCTGTCATGCAGAAATGACTACTCTTTTCTAGATCGGACCGACACTACGACTCCCTACAGATACATCGTGAACTGCCTATTGTACCCCGAAATCATGGTGAACGAGACCGATACGTGTCACTCAAAGGGCGCAACATCCCAAAGTTTCAGAACTCTGGAAGAGAGCCCCAACAGTGTGACAAAATTCTGCCACCTTGCCGGTCTCTCCAATCGTAGCCTTGACCTGAGGTGGGGCGGCGAATTTCTGCAAAGTTGAGTTGAAATAGTCGTATACCCCACGTTGGTTGTATTTGTCGCCCTCCCCCGCACCCCTCCCCCAAACAGAAACTCGACAAGTGTTTTAGTCTTAGTTTTATTGGGGGCCATCTCAACAGTCACATTTCGGGGATCTTGTTCCTGCAAGAGCTTGCTCCTGCTCTTGCCACTGCTCCTGCTCCTGCTTTGGAGTTTGCCCTTGCTCCTGCTTTGCTCCTGAAACCCCGCTAGGCCCTAATCCAAAACGAGTCTTGAAAGGCGGGGATGCTGTCAGGAGTCAGGAGGAAGAGCTTAAACCCTGGGGAGACCCAGTGCGCTGTTGAGTGTCCGGCCGACGCAGCTGCCGGCACACGAAGAAGACACGGCAGGACGAAGGGAAACGCCTCGAAGAGCAATGGCCCACAAAGCTCGGGTTTAATCCTAAATACTGCAGGCTTAAACCCTGAGTCACGGGTGTTTAGAGATGTAGCATGGTATTCGGATCACCACACCGCCACCGCCACCACCAGCAGCACCAGCACCAGCACCTCCTGTTGCTGTTACCGTGCTTTTAAAACCTAAGCATCTGCTGCAGTTCACCATTCTTCTGCCGCCATAGACATACAAGGCACACAAACTTCAACACGCTAGCAGCAAGTCACCGGGCAGATACGCAGCCCAATAGCAAATGCAGCTTGAGTTGCACGGATTGGGGATCCAAGACAGCAGCCTTCTATCCAGAACTCCGCATCGAAAATCAACTCTTGACACCCTCAGCCTCCGAAACCCGGCATAATCTTTCTCCCCATACATAAATCCGATAACTTAACCCTAAAGCCTGCACCTATGAAATCCTGTGCCCCAACCCAAAACTGCCTAGATGGGTTCCCCCGCAGTCTGCAGGTATAAAGCCTAAAAAGAACCTGCCTTAACCCAGAATCTGCAGTCTGAGCTGCCTCCAAGGCCGACGACCTACCTATAGTTTCCATTGGAGTTCCTTTTTGGGGTTACCTTATAATATCCTTAATATATAATTGGTTAAACCATAAAAAGGAACTACAATGGAGACTGTAGGTAAAGGCCAAAGAAGCCCTCCCCCCGTCCCCCCTTCCGGCGGTCCCCTCACAGGCCTCGAAACACGGAAAGAGGAGGGGCTCGGAGGACCAGCCTTTCTTTTCAGCTTAGTTGCTGAAGGTTTAGGGTTTAGGGTTCAGGGTGCTGAGTTGAAAAGCCCGGAGAAGTGTATCCTGTCAGTTTTATGAGGCGGAAGAATCCTCAAAAGTGCAAAGTGCAGCCATTCAGCGACTAAGTCACATGCTAGATGCACGTGCTATGCTGTAGTGCCCTGCATGACAACCAGCATGACAATCGGCAGCCTGGACTTTGTCTCTCCAGGAACATTGAGCCTGGTTACCTACTGGATGTGACGATGCCCAAACCAAAAGGCGCCCAGGAACCTTTGTAGAAAATTTGTAGCCCTGATAATGGCCCCAGACACCGGCATCGACTCCCTCTCTGCCAAGAGTTGCTAGAGCTCGAAGACCATTCAAGAAAAAAGCGGCTCCTCTGGGACTTGAGCTTCAGGGTGTTAGCCTTCTGGAATTTCGGCTCGTAAGTTCAGCTGCCCAAACTTAACACCATCACGCAGCAAATCTGCACATTTAGTTCGAACCGAAGTATGCAACTTGAGCAGCAGAAAGCTCCCGCTTTACATAAGCACGGCTCCCTTCCGGGCTCGGGACTCTGCGCCAGGACCACCACTGCTGAAGTTTGAATGGCACCTCCGTGACATTCAGAGAACCGAACACCCGCTTACATAATTCAGGATGATCTTGAAGTCAAACTAATGACCAGGCCTAGCTACAGCTAGTTTGCTGAATACTCCTTATAATAACCTCTATACTGGTTGGGGAAGAGGGGAAAACTGAAACCTTGCGCTCGAGACCCGGACCTGAAAATCCTACAGCTTGACACCGAAACATAGGGGTCTTAAACCGGATGTATCAGAAACTTCTTATGTTGGGGAGTCCTACTCTAAGCAACTGGGTTGGCCTTTAAACACCCTTAAAAATATTTATATATAGGATCCCTTATAAGCCCAAATAAGGAAAATAAAAATGTCCCAAAATCCAACCTAGGCAATGCTCTTTCTAACCAATAAGGCTTCTACAGGAAAGTCCTCTCCCTAAGCCTGGAACTCCGAATTCTAAGAAGCCTCCTTGGGTACGGCCCCCATACAGGGAACTCCAGAAAGTTGGAATATGGATTAATGGTAGGATCCCCTATAATTTACCTTAAAGGGGTTACGATAATGATATTCCAACTTTCTGGCTTCTACTGTATAGTAACAGTCTATAATAGGGCTACTACTATGGTCCTTATATCTCGATCTTAAGAATATAATCCCACTGATACTGAGTGGGGGCAGTACCCAAGAGCCTCCTCTGAATCCATCAAGCACACATCGAGGCCTCATAGGACCTTCAGAAACCGTAGAAAAACACTGTACATACACCCTGCAAAACCCTGAAATCTCTGCAAGACCACCGTAAATCCCGAAAACCACCGCATAATGATTCAGCGTGTGCAGTACGAGGATCCTTCCAACAGGATGGACTCAAAATTGCTTTGGCCGGCAAGCCCAACAGCGGTGGCTCACATACATGCTGCCTGAATCAAGCATTTCGTATTTCTGACACAGGCAAGCTCAGTTTAGTTGTTATTGAACCGTTGAGAGACCTGGGGCTGTAAAATGTGCCACGCTATGTGAAAAGATATTCTGGACTGTTCTCGGGTTTCTATAACAAACTCGATCCATTCCGTACAGCTTTGCAGAGGCACCGCTGGAGGCAAGGCGGTTGAAGAGGAACTCCAAGGTCTCTGCCGTGGGCCGAAGCGCCTGCGAGGTTCTGCGGCTTGCTGGGTTGGCCAAAGGGTCCATGTATCACTATGCTATATACTTAGACCCCCAAATACCCTACGAATATATACTTAGACCCCCAAAATACTCTGTAAGTATATACGTAGACCCCCGAATACCCTTTAAATATACTTAGAACCGCCCAAATACCCTATAAGTATATATGCCATGATGATACTTGAACCCTTCGGGTTGAGGGATCCTGGAGTTACGGGTCCCGGGTTTGGGGTTTAGAGGATCTAGGATACCCAGTAACCTAAGAATAAAAAGGCCTCTCTTTGTGGTATTGGGTAACTTTATAAGGAACCTAGGACTACAAAAAGGGAATAAGGGTACTACTGGAGATCCTAGGGATTAGAGGGTTTGGGATTTAGGGCGTAGGGTAAGGCTTTGCATTTGGGCGCCATGCTTTGCGTGGGATATTGAACAACTGGTGTTTTTTTCGGTTTAATCAAACTTCCGTAGTCTTCGCCTTGTCCCAGCTGCTTTATACTAACCCCTGGACCTCTGCACATCTCCTGACATATATTACAGCCCTAAACAACCCTTGCGATCCCAGTAAGGCTTACCGAAACAGTGCCCAAGCTTGAAGAGCCTCTATTCAACCGCACGATAGAGCTGTAGCCGAAGCACTCTACCTGCAACCCATGTGGGGCCTTTCACTTGGGGGGGCTTCCAGGGCCCCTCCAGAACAAGCCCAAGCCGTCTCACATGAAGATCCCGCCCGAGACCCGGAACTTCGAACTTGCGATTTTTTTTTCCGATAGACTATCCCAAGACGAAAAACCTTCAACCTGGCTACCTGGAACCCTTTATGTCGACCTGCAAGCTCAAGCCCAACAACCCCAGCTCCACCCGATCATGATGGCCAGACTATGCATGATTCTCCATACTGGAAGTGCCTGCGGACGCATTTAAGCAAACCCGCGCAGTAACCTAAGCAACCCGAAGCAAACCCTATACCTTAAATCCCTAAACCCTAAACCCCTGAAACCCTCAACCCGATGAAAGCTGCAGCTGCTGCCTCAATCAGCTCATCGCGCTGCTCCAGGAACCGCTCCAAGAGCTCCTCTCGGAGCTTTGGTTTGGGAAGGCTCCCCAAAATAAATATACCCAAATCTCCATGTACCTTTATAATAGATACTTAAGCCCCAAAGTAGTCCCTATATAGGAACTTTAAAGCCTCAGTACTTACTATATGGGTACATGGGGCCTTAGAAAAACAGGGGCCTTAACAAATTAGAGTAGGCTTCCTTTACAGGGCACTACAGTATCTTCGCCCTGAAATGGCAGAATCATTACCTGGACCCCAAAAGTATGTAGAATTTTAGCCTTTTATCGGTTTTGGGCCATTATTCTACCTACTTTTGGGGGTCCAGGTATAGACCTTAAAGTCAAGGCAAAGGCGCAACGGACCACTCGGTTAAGAAGCCCCCATGGAGGGTTAAGGATTCTGAGCTTGGGGGTATAGCTTTCGAGCCTTTGCAAAACATCCCCTAAGGGTCCAAGTATCATCCTGGTATATACTTATAGGGCATTTTGGTGGTCTAAGTATGTCCCATGATGATACTTGGACCCTTTGGGATCTGTAAACGAATCACACTGGTTGACAATTCAGGCTTACGAGCAACACCCAACGCCCCTGAAGCCCTAAAGCCTAAATCTGTTGGAGTGCGAGACAAATCTTAAATGCCATAAGGCACTATAGGGCCCTGAGCCCCAAATATCCTAAAATCCGTAACACTCGTGAGAAGTCTCGTAGTCCGGAAATTCTGAGAGCATATCCCGAATGGCCAGCTTCAAGCCCAAACACTCAAAGCCCACACATGTCCAAACCCTAAAACCCTAAGGTACGCACTCACATACTTATGCATGTAATTGAGCAAAGAACCCCCTGGTCTAGCCTTGCCTTTCGAGTTTGAATAATTAGTTCCAGCCCAGTACATCCTAAATGCACAAAGCTCCCAGCTAGAGCTCCTTGGAACGAAGGAGTGCGGCACGGAGGCACCTGAGTAATACAGGGGCCTGTAATGATTAGAATGGGGTTTTGCCTCTATACTGTAACAATACTGAGGAACCTCCCGAAAGTAGTACAGTTAGCTATGAAGGCCCCTACAGTATCATAATTTTCGAGCTGAAGGGCTTTAGTGTTATTATTTGTAGGCTGGGGTTTAAGGTTCAGGTGCCGTGTTTAGGGCTAGGGTGTAGGGCTTGGGTCTGTTATCAGGTTACAGGAGGTAGAGTAGAGCATGGACACACTAGCAGTATGGAAGAACCACTGGATGGAGTGCTATCAACATCGAACACGGATACACAGGGGTTAGGGTTTGCAGCAACAGACCCCGAACCCTGAGCGCAAGGACGGCGGGAGGCTCGAGTTTCAAGCGCGAAAAACGTCTACCATTATTTCATACCATGTACATCACTGAAGCCGTAACCCAGTCGTGCACGGCGAACCCCTGAAACCCTTGAACCCTAAACCCCTCAATCCTAAACCCCAACCGAACCCTGGAAAAAAAACAACTGTATAGCACCACATAAACCCCATCAGCACTTCAGCAAGCCCAGGTCTCCTGCTTAAGGCCCCTCAACCCTTCCGACGCTACAACAAACGACCCTTGCAGCTCGTGGGTTATATGCCGGGCCCAGACACTGTCTCGTAACTTGGGCTTGCTCATGCCTTTGAAGAATGCCTGGGCTCGGCAAAAGGTATCATGGGGTTGAGGGGTTCGGATTTGGGCTTAGGCTCTTGGGCCTTTTGGTACCCTTTCAAGAATTCTCGTTCATTCGTTGAAGGCGTTCGCTAGTTTAGTCGTAAATCGTCACCTCCAGCATCCTTAACCCATTCCCGGCCCTAACCAAATGCTGCACACCCTCGGCTCCGTATGCACATCGCAATCTTTTTGAGTCTTTCCTCCTAAAGCAGTATACTGTGCCAGAACCCCGAAGCCAGGCCCTACTTCTCTATACACACCTTGAGCTCCTAAATCCCGAAAACAGCCTCAGCTCTCCGAGTGGCGGGTCCCGGCACCGGCTCTGGCCAAGACGGTTGCGACCACCTCCATGAGGAACCGAGGCCATCCGCCTTTTCAAGGATTCTGGTTCAAGGGGTTCTACAAGGGACCTACTAGAAGGTTGCCAGACTATAGGCGGCTTAACAAGTGTAAAATCAAGTTCCCGTAAGAGGTGCTTAGGGTGTAGGGTTTGCTGCGCAAGGATTCTTGACGGTCATATGAGGTGTTTCATAAGGTCTTGTGGGGTCTAGGGCCTGTACAAACCTCGAGGTTGAATCGAGGCAATGCACGTCAGGTGCCCCTAAAGCACCCCGAAACCGCGCAAGCCAGAAACCTCAAGTCCTTGAGTGAACCTGACCTCATTCCCCCAAACCTTTCCCGAAGGCTTCCCCCGCGAAGAGTTTTAGGCACAGGAGCACGCAAGGAAATCCACCAGAGATTCCAGTAACTTCGGATCGGTCCTCCGGCTGGCGAGCATAAATGGCATGGATAGAGAAAGTGAAACTCCAAGTAATTATGAAGGTCAAAAGACCGACATTCCAGCTCTCCAACAGCTAACTGGCTGAAAGCCCTACATATAGCGGCCCCACATCCATTGCCTTGCAGCTTCCGCGCCATCTGTGGTACCTCTGCCGGATGCTTCTGAAGGGCCGACAACCAAACCTTCAATCCACCACCAAGCCGTCGAACTGCCTCACAAGCTCAAGCCCAAAAGCCTGCTCCCCTCGGGCTTGAAGAAGGGCCAATGTATGTCAATCGAAGTCTGATCCTCCTACACTCCGGTTTAAGGGTTTAGGGTTTAGTCGCCTCTATGCACCAATCACTAAGTCACTACTAGTAAGACCTCCGCATTCCCGGATCGACCTTCGAATCCCTACTCTCCAAAGCTCCGCTGAGAACCTGCCTGCAACACCGACAACGAAGGTTCAGTGTGGGTTCATGTACAAGCGTACTATTCCTGAACTCCCTTATAGAACCCTTATAAGGGTACTATTCCTGAACTCCCTTATAGAACCCTTATAAGGGTACTATTCCTGATCTCCCTTATAGAACCCTTGTAGATCCCTTTAAGGAAACCTTTAAGGAAGATGACCCTTGCCCAACCTGACCGTGCAAAACCCAGGTGGCTCACTTCTGCCATGAACTGGAGGAGACCAAAACACTTCTGCGGCGTTGCCTGCTCCACGCTGAGGGGGTGGTTCTCGGAATTACAGTCTCTTTCAGTGTGCACCGATGAGTATATACTCTCATTTAAGTTTTGTAAAAATCCCAAACGGACCCTCGCTCCGAGAATTGCCATCAGATGGGCCTAGGAATTTCTGCTGTGAAAACACGCAAGTCAGTGCTCAAAGGCCAGCGGTCCGATCGAAGACCGGCATCTGGAGAGTAGTGAGTACCAGGGAAGTGAGATGGAACCCTAAACCCTAAACCCTAAACCCTACACCCTAAACCCTAAACCCTAAACCCTGGAGAGCTTGGATTTCCAATCCTGGCCCCAATCCTATTCGAAACCGACCCTGACTCAGCCGGCTCAGCCTTGGCTGAAACTTAAAATTCACACCACATCTCCCGAGCCTTGACATGCAGTCTACACTTGCCAATTCCTGCATTCCCTTACAAGAATGAGGAAGCCGAAATCCATAGCTTCATAAGCTATGCACCAATCTAGGCACCACTATTTCATGCGCAAACGAAAACTATTTGCCTGTACTGTCACGAAGTGTGAGCGAACCTTGCTGCACTAGAAACACGGCTGTTGAAATGGCTTAGTGGCTTCTGTCAGAAGTCAGCAAAGCCTGACGCTTGAAAATCCGAGCCAGATCAAGCTTCCGAAAGCATGAGGGGGGTGGACCCTTGTGGTAAAGACCTCTGGATGGAACCCTTAACCCTAAACCCTAAAACCTAAACTGAGGAACCCTTCTCGGCCGCCTCAGGATCAACGAGGATCAGGTGCTGGCCCAAGCGCCAGGCAAATCCAGCTGGGGCAAAACACTCCTCCGGCAGAAACCAGAAATCCGTGTGTAATACAGCTGCCTAAATAATTACCAATGACATGTTGGGGGTTCCTCATTATCGTTATAGTATAGTATACCCCAAAACGCTATAGCCCAATTATGAAGGCCCTTGTATACGGGCTTCGGGCAGTTTGGTTTGGGGGGCCTTGCCCTGGGGCTTACAGGGCTTAGGGTTTATGGGGTCAGGGGCTAGGGGAGTCTCAACTTCCGGCTGGAGCATTTCGGAAGGCACGGGAGTATATACCTATACACAGTTTAGAGCACTGTGCTCTGGTTCTCCATCTTTTATTACCACTATCTTCAGTTGTCTCATGACCATTCTCCTTTGACAAGATCCAGCAGTTCAGACATGCTGGGTTCTCTCACGAACGTGCGGAAGGGAGAGCAGGGGATGTGATGATTCGGAGGCGTCTTTGGTTGAAGTGGGATTGCTCCACGGAGTCCATTTCATGTCCGCATGGCACCCACAAGCTGCCATGTTGCGACTTCGAGCATAAGATCTCATGCAAAACGGGTGCTACAAGGCGGTCGGTTCAATATTGCAACCTTCTGACCCCAAACCCCGTAACATCAAGCTTGAACGCGACCACATTCGACCTATCTTGCAACAAACCTCGTAACCGTAAGCCCTAAACCGTCATATCAGGAGCCACACCAAGCCCTGATTCCAGCGGTTCGTCCTTGCGGCCCCAGCGGTTTGAGGAAGTCGCATGGGGCCACCAGGTAGACTTGCAGAGGCAAGGTTGGCTCAACCAGCAAACCCTGGACCCTACCTAGAGTCTCCATTGTAGTTCCTTTTTTGGTTAACCAGTTTTGGGGTTAGGATCCTATATTTGCGATTTTGGTTAACCAGAAAAAGGGAACTACAATGGAGACTATAGGTAGACAAGACTCAGGGTTTGAGGGTTCAAGGAGTCTCAGCTAGGCAAATTGTGAATTTGGGGCCTTCAAAACTCGAACAGTTTTCTGGGGTAGATTTTACTGCAGTTATACCAAAGAGCACCAAGGGACAACATTCGCAACTATTTAGGGCGCTATATCAGGGTTTGGGAGGTTTGGGTGTCAGGGGCTTTGGGGCTCTTTAGGGGGCCGTGTGCTTTGATGCTGGGGTTTCCGGTGCCTATTGTAGGAGCTGGATCCCAGCAGAAGCCTGCAAACCGTGAAAGCTCAAACTCCACATCACCAAAATCTTCAACTCAGCTCTCTGTGGCTGAACGGCCAGCCGCAGCAGGCCACAGCAGGCCTCCTTTCCCGACAGCCTCGAACTCCTAAACCAACCCCACCGGGCCCCGCAATAGCCTCACCCCTCAGTTGCACGGTGCTCTAGCGACTACGCACCCATTATTGCTGTCCCAGTATCCTACTACTTGCACTCTTGGGTACAGTGGTCCGTGAACGGTCGAGACTTCCTGCAGCCATAACCCTCATTGTTAGGGTTTAACACTTTGGGGCTTTCCTACACGGGGTAAGTTTCAAAGGCTGCACCAACAACCCTAAACTCTCACAGTAGGGTCCTTAGTATAGAGACTAGGCAAAGTGTCCGCTCGTTTAAGTATCCCCCCACACCCTACCGTAACATGGCAACCAGCCTCGACGCTTGCTTCGCGGTGGCGAGCGAAAGCTTCTCTCAGGATAGCCTGGCACAGCGCCCTCAAACCTAGAAGCGAAAAGCCTCCATGGCCTATGCTCTCTCAAAGGGTGGACAGGAGTGTAGCCTTACAGTAGCTACCCGGACCCCAAAACTATGTAGAATAACAGCCCTTAAAGGGTTTTGGGCTATTATTCAACCTACTTCTGGGGGTTTAGGTAAGGGTTTTGCCATCTGCTCAGAGGGGAAAGGCTTGAGGTGTCATGTCTGTTCATGGGCACGATAGGGTCCCAGGTTCGGGGCTGCATGGTATTCGGACCCTGTTGTCTTGATCACAGGGATGATGCTAGACCCTCAACTCCGAACCGGCTCTGTGGTAGGGGTTAGAGGTATGCGGCTGCAAAGCGGTACTAAAGAGCCGGGGGGTTCTAAAGGAACTCAAGCCGAATAACAAAAAAACCTTCCGACATTACCCTAAAGCTTGGAACTCAGGGCCCAGATCGGACTTTCCGAGGATGGGGGACCCTCGTATAGTACTCTAAGTAGTAGGATCCGTACTCTGAGCACCCTCCAAAAGGCACCCATAATTTTCGGAAGCACCCAGATCGCTGCACCCCAGCCCGGCGAAAGACAAAAAGATCTCATCCGGCCCGCCGTCTTCCGAAGTGAAGATGCTTAGGGTTTAGGGTTTCTAAACCCTAAATCCTAAACTGCATCCGTTTAGGGTTTCTAAACCTTAAACTGCATCCGGCCGGCCGTCTTCCGAAGCGAAGATGTCACGGCTGCCACATCCGAAGGCGAGGAGGGCATTTCGTCGGATGGGAGAATGAGCACCTTCCTCGGATGCATACTTCTGATGAAAGTGTCTAGAGTTCAGAGTTTGGGGGATTAAGAATTTAGGTCGTAGAGCTGAGATTTGGACTGTTTTGGATTTGCAGTTTGTTTTGGGGGTTCGGGGTGTAGGTGTTGGGGGTGTCCTTCTGTGTGAATCCTGCCGCCCATTCCATAAACCTCGGATTTGGGGTATTAATGGGGTGTATAAGGGTTTGCACACTGCAATCCCGAAACTGGAAGCCCGGACTCCAAACCCAACAAAAATATTTCAACAGGTGTGATGATTACAGGCCTTGCGAGACAAAAACAAAGCAAGAAGGCAAGGCACATGAGGGAACCCAGGAGGACGATAAAGAGCTCCGGCATGGCTGTGTCCTCTTATACGGCACCCAGCTTTTTATGTGGGCGGCACCTTACTTTTTTTGCTGTGTGTTTGTTTTGAGGGGGGTGTCCTTAAAACAAGGGTCCTAGTGTTCAGGATCCCTCTTCAGGTCCCCTTGCTGATGCGCCTTGTCCCGAGCTGCAGCAACAAGCTTCTGGTTACACGCCGACTTTTTGGTCATTCATGGTTACCATGAGTTCAATGAATCTGCGACTATGGCTGTGACTATTGCGACTTGGGTCACAAATGATTTCTATGATTTCAACCGAACTGTGGCTACGAATACTACTTGTAAATAAATCTGACGTTTGTGACAAGTGCGGTCTTCAAGCCACGACGACATTCTACTACTGTTCCACTTTGGTGAATCCTGTCGTTGCTCATAATCTTGCTGGGTGTTGTAACAGTAGCTTTCGATTGTGTTGCACTATCCCCGCTCGGACATCTACACTGCTAGGATGACAGCTGACTAACATCCTAACACTTAATGAGGTTGCTTTGTTGTTGCTGTTGCTGCGGTTGTCAATGTTCAGCATTCACGACGACGACGGCGGCGACGACTGCAATTACGACGACGACGACGACCACGGCTACTACGACGAGACTACGACCATGGCTGCTTCGACTACAACTACGATATACTACGATTAAAGCTGCGGTGCTTCCATGTACGATAGGCTATCGTCTGCGTGGTGACTATGTGCTGCATGCTGCCCTGAAGCCGAAAAGGTGCAGTATTTTACTGACTACTGCAGCTCCTGCAGGTAGGGCGCGAGATATGCAAAGATGGCTCCGCGCCGAGTAGCCTCCAGATGATGTGTGCGGCTTTCCGTTGTCTGAAGGATCGAGGAAGCCACTGTGACTCGGATGTGCCGAGATGAACTAGGAATATAGACGGATGCCAGTAAACAACGGAATACGGGTCGATCAAGGAAAGCATCCGTCTCGACACAGACATAGATATGATGACAAACGGAATAGTGAGTGCATGCGCTACAATACACAGTACACTTGCACGCGCGTGTGTGTACATATGTATATATGTCCATGCTTCTCTGCTCAACTATTCGATTACACAATCACACACATAACATGCACACATTGCGTATCCGTTAGAGATGATACAGTACAGCAAAGTACATTTTCGAGAAGCACTGTAACACCCCATAACATGTGATGTGGTAAACGATGGCATCATATCTTGAAATGAACAAGTCAAACAACGTAGCGCGCACATTTCTCTACCCCAAAGGGTCCAATTATCAGTATGGTATAAACTGAAACCCCCAAAGTACCCTATAAGTATATACCATAATGGTACTTGGACCCTTTGGATACTGAAGCCTGGGCTCATGTCATAGCTGGCGGCTAGTGGGACTTCAGGGCAGGAATCGGTTTGCCTGGGCTGAGGGCATCGGAGGCTTTCAACCCCAAATACGCGCTTGACGCTACTTTACGCAAATGGGGCGATGATACTTCAGCCCCTTGGGTAAGAGTGGGCACGATCTTACTTGCAGGACCTCCGATCCGATGCAGTCCTTTGCTTGTCCTGCTGCCTGGCATCTCGGCACTGGTCTGCGCTGCAACCCTGAACACCAAAACCCTACAAACTGCCAGACTTTAAACCAGTTAGAATTTTTAAATACCCAACTTATCAAAATTCTATACTACATCCAGCCCAGAAACTCATGCCAAATACCTGAATTTCCCTCACTACACCAAGCCTCAGCCCGCACAACAAACATTTGTCTGAGTCTGGCCTGAGTGGTTCTCTTGTCAAGCTGGCTCCCCTTCTTCGTGGCCTTTGCATCCGCAGCGGATTAGACCCTAAACCCTAGTGTTAGGATTTGGTTCCGAAGGTTCTAGGACGGAGCAGATTTCAGGGATCTTCCTGCGCAGTGTCGGTTCTGAGGATTGAATCTTCTAAAGAGCTTCGGGGCTCTTCCCGTCCCGCAGGCTCCATAGTAGTTCCTTGTTGGGATTATCTTATAGGATTCTGAATATGAACCCCCGAAAAGGAACTACTGTCGAGCCTATGGGTAGTTTCTGGAGATTTGGGGATCAGGTTCCTTGGCTTTGCCATATCGACTCCCCCGAAGAAATCCGACACAAACCCACGCAAGCCTGGTGGGATCTGCCTTTGGGGTGCAGGACTTTCACACTTCGAGGTCCATGGGTTGTTAGAAGTCGGGTTATAAGTAGAGTAACTATGATTATAACCCATATTAAGTGGGGTTATAAGTAGCGTAACTATAATTATGGCCCATTCTAGGGGGCTTATAACTCGACTTATAACTACCCATGAACATCCAAGCAGAAATCGGCTGCATGGGGATGGAGTTTAGCACATGGACTGGGCCCGATCCCAAACCTGAAAACCCTGAACTGCATTGCTCACGACCTGGAAGAATTTTCGGGGCTGCTATATGTAGCCTGCATTCTTCAAGCCCACACCCCAAATCGCAAAGTACGAGCTGGCAAGCACTTGAAGACTAAACCTGAATCCCATTGTTGGACTGAAACCTTGAACCGTGCATGACATGGAATCTAGAGTTTACAGCCTGCAGCGTCCGCTGCAATTGCTTACAAAGCCTAGGGTGGAGGGACCTCCGGATTTCGGGGGCACTGACGGTCTATTCGAGAACGTACGTACTTGCAGCAGCAATACTGCAACCGTGAACCCTAACAACCTGCAACCGAAAACTAAAAGCCTACCCCTAGAAGCCAAGCCATGTTTCTAAACATTAGCCCGAACCCTTACACTCCAAATACTCCCCCATTGCCCCGAATGCCTTGGAGAAAAGGATCCGAAGAACGAGCGGAAAGACCTGGGCGGGTCTACGGCCTCTATACGTAGAATACAGTCTGGGAATATGTTGCCTCCACACCGCAAGAACAAGAAGCGCTTTAGGTTCTTTTCCAGGGTTTAGTGAGGCATATGCTTGGTTTCAGCGTTTAGGACGGAAGGGCTTTCGGTTGAATCTGGCTCAGGGACCGGATTTTTGAACGTGAGGAGGGGCCAGCGGCTAACAACACTGGAACGGGACTGCTCTTGCTCACTCCCATTGTCGAAGCCACTTTGTGGGGTTGAATATGGAAACCCTCAAACCACGGGGTGCAGTTTGCTTGCGCGGGCTCGGGGCGGAGGTTTGGGTGAGGGGCCTTACGGGGCGATTCGCGGTTTGCTCGTAGTTTGGAATTCCTGAATTACGGCTGTTAAAGTTAAAGAAAGCCGTTTTGGGGATACAGGTAGGGTTGAGGAAATCTTATATCATACTAGTCGAAACTGCTACCGCCGAAGACCACGCACTAAGCCCGGCCCTCAAGCCCAATTCCTCCAGGGTCCACGGCCTTTGAGCTTAAAGACGCGCCCAGTCGGCTGTGTCTACACCACAAGTGAAAGACCATCTAGAGCCCCAGGACCTCTAGCCGCAATTATGCACCATATAATATCTGAAATAAGCCCATAAGAAGGGAGTCATTAACGGGTCCTCTGCCCCTGGAAGCGCTGTCTGTTTCCCTCAACGGAGCCTTGTCGCGGTGCTGGTAGAGCACGTTTGTTGGCTTCTCCGGGTCCTTTGCAGTGGGGTTTGAAAGGGTTTGGGGTTCAGGACATTTACGTGGGGGGGTTGAAGTATTTACGTACTGACATTTGGGTCTGAACCTGAACCTGTGAGCTTTTCCTGATTTTCCGGATGCCCACATACAGACATAGACAAGCCTTAGACGAATGAACGGATACAACAAACCCATCAGTCTCTCTATGCACGCTGAGAAGAAGATTAAAACCCCACAGGGCGCAGATATGCGAGGAGCAAGCTATCAATCTAGAATCCGAAATTCCCAATATCATTCTGGTGCTCCATATTCTAGCTTATATGACCAATATTTTTGTTCGTTTTGGTTCCTTATTTTGATTATAAACAAGAATGGTTACCCAGCCTCGGCCGAAGCTGCTTTTGTCGCAGACAGCGAGAGAAGCTCTGTACTGAAGCTGCCATCATCACCTCAGCCGCGACTTCTGCATACGAACCGGAGACTACATCCTACAGAAATATTCAAAACCATAGGGCGAGCTGTTTGCAAACTCGAACCTGGAGGAACACGTACGTTTGTGCTTACAGCCGTTGGGCTGCAAAGCTCGGGCATTTTGGGGCCAATGCGAAAAGAGATTCTGGGACAGAAAAAGGCACAGACGGGAGGGAGACAAACGGAGAGAGAGAGGGAGGTGTAGGTGTGTCTGTGTGTGTGTGTGTTGGTTGTGTGTGTGTGTTGTGTGTGTGTGTGTGTGCGTGTGTGTGTGTGTGTAATATGAGTTTGTCTGCCTGTCTGTATGTATGTATCTGTGTATGCATGTACGTATTTCTTCGCGCAGAGGGTTTCGAGAGGGATCAGACTAGGACACGTAGAACAGGAGTTCTGCTATGACTCCACGGTTTCTGGGGCGTGAAAGATGTAGTGAGCCAAGGCAAAACCGAAAATTAGGATGTCCGAGCCCTATGATCTGATTCGGTTAGAAATTGATGCGATAGAGAGGCCTGCAATCATACTCGGCTTGGAGGCCGGTGCTACTTTGAGGAAACCCAGGAACTCCTGAGCAAGAGTGATACTAAACATTGAGGTCCCTCTAGTACGATCTGTTTAGCATCCGTTTACGGCCCATCAGAAATTGAGGCATTCAAAAAATGAGCTCTGATGAGGGTGGCCTAAAAGAATCGTGAGGCGCATCCTCCAGGTGTGGAATGCTAGCTAACCAAAGTGTCCAAGTACCAAAATCATGGTCGCTACTTAGTAGTTACTTGGGCATCCAAAGTAGATAATTTTTGTACTACATACTATACTATGCTGTACTATTCATTACTATCAAATTACTTCGACTATTTGGGCTTGAGGTCTTGACGGGGCTTTGGGGCTTGGTACCGGAGCAGGTTGGGCACCGGTTGAGGGCGTTCAGGCTTCACCGGGGCTTAGCGTGTGAGCTTTAGGGCTGCAATGCTTCAATGTTTACTTATAAGGGGCTTCGGTTTGGGGTTTAGGGTTTAGGGTTAAGGCCTACGATTTGAAGCTTTGAGCTTGTCGGGTTCGGGGCTTTTGGGCATTAGGGCCTGGGGCTTGACCCCGAACGCAGCAACCGGAGTTCCAGGGTCCTTTCTGACGTAGCTACACTACAGGATCGGCTCTTGGAGCTTCAAGCTTTTAATCGTAGTAGTAATAGTAATAGCAATAGCAATAGTAATAGTAATAGTAATAGCAATAGTAATAGTATTAGTAGCAGTAATAGCAAAGCCTTACGGACCCCAAAACTCCCCTAAGCAGCTGATCACAGCAGGTCTGGAGTTCGATCCCCTCGTTAAGGCCCCTACATTTTGGTACCCTTATGGATCCCTTATCGTAACCCTTATAGACCCCTTTGAAGGAACCCTATTCTAATTATCAAGGCCCCTATAGTAGACCTTCCACAGCTGTCGCAGCCCAAGGGTCAAAGGCGCTTCAGTGAATCTTCGCATTGGGACATGAAGGCATAGGACCTGCACCTCTCAACGGTTTAGGGTTTGGGGGTTTAGGGTTTAGGGGCTTAGGGTTTAGGGGTTTAGGGTTTAAGGTTTGAGGGTTTAGGCGTTTACCATTTAAGGCTTGGAGGTTACGGGGTTTCGGGTTTTCTCAAAGACGGAGGTGCTCGTATCGGGTCTCACGTAGACTTCCAGGAATCCGGGCATGCCACCGTGCGTGAATTCGAAAGGCTCCCGAGTCCCCCAAAAGAGAGCGGGTTAGGGTTTAGGGTTTACCTATAGTCTCCATTGTAGTTCCTTTTTGGGATTACCTTAAAAAGGAACTACAATGGAGACTGTAGGTAGGGTCCTCAAGGAGAGAATACCCTGGTTCTGGCATTCAGTTTTAATGGGGGAGCCCCCTTAAATGTCCCCTAACAAACGGTACCCTTTTCCTGGTACTCAGTGTGAATAAGGCAGCCCAGTTTTAGTAAGGCAGCCTTAAAATACAAAGGGCAAAAGGGTACTCCTTTGGAACCGAATTTCTCTAGCCAGAAATATCATTGACATGCTCGTTTTGGCAGTTCTGTGAACTGGCACAGCCCCAATAACCCTACATGCCCATATCATCAATCCCCAAACCCTAGAATTTTGATACCGCCAAGGCCAAACCTAACCCGAAAGTCTACCACCTAAAAGCCCAAAACTCCTAGCCCCCCCCCCCAACCCTAAAGGTTCCGGCTCCAAGGGACACGCCCAGGGCTTCAAACTTGTGGGGGACACCATTCCATATTGGAAGGTCTCACTCCTGATGATGGCGTTGCTAGTTTCGCTTCGTTAGAGTTAGAATATCGGTGTAACGATCAGACCGTGATGTTTCATGTTTAGCCTTGCCCTTGCCGAGCTATCGGAGCAAACCTTAGACCTTACACCCTGAAAGCCAGAACTCCGGCGCGATGACCCCGGTTTTTATTTTGCAGACAATCCCCGGCGCCTGGCAATCACGGTAATCGCCAGTTGTTGGAGCTGTGTGTCGGGTTCAAGCAGAAGCCAGTGCACGCAGCCGTGCAGGCAAAGCCTCAGGACCAAACGAGCAGTTGCGAGGACATAGATAAATTAGACTATGAAATAAGACATAAATTATATGTAATCTAATGTCATGAACTGTAGTACATTATCGTAGCATAGAATAGAATCGAATATGACAAAGTACAATACAAAAACTTGGTCATGCTTCTCTGAAACCGTACCTCAACGTGCTTCAGCTTATAGGGCTCCTATGAACAGATACGTTTAGGGTTTAGGGTTTAGGATTGCAAGGTATAGTGCGACGTGCGCAAGTTTTGCCGACTGCGTAAATCTGTCCAAGAAGCCACTTCTGAACCCTAAAAACCCAGATTTAAGATGACGCTAGGCCTTCTCTGAATTTCAGCTCCCCCTTCAAGCTGAAAGCATTGTACTTTTAGACCCGCTAGCTGCGTGCATGGATGTTCAACCCCACCTGTCCGAAATTGTGGGGTACCTTACTGTTCTGTCGAGGTTGCCTCCTTCGGGATCCTCAGAATGAGGATCCACATGTTCAGGGTTCTCTATGACGGCTCGATTTGAGAGCTTCCGAAAATAGGGGACCCTAATATGGTGTCCTGTTTAGAAGGATCCTTATCATAAGGACCCCCAAATAAGGTACCCCTAAGTTTCGGAGACTCCCATTTCTGAAGTTCCCAATAAATAGATAAACGAACTCTCTATCCGGCCCCTGTGGCGTCTGACACGTATAGCAAGCAAGAAGCTTCACCAATGGTGGGGCGCACTCCTCATTAGACGACAGTCTTTTCATATTGGAGCCTTAAAGGAACTCTTCAGGAGGTTCAGACCCCAATGATGCATCATGCCGCTGTGTTTCTACACGAGGAAATGCGGGTTTAGCTGCCACATACTTCCACAGTTCTCCTGAACTACTGTACATTTGAACACACAGTTGAGGGTTTGGGTTTAGGAGTTGTTGGTTTGCCCCCAACACCCGAAGGCATAGGTGCAGAGCATGTAGTTCCACTGATTGAGTCATCAGGGAATGGTGGGTTGACGTACATGCTCAAAGTCTACAGCTGATTCATCGTTTTGCTTCCACACGCCAGAGAGGTCGCGCAAGTGTCCGTGTTCTGGTGAAAGGGAGGGCGGGAATGAGAAACATGCCACCCTGAAACAATTTATTCTGTTGACATGCTGGCTTGCGGTTAGAGAACGCGGGTCAGCCATGGCCAAGAACAAGTTTGCTGACAGGCGCGGCTAGTAGCAGTAGTGGTGGTAGTGGTAGTGGTGCCAGCAGCACCGGCGACCCCTTGTTGGGCGACGGTGGTTGATGTCATATCGTAAGAGTAAAGCCGCCCCGCTATCAGGCGGGGTTGATCCCATGTCTTCAACCGGACGCCTCACTGGTCCCAAATCTTAAATTCGCGCCCGGGGGCGCGGTGTTCTATAAGTCTCGTTTTCGCGCTGGGGTTCTTGAGCATGGCCGCCACGTACCTGCTCTATACCTGAAAGCAAGGTCACCAAAAAAAACAACACAGCTAATGTTTTAAACCTTAGGCCTTTACACAACAGAAGGAGGAGGCTGTGGGGCCTGCGTTTTGGCAACCCACTAGTTTCAGTGGTCTTGTATGTTTCGAAAGGTTGTGCACGGGCTGCTGTGTCAGTTGGTCGCTCGTTTGGTGCGCAAGCGTGCATGTTGTTGTTCCCAACTACAACATCACTTCTGAGTTGTTTACACAATTATGTGCTATAATGAGGTTGAACCCAATGAAGCCTGATTTTTCCGTCCTCGATGCTTGGCATCTGCGCAACAGCTTGAAGAGCATGCACCTCAGTCGGGGCACGATTCTGCCCATGCTTGTCACAAGAAAGCTTCGCGACGGTCAACAAGTTCGCGATGTTTAAAGGATCCAAGTTGGGGTTAACACAGATCATAGTATGATAGAATTCCAGAACACCGCGATTGAAACAACACATAAACTATGTTCGTCGTGCGGAGCCGTTATGCTCACAATGCGGGTATTTGCGACATATTTGCAGCTAGGTTTGGAAGCGTTCAATGTGCATGTGTCCTACCTATATATATATATATATATATATATATATATATATATACTCTGTAATGCACCTGAAAGGCAATGTCCCTTCATTCCATGACATGAAACACCTATCGGTTTGATCTGCTTTGGGTACACCTTACCAGGCTACTTGCCGAGCCCACGTTGCGAAACAGCGCGGCAAATTTTACTGTAGCTGATCAAATACTTATCATGCCGACTGAAGGCAACGTCGAGAAACAGCAAACCATGGACGTTTGCTAGAAGGACACAACCTCTGGCAACGCACCCACTCTTTTGCAAGACACCGACCGCTGTGCTCATAATGGTTGTCCTACAGTCACTGGCACAACCCCACATCTATCCAGATGCACATGATGTAGGTCAGCAACTTTCAAGCAAGCACGGGGCTTGACCCCAATGTCATGCTTTCATGCAAGTGCGCGAAGCTGTTCCCTGAATATGAGCATGCAGTTCATGTCTGCTTAAAGCGTTGATGTCTCGCTAAAAATACAGCTTGTGAGGTAACAGTGACAAGCTTATCATATCCGTTGCGGCCACATCAGTGCATATACTTGAGACCGTCAAGCCGAGGCACGCTTCGAAATCGGTTGTTCGCATCGTGGTTGAATATGCAACACGTGTTGCTTCTTGCGGCAAGTCCCACAAACTAAGGCGTGCCAGCCAAAGCGATTCATGCATGATGCCGGGCTCATCTTCTCCATGTCCAATGTACGGGCGCACCAGCAACCAATGACAAACTTTCAGTGAAACAGCGGCTTCACATTGCACATTCCTCAGAGTTTTCATAAGATAAAGCATATCCTAGGGAGATGCTCGCGCAATCGAAATGTGCAGTGCTTACACAATGACTATGCAGGCATGGCTGCCTCAGTGTCTCCTATCTTACAAGTTGGTGCAGCCAGTGTTCGTGCGGCTGGGACAGACAGGCAGCCAAACCAACATCTTCATAACACAAAGCACCGAGGGATCAATGTCGAGTTGGAAAAGGTTTGAACACATGTTTAGCGGTGAATGGTCGCAGCGCGTCGCAGCTGTATCATGCGGTGATGTCCCAACATGAGGCCATAGAGGGCAGAAGCAACAACACGAACAGTGACTAAAGCCAACCGCTCAAGTTGCAAAAATTTCTGGAAACCTTCGGATGTAGCCTGCCATTGTTGTTTGTCTCGGCACCATGCCATCGGGGCAGATTCACAACCCATCTTCAGAACAATTATCATGGCGTTCTCGATCGGGAGTCTTCTGAAGCTATCATGCATGACAATTCGAATTCATTCTAAAGTCGACTCTCTTCACCTTGCCGGGGTGTCTAGTTACTAAATACAAATTCCGGGATAAGAGCCTGACGCAAACTTCCCTGTCACCAACGCAGCAGGCTTGATGCCGGTGCTCAGCAATGCGTCTGGCATGTTTTGCTGAGTCGTCACTCATCTGTAATGCAGCAGCGGCAGGTTCGGCTTTACATGTGCCATGTTGAAGCGTAGAAGAGCCGTTAAACGGCCAACTACATGCGAACCCTGAACCCTGAACCCGAAACCCCTAACTCCTAAATCCGACACCCCAAATCCTAAATCCGACCTCCTGGAAGCCCTGACTCCTAAACCGGAATCCCAAGCCCAAGAACCCCGACAACTCCGAAAGAATCCCAAACCCCCACAGAGTCACCGGCCATAGAGGAACGGGTCTGGCGAGTGCCACCAGCGGCCCATCCGATGCCATACCGAAGCCGTAGGTGTTGGAGGAGCTTGGCCTCAGAAGTCAGGGCGCATGGGGCTTAGAGGGCTTAGAGGGTCCAGGGATGACGTGTTTAGGGGATAGGGCTCAACGCTTCGATTTAAACACCGCAAGAATGGATAGGCTCTTATAATAACTATAATAAAGCTTAGGTTTAAATGGAAAATTTTGACGTGCCCCTGCGGCTAAGCGAGCTGTTGGGAACCAAACTGCCCGGCTTGGGGCCCCAAATCCTGGACCATCTAAACCCTAAACTAACCCCTCTACTACCTCGTTGCTGAGCTGATAAGCCCCCAAAAATTTATATTTTCATTTATATAAGAGATCACATAATCACAAAAAGTGTAAAATGCTCTCACCCAGCTACTAAGACTACGAGGTTTAAGAGTTCCTGTCTTTCCGGCCCTTCGATCGGAAGCCCTTCCCCGTAATAGCTTCCCTAATCGGATTTTTGGGGTGTCTTATCGTATATGGATGAGGATCCGTAACGGATACTGCTACTAATTATTTATGTGTTTATCTATCGATCGATCTTTCTTTCACGACTAGAATAGGGTCCTGGGGAACAGTACACCAAAGTTACATCTTAAACCTGTTAAGGGGCCTTTATGACTAGAACGGGGGCCTGGCAACTCTATACTGAAGTTCCATGTCCAAATCTCGACCATTATACGAATATTCAGTTCAAAAATATCCTGAATCGCCAGTATAGGGTGGTGGAGAAGGCAGAGAACATAACTAACCATGCTATGGATTAAATGTGTTCTACAAAACCTATAGAGGTGTGAATAGCTAGAATAGGGTATTGAATGGGGTGTTGGGGAGCACTGCTCACGGACAAAAGACCCCAAGGAATCGTCCCTGCGACTTCGTCAAGCTTCGAACTTTGGAGGTCGTGGATCCCAAATGAGGTCAACCTCGACCCTGGCACCTAAATGGGAGTTTCCGAAAATAGGGGACCCTAATATAGTACCCTCAATAGTAGGACGCTTATTATCAGGACCCCAAAATAAGGTACCCCTGATTTTCGGAAACTCCCAAAGGCCCTGGACCTCACAGCCTCAAGGCTTTTCCCAGAAACCATACTCTAAACGAACCGTCAATAAGTTGGATGTCCAAAACATAAACTCGCAGACCCCAAATAATCTGGACCTGCAACCCTCAGGGCTTATCCCCGAAGCCAAACTCTAAACTTGTAGTTAGATGCCCCAAACCTAAACTCTTGGACCGAAATGCTCTCAACTCCTGTGCAGGCTATCTACCCTAAAGTTATTTGCAAAAAGTCCTTTGACCAAACATTAGAACCATAAGTCCCGAACCCTAAACGAAAGTTTTGCCCTTTGTGCGGTGGGAGGCGCTAGAAACCACTCGCCGTGGTGCTTGCCGAGCTGTGCTTGCCAGGAGAGAAGTCGACCCGACCTAGCATTTTAGGGTTTTCGGGGTTAAAGTTGTAGGGTTTAGGGGCTAAGGGTTGAGGGGTTTTAGGGGTTTTCGGATCTAGGATTCAAGGGCGCAGGGTTTAGGGTTCTTTTAGGGTTTACAGGAGCATCCCCTAGACCTGGCTTGGGGGGGCGGGACTCTCGAGTAGGGTCTTGAGCGGGGACGATGGGGTTTTCAGGCTCAGGGTCTGGGGTCACAGTATTTCAGCCCAAATGCTGGCTAGGGGTGGGCCCAAGTGGGAGTTGCCTTATTTGGGGGTCCCTGATAATAAGGATCCTACTATTGAGGGTACTATATATTAGGGTCCCCTATTTTCGGAAACTCCCATGTAGGACCAACTATGCCTGTGTTGCCATTCCAAACCCACCTGGACCTGATATTGTCTCATGAACACTTAAACGGACCCCGGCGGAAACTCGCCAACTCAGGCTCCCCGGTAGCACACGGCCTTTGCCAGAAGCGTTGCTGCAGAAGCCTGGCCACGTGAGCATGTCAAATCAAGGAGAGGGTTTATAGGGTTTAGGATTTAGGGTATAGGGTACTTCCAAACATACAGGGGTTTCCGAGAATAGCCCGGACCGCATAAAATTAATCCGCTCCGGAATCAGAAAGAGTATTCTTGACAAAACGCACTTAGATACGAGACGCTGTGTGCTAAATGCCGCTGGTTGTTTGGAGCCCTTTCTTTCCGAAAGTCTGGAGCTTGGGGTGATTTAGGGTTTAGGGTTTAGGGGATCTTCTAGCCTCCACGCTGCCAGGCCTCGAGAAAGCGAGGTAGTTACAGGGCTGGCGCATGAAGAGACTGCACTCGAGTGCTTGTTGCTCTTGCTTGGGGAACCCCCGATCCCTCTCAAGGTTGGTGCAGGTAAGTCCAAAAAGTATAGTTTCATTTTGAGGTCGCATTAGCTCCGAACTATGTGATCACAACACCGCAGTACAGCCGGACTGGTACGGAGCCTGTGCTTAACTGCAGTACCATGTAGCCGTTTCTGTGCTGGTAAACCTGGACCCTAAACCAAAACTTGAACCAACCTCCTCAAACCCTTAACCCTACTGAAACGGCTAAACCCAACAACCCCTAAAACTCTGCTTCCCTCAGACGGATCCGTGCCAGGAGCAGATGACGGCTTACAACTACTGCTAGCAGGCTTGGGAGCTGCCTAAAGCTCGGGCCAAGGCTGAAGTGTCAAACTTAAGTGTTTAGTGCTTACCGGTTTAGGGTTTAGGGTTTTAGGGCTTTAGGGTTTTAGGGTTTAGGGTTTTACGGTTGAGAGCTTCGGGGTTTTGGGCTTTAGGCGCTTTTGGGGTTTTATGGGTTTCAGGGCCTAAGGTGGAAGGTTTAAGAGTTCTGGTATAGGACAGTCTTGGAGCTTGTTCAGGCACAGCCTCAGGGCGATTCATGTAATGTAGGAGACTGATTAAGAAACCCTGGCCCTATAACCCCAATATAGTAGGATCCATAATGAGAGCCCTAATAAGGACCCGTGGTTTCTTAATCAGGTTCCTACATTTGGATGGCATGGGAAACAACTGGCCGTCCAAGAAGCTTCGTGGCCAATCGCCAACCGCGCTCGTGCATCGTCCTCTGAACACCACAACCGATAATGTTCGAAGCCCTAAAACAACCCCTAAACCCGAAACCGCAGGCCCTAAACCGTGCTTTACATAGTCCACAACAAAACATCGGAAAGGAACAGATATTGCAGGCCCAAAACGAAAGTTAGAGGCCAGTGCTTGCGGAGTCGGCAGGATGTGTTGAACACAGTGGCCCTGTGATGCTTAGGGTCTAGGGGCACTTTAGGGTGCAGGGCTTAGGGCTGCTATGTCAAGCGATATCAGGCTTGCGTCGCCGGCGAATTAGTGAAGCGTTCAAGGAGCTGCACAGTCCGACCTCTAAAGATTTCCTACAGCTGCTCCTGGAAGGGTTTTTAGGGCATGAGATTCGGGCTTAGGGTTTAGAATTGGGGCTTAATGTAGAGGGTTTCGAGATGTACACGTGACACTACCGTTGCCGGGTTGGATTCAACCCACCACACTTCCACAAGCTCTAGCGCCCACAAGGGGACAGCGCAGCTCGTACCAAAAGAAGACATCCCCGTGCATCACCATGTCATGCACAGTTCTCCATCAGCATTCAGACGTTCGGGCCCAAGAACGAACCCTTGTTTGAATGAATCCTTCGTAGAAGATGCTAGAAGGCCGACTGCTCAGATGCCCAAAACTCGTCAAACCTTCACGGTTCAGGTTTCGGGTTTAGGGCTTCCAAGGCGTAGGCTTCTTGAACACAGACCCTTTTTCTTCCACAGCCCAGTAAGAGGGCTTTGGGTTGGGAACGGATCTAGCTGCAACATCAGAGAACTCTGAGAAGACCATCCCTGCATTGAGGAAGCCGTGTCCGGGCTCCTGCAAGCTATAGGTGTCATGTAGGAACCTGATTAAGAAACCCTGGGACTTTCTTTGGGTTACTTATATTAAGCCGTCAATTTGTGGGTTATAGGCCCAGGGCTTCTTAATCAGGTTTCTATATTACAGTATCCTACACACTGAAGGTCACTTGGGATGCAAAGTAGTCTTACGCAGAAACCATGATTGCTTTGGCAGCTAACTTGCAGCCATTCTCACGAAGACCCCTTGTTGGCCACCTGGGCGCCCGGCGTTGCAGCGACTTGTGCAGGTGTCCAAATGTCGGTGCCACTCCAGACCTGCACTCACTCTGAACACCCCGAACACCCAAGCAAGAACCTTAAAGCCTCATAGCCCTCCATCCCACTTAGCCCGCAGCCCTAGGCTACATGAACTGTAGCCATGCACCCTGGATCATGAACCTCCCCGTTATGCCGGGATCGATACCGAAGCCTGAAACCCAAAGGAACCGGTACGATGCCGCACCGTTGAGTCTGCTGCATGCCGGCCCTCGAAACCCTAAACCCCGAACACCGCAAAATCCTCAGGACCTGTGATACACGGAGAATCTTCAGCCTCAGCTCTACCTTCGATGGACGGAGTTTAGTAATTTGGCAATTAAGGAGATCGGGCAACTCCCCTGGGTCAGGCTAGCGAAAGATGATTTACAAAATGAAACTGAAGACCGATGTTCTGGCCGACCCAGCACTGTTGCTTCTGGACGTACACTTTGACGTCAGTCTTGCATGCTACATTCAAGACCTCCAGAAGTGTCAAGCCTCTGAAGGTGAACGGAAGTTATTACTTACTTACCTACTTCTTTGATTACTTACCTAAGTAACTAGCGAACTGGTTAATTGACTTACTACTTACTGACGAATTACTACTTGTACTGCTATATACTACTACCACCACTACTACGACGACGACTACTACTGCTCCTAGTACTACTACTGCTACCACTACTACTACGCTAGTACTCATAATTGATGCTTCGATTTCCATCAGTCTCATCTTAGTTGTGACCTCTTGCTGCTATTGGTGCCGGAATCATAGTTGCTCGTATCCAGTGATTTCGACTGTCATTCCCCCGGAGCGAAAGTTACGTCACAATGGGTTATAACCGGGCTTCTGGGCTTTCGTAGTACTACATCAATGATGATCATTGTCATTGTTGTACACACTTTTTTCATTACTACTGCCGTAATCGTAAAACTGGCACTTAGCTGTTTACCATCTACGACTACAATCGTTGCTAGTATTGATGCTGCTCGTATTCGTTGACGTCGTACCCAGCTATGCTCATTCCCAAAAAATAAGTGGGTTTCCCTTCATCAAGATTCTCCGGAAAGCGATATGAAACCCCAAACAAAACCTACTGCCCGAACCCTAAACGCCAAAAGCCTAAACCCTAAACCCTAAATCCCTAAACCCTAAAACCCCTAAAACCCCTAAAACCCCTAAACCCCTAAAAACCACCCGAAAACCCCTAAACCCTGTGGCCCCACGCCGTCTCCAGCGCGCGACGCCAAGCCTGCGGCCCAGAGAGCCAAAGAGGAGACGCCTCGGCCGGCAGTTGCCGGAAGAGGTTTCCCGGGTTAAGGGTTAAGGGTACCTTCGGGTTAAGGGTACCTTTTAGGGTTTTACGGTTATATAAGGGTTTAGAGGAAGGCAGTTGCCGGAAGAGTTTTTTTTTTTGAACCCTCGTTTCCTCACGCCCTGTCGGAAGAGGTTCCGGGTTAAGGGTTTTAGGGTTTTAGGGTTTTGGGGTTTAGAGTTAGAGGTTTCGGGTTAAGGGTTAAGGGATAAGGGTACCGTTTAGGATTTTAGGGTTAAGGCTTTAGAGTTAGAGGTTCAGAGTTAAGGGTTAAGGGTTTTAGGGTTTTAGCGTAAGGGTTTAGAGTTAGAGGTTTAGGGTTTAAGGTTCAGGGATGAGGGTTTAGGGTTTCGGGTTTATAGGGCTTAGGACGTATAGGGTTTAGGGTTTAGGATATGTAGGGTTTAGAGCTTAGGATTCAGGGTTTAGGCTTCATAGTTCGAGGGTCTATACAACTTTGCTTGGAGGTTGCAGTCTCTGTCTTGGTGTAATGAGTTGCTCCAAAAACAATACAGGACTCTCTAATGGGCTTTTCTAGAGGCTTCTTATGATTTCGAGCAGGGAAAGATTGTGTGAGATTGAACAAGGGTAGTGGAGCAGGGTCTCAGGGCTCACAATTGATCGTACTCCCTTACTGTCCCTAGATAACCATCAAGTACTCCCCAACCCTGCTCCCTTCGGCCTGAACTATATACACTGTTGGCGTTGTTCGGAGCGGGAATGAACCGCAATTCCAAACAAAGGCTGATCAACCTTGGCTTGTTAAAACCTTGGTTTTGTTTCTGCTACCGGCCCTAATTCTTGAGGCTCCTATATTAAGTCTACCTGGAGCATAAGAAACCTACGCTTTTTCGGGCTCCCATACGGCCCCGAAGCCCAAAACCTTAACCGAAACCCTCAAGCCATAACTCATAGAAACCTTACAACTAGACCCTTGCAAACACCTTGCAGGAACCCCTAAAGCCCGCATTCCTACAGTCGCCAAGGAGCCGCCAACAGATCCTCGGCCTGGAAGCGGTTCCGCCTGCGGATGCGCTTAAGGGCTTTCTCGGCTCAGGGTTAATAGGATCGAGGGTTTGTTGATGCGCTGTGACAGGTGCCATAAAACGGCTTCTTGGACTTCGCAGAATTCTAAGCAAGGGTGTGGAGCTCAGGGGTTTTTGGGGTGGTACTGGTAAAAGTGTGAAGGCTAAGGGTTTCAGGGAGATCTTACTTGCATTGGTGATGCCTTGGGCCCCGGGTTTAGGGATTACAGGGTTCTGCGTTATCGGACTTTAAGGTTTAAGGAATAGGGCCTAAAGCGTTTAGGGTGCATGTTGCTGGACTCCTTTTTCACTTTGTAGTCATTAGTTACGCTGTACATAGATTGTGCTTACATTCGTAACTCCTGCCCCTTTTGTGTATAAGGGCTTTGCAGCTTCAGCTTTGCATGGCTTGGGGTGCAGCATGGCTAGCTTCCTGGCCCAAAAGATTATCGCAAACGTCATCCGAATCCTCATCTTCGTCGCCATCTTCGTGAGCATATCGTGTGCGTTAACCCTTAGCCCATCTCTATAGTTATCATCGCCATTCCGGGTCTACAACCTGTCCAGTCTGTCGTGGGGCCGAGGCCTCTTCAGCTTCTGCGCCTGGCTCGTCTTCGGCACCTGACGTTTTCTGACTGACGAACAAAGGGCGTGAGTGGGTAGCAATGAGGGCTTCGAAGTTTTGTGGGTTTACCTACAGTCTCCATTGTAGTCCCTTTTTGGGGTGACCTTATAGGATCCTTAATATATAACTGGTTAAACCAAAAAAAGGAACTACAATGGAGACTATAGGTAGGGTGGATGATTGATTAGGGCTTCGGTTCCATAGTTCTCCTCGCTCTGTGATCTTCGTGGCTGCCTTGACAGGGTCCAGGATTCAAAGTGTTCTGAGGCTTACGGCCTGGGGGCTCGGGGTCTCGGCCTTCGTAAAGTCTTCTATCCCAAAGGGTCCAAGTAATAGTATAGTATATGCTTTGGGGGCCCAAATACCTGCTAAGTACCTACTATAATGGTCCTTGGACCCTTTGGGTATGTTTCGAATCACTTTTGGCATCAAGGGTCGCTTCGGGCGTGCCAGGAAAGAAGGCGCACGGCGACCTCACATAAGCTCAAGGCTCAGCAGCTTACAACAAAAAACCGTAGGCTCTAAACTCCGAGTGCTTGTATAATTCCTACAACTCACCTGAATTTCGAATGTTTTGCGGCTTACCTGCGGTTTCAGGGTTTAGGGGTTCTGGGGGCTGGTTTTTATGGTCTATACCTCGGGATAAGGGATCTAGCTGCCGCACTCCGTAAGCCGTAGGCCCAAGCAGCCAAGGCACCTTATTGCTACAAGGATTTGGCATGCGACTGCTTCCTGAGATCCCGAAGCACAACAAGTTGACCTTCACAGGAACATATTAAGAAACAAGTTCTCTAGGTCACTAGGTATACTACTTATACACAGCTACTACAGTATACCTATACTCTCCATTGTAGTTCCTTTTTTTGGTTTAAACAGTTATATATTAAGGATCCTATAAGGTAACCCCAAAAAGGGACTACAATGGAGACTGTAGGTATGTGTGGGTCAACGCAAAGCCACGAGCAGCAAAGGGAGGCCTTCGCACGGCCGTCTGTCTCCTGGCAGAAAGGTTGGCTGCTGCAAAGTTTGGGTCACACACATGCGGGTTTCCGAAAATAGGGGAACCTAACATAGTACCCTGAATAGTAGGGTCCTTTTAACAATAAGGACCCCCCAAAACAAGGTACCCCTATCTACGGAAACTCCCAAATGTCCCATAGTCCCATGGGCCCGACAAGCTAGAAAGCCTAAAGCCGAAACCCAAAAAAACCTTGGCATTGAACCGTCAAGCTCGGTCTTTGCTGCAAGAAATACATGCAACGTCATCGTCTCATCTCCGGATGTGAACGATCATCTCAGGGTATGCTTGCGCGCCATCGAAGATCACGAGCTCCCGGTGGACCTGTGTTGCACCATTGCCGGACGGCGTGCCTGGAGAAGCGATCACAGAATGACAGCGACCTTTCGATGTGTCCTTCGGATCGCGCAGCGGCTCCACCTTAACTTGGGGCAGAGGGCCTCTTGCATAGTGGGGCTCTCCGAGAATCAGGCGCGTGATGATGAAACAGCCTTCGGCTTGTCTGCCTGCGCCGGAGTACTGGAAGGCCTTACACGCCTGGTCCGTGAAGTACACTCCCTGGCCGTAGAGACCTCTTTCCCGCGCCAAGCGCTCGTCGAAGCCGAAGTTGGCAATGAGGTCAACCTTGTCTGGCGTAGTACCGTGGAGCACCAAGACCTCATTCACCGTGGGGTCCAGCCTGGCCCACTTGCAGGCGGAGAAACTGCTGGTGACTTCTGGAACACGCCAGCCTTCCAGTTCCTTCTTCACCTGCTCCTTGCGGAATTCGCAGCTCTTCCAAAGTCGGATGTTGTGGATTTGCTCAAGCCCCGTGATGGTGAGACTGCGAGCAATGTTGCAATCGCCACGATGGTCAGCAGGGCAGGCCGAAACGAGGGCTTTCTGCAGAGTAGCAAACAATCCGGCCTCAAGCGGAACCTCTGCACGCACATTCATGTCCAACTGGCGGCTCATTCGCCATGGCTCCAACATAACCATTCGTTCTTCATGCTGCACCTCAAAGGCCTCCAAGTCACAAATTCGCTGCTTCAAAACGGCCACCGTCGCCTGACAAGATTTCCAAGACTCAACTTGTTGCTCCAATTCTACCACCCTGGCTGCCAACTCAGATTTCTCATCTACGTGAGCCTGAATCTCCCGCTGCAGACTCCTCTGAAGATTCTGGAACAATTCTGGGACGACAGGTGGCTCGAGCCTTTGTGTCCTTCTGATCTCTCGTGTTCGCCCGGTGTCCAGGTTGCGCTGAAGCATATGGTAACAATCGATGGCATAGGTGTAGCCGTTCGTCGAAACGCAGAACGTGCCATCGTCATCGTCTTCAGCATCCTCCCAGCCTTTCACCCAACGATTCTCGAGTTCACTCTGCATCTCGCAACTGACAGGCTGCCAGTCTGTCGACAGAAACTCCCAAACCACCTCCACAGACAAGTCGGTATCGGGCTCTGTCGAAATATTCAACTTGTCGTCGACATCGCCATCATGTGGCACCTTCCAGCCGAGAAGTGGCAACGACAAGGCCTGGGGTTGCGACTCGTTGAAAGCCCATACCGTCTGGTCATCCAAGGAAGCTCCAAAACGCCAGCCTTCTTGGCCCGCAGCCCCAGGCTTGTCCCAATAGTAAATCAAGACTGTCGAGTCTGAAGCTTGCTGGCGGAGCTTCCGGTAGACGGGCTTTCCGTGATTCCATGCCGATAAGATGTATGACCCTCGGATCGTGCAGCTGACTGCAGCACTGCTGCAGCCTGATACATACACGATAGGCTCAACCTGTTCAACCACGTCATAGGCAGACATCGGCTTGTCGACAGGATTGTGGCTCGGCAGACCCACGGGATGTCGATCCTTCTTCGGCTCAAGATTCATGAGGATGTTCAGCTGGTTGTCGTCGACGATACCGGCACTGGAAAAAACCTCCCAGCCAGAAGCAGGAGGTAAGTTGCTCCCACCTGTTGCCTCGTTGTACGCGTAGACGGTGTCAGCTCCTAATTCGGGGCTGAACCACCAGCCCTCGTTCCGGGCATCATCCCTCCCGTCCCAGTAGTAGATGAGTACCGTGATGTCGGAAGCATCCTGGCGATCCTTTCGGTACACCGGCTTCCCGTGGTGCCACTCACTTGTGGTGTAAGTTCCCTGAATAGTTTGGTTAATTGAAGCATCTGTGGCACCAGACACGTGAAGGACGAGCAAATACGGGGGTGTTGTCATGTCTTCTTTCTGACGTTCTCGCAGAGAAGCAGCATGACGGACTCGCAAATGTTTCTCCAAGTTTCCACTGTTGAAAACGTTTTGGCACAACCTGCATTGAAAGGGATTGCTCCTTCGTCCCGGATCATCTACGAACTTCACACCCAAGCGATTCGCCAAGGCTTCACACGAGGTGCTGAGTTCGTACCTGCCACCAGGCCGTACAAAATAGCCCCAGCTTTTCCAACAATCAGTGCAGTATGTCTGCTGGCGATTCAAGACAGCATTACATCTGCAACACCGGGAGGAGCTGGTCATGGCTGCTTCGGCAGCACAAGGGTGTTACATGGTGGACCTGCGAGTCGGGTCAATATGTGTCGTTGCCCTGAAGTCATGGATTAAGGGTTTGGTTCCTGGCCACTTGGTATACTGATTACTTGCCCAAGATCAAGTCTGTTAGAGGTCACTTGCAAGCAAGCTTGCCTGCTTGGGTCCTTCCAAGTTCGCGTTGCACATGTCGGATCTGCAGGTTCAAGACTGAGAGCGCCCCTCCCCGGACCAACAAAGTCTGGAATCCACATGATCGAAACGGAAATCTGAAGCACATGTTCCGAAAGCATCAACACCCTCAAGAAGACCAAGCTTGAATTCAACCCTCTTGTAAGCCAAACCAGGCACTAGTCTCAAAGATTTCGAAAATCAATTCCTCAAACATTGGAGGCAGTTGAAGGATCTTGGCAGCTCTGGCAAATTCATGCTTCCGTTGGGTACTTCTGCCTTTGTCCGTAGTTTGCACCCGCAATCACTTAAACCCCAAACCCTAAAGAACTGACAGCCGCCTACTTTCCGGAACTTGTTTGATCCACGCCGCTCATACGGCGTAATTAACCCGACACAACACATCGACTTGAAGGATGATGGTCAGGGGTCAGGTGTATACTCCTAAGTTGCGCTCCTAAGTCTCATTGCAGGGCAAAGGCGTAAGTGAAGATAGATACACATATTCTATATATATATATATATATACATACACACACACACACACACGTTTATAGCCTTCCTGGCGACCTGACTTGCAGAAGTCTACGATGCCAGTGTCCTGAAACAAAACCCCAAAACTCAAGACCTTTAGGGTAGTGCTACAAGTACCATAGCTTCGGAAGTCCATGCTCGCCAACATCCCGCCAATACCAAAGGAGCCCGCAAGTCCGGCGACCTGTGGTGCGGCATCTTCCTGGCTTCGCGCCTCAAAGGGCGGAGCAGCATACGGGGGGGTTGTCAAAATTAGGGTCCCCTTTGGGGTACCCTAAATAACAGGTGCTGTATTATATTAGGGACCCAAAAAGGGACCATAATTTTGACAACTACCCATGGGCTTTGGGGCTCAGGGCCTGTAGGGCTTGGAGATTGAGCTGCTTTGGGTTTAGGGTTTTTGGGCTTTGCCACGGGGATTGGAGTCCAAGGTCTTTGGGCTCGAGGTTCATCCTTTTGGGAGTCTAGGGCCTCGGGATGATAAGTCTTGTAGGATGTGAGGTTTCAGGGTCGAGGGTTGAGGGCTTGGGGATGAAACGCATCTTGAAGGTAGTCGTGTTAAGGCTTTCTGGCGGTTGAGAGTTCTCGGGGCTAAGGTGATTGGCTTTGTGGTTTGGGGTTGGGACTTATATAGGAGCTTCTACGAGTGCTGAGGTAGGGGATTCGATGTCAAAACTCTCCGGGTTTAAGAACAGGACGAAAAGTGCCTTGCAATGCCTTGCTCGGGGTGTCCTCTTGTGCAAGCGGGGCTTGTTCGACGTCCTGCATTCATTCATGGAACGCTGACCATCTGTTGCATAATCTGCAGCCGCTATTGCTGAGACTCGTACTACTACGACAATGATCTTATGTACTGCTCTGGTAGCCACTTACCCCAGCCCCCGAATCTATGATACACCCTAGCAGTATTAGGAGCGTAAAGCCTCCAATGCTTCTGATCGTGGGTTATGGGATCAAGCAAAACCCGAACGGCCCTCTTATAAGGATGTAACCACTGCAACCTAGACCCCCCAAAATAATGGCCCAACACCTATAAAAGGCTACTATTCTACATACTTTTGGGGTTCAGGAAGTGTCGAAGCCTTGATACCTGAAAACCGTATTCTAATTTGTGAGCCGCCTATCAACTTGCATGTATCACTGCACGCTGATCACTGCACGCTGCACCGGTCGACCGACACCAGGTGAACAAGGGCTCAATATGACAGCACGTCACTCCCATGAAGGAGTGTTAAGGGTTTAGAGTTTATATTTTCAGGGGTTTACCTAGGTAGCCCCGAAGTTATGTTGACTTATAAGTCCATAGAACTCAACATAACTCAACATAACTCAACATAACTCCACAAGTCCAAATAACTTCGACCCTTTTTTTAAGGAAGTTATGTTGAGTTATCTTGAAATCGGCTGACGACGAAAAACGTTATGTGGAGTTATTAGGAGTTGTGTATTTTCGTTGTTTCAAAGCTTTTTTAAAGTTATTTGGAGTTATTTATATAACATATATGAACTTTGTGCTGCCTTACATAGTTTTGGCTCAAGCAAAGCGTTTTTCACGTGCGACATCCAAGATGTCGCAAGTCTTGAATCACTTGAAGGCAGCTCAAGGCTTCCTACGGCAGACGATGGCACTGCCGAATTTTGCACTTCTGCAGGGACAGCAGGGTCGTGTGCTTGAAACCATGCTCGGCAAGAGCTCGTCGATGTCGACAGAGGTCGCGAGCCAGATTCTAGCAGAGCTGGACGATGCGTGCTGGGGTATGGAGACCGCGGGGAGGATGAAGGAGATGATTTCAAATATGGTCCAGGAAAAGACCGTTCCGGCCGCGACTGCTGCACGGAAGACTTTGCAAGACTTTACGAACTTCCCGCTGTACATGACGGAAGATCAGTGGCAAGCCTTGCAGAGGCAGCCTTCGGCGGCCGAAGTCCTAGGCCTTCTAGCCCCGATGCTTGCAGAGTTAGGCCTTCGGAGTCCGACCGAGGGCACCTGTGCAGCTGTGTGGATGTTCGGTTACATGGTACGGCAGGAGGCAGTGCCTGATCAAACGATGTTCACGAAGGACTTTCCTGAGTTCAAGGCTCGCTTCAGGAGAGGCCTGCAGGGCAAAGGCGACCCGGTGGATTGGCTGCCGAGCCTTCCGGCGGTGATGCAAGATCTCCCGGCAGCACTCCGTGCTCGGATCTTCAGCAACAAGCCGGCGGCGAAGCCCAAAGTAGATCTGGAGAAGCTGAATGCCCTCACGGTGCAGTACAAAAAGCGGCGATACCCATCGAGCAACGACATAGTGGTGGAGCAGCCAGAGCAGAGCTTGCATCGCTTCGCCTCTTCGGCTAGTGCCGTTATGGATGCTGTGGCTAGGAAGCTGGACGATATCAAGCCGGCGGAGGCAAGTGGAGGTGCAAAGGCAAGTGGAGATGCCAAGGCAAGTGGAGATGCTATGCCCAGCTGTCTCCCGCTGGAAGATCAGCCGCCAGCCCGGCTTCTTGCGTTGGAGGACGTGAAGATAGAAAAGAAGTCTGAGTGCAGCGAAGGCCCGAGTGTCGCTGCAGAACTCAGGGCACTAGCAGGCAAACGGAAGCAGGAGCCGCCAGCCAGTGCGGAGAGTACCGTGAAACGGAAGCCTGCGGCAGCAGTAAGGCAGAGACCGGCAGCAGCAGAGTTAATGCTAGTGCCGGCTCCACTGTCAGAGCCAGAAGCAAAGGCAGTGCCGCGTCCTAAGTGTAAGCCTGCAGTGCTTCGGAAACCCTCAGCAGCCCCTGCGGTGCTTCGGAAGCCCTCAGCAGCACCCACGGTGCTTCGCAAGCCTGCGGCAGCCCCTGCGGAGCTGACAGCCTCTGCGGGACAGAAGCGGAAGGACATTGCGGGATACACGATGGAGGAACGGCTGCTTGCCCGGCCCAACGGCTGCGGCCGTTGCCGGTGGATTGCCGGATGCACTCCCTCGTGTTTCCGGGCGTGAGCGGGGCAGCGGTCACGGCAAGCATGCAATATTCCCGGCTGCACTCGGTCTTCCATTTATATATAGCCGAGGGATCATGCATGGCAACGATTTTCCCGAACCTCGGTAGGCGTAGAATATTAGCGCTCACACCCGGAGTTTTGCAGTGGCCCGCAACAAGTGTTTGCACATTCACGTCGGCATGAGCCAGCCTGTCCTGCTGCATGTTTGCAGATGTGCTTAAGTTTTTGTATATATAGCCGCGAGGCTCAAGAGGGGCAGGCTTTCCGGGCTGCAGAAGAGCCCCTGCCGTGAAGGCGAGACTGGGGTTTCCTTTCGGGTTTGGGGTTTAAGAGTGCCTGCATGTGTGCCTGCAGGTTGACAAGGGTGCCTCCCACGTGAAGGCGGGCGGGAGCGACAAAGACCAGAGAGAGAGAGAGTATAATATAATATAATATAATATAATATAATATAGTATAGTATAATATAATATAATATAATATAATATAATATAATATAATATAATATAATATAATATAATATAATATAATATAATATAATATATATATATATATATATGGAGATGTGCGGCTTCGGTCGCCATCTGCTATAGAAGGCAGACGTGTGGCTTCGGTCACCGTTTGCACTCGAATGACGGCAGATGTGCGGCTTCGGTCGCCGTCTGGCCTGAGAGACGTGTGGCTCCGGTCACCGTCTTCGGAGACGGGATGCAGATGTGTGGCTCCGGTCACCGTCTGCAGAGATGGCAGAGTTGTGGCTCCGGTCACCTCTGCAGAGATGGGATGCAGACGTGTGGCTCCGGTCACCGTGTGCAGTCATGCACCGTGTGGCTACGGTCACCGTGCAAAAGGAGAGAGAGAGAGAGAGAGAGAGAGAGAGAGAGAGAGAGAGAGAGAGAGATATATATATATATATATACATATAGTTTTTCATGTAGAGAAATATAAGAATTTTAAATATTATATAGATATATGTCCTGGCAGGTCATGGGCCGACGAAGTGGAAAGAAGGACGAGGAGCGAGGCCGCCACCGTTCCCGCTCAAGCAGCCCGGACCGTCGACCCAAGCCCCGTCGCAGACGTCGCAGCCCAAGTAGCGACTCGCAGTCGAGCTCCTCCCACGGGGCAGCAGCGACGGAGAGGGAGAGAGCTGAAAGAGTTGACGCCATGCGAGAAGCGGCGGAGAAGCACCAGGCGGAGGAGACCGCACGACGTGCAGCGGAGGCCGCGGCGGCAGCAGCGGCGATGGCAAAGGCAGCAGCAGGAGTGCCGGAGCCCGTTCTCCCTCCCTCAAGTGAGGCCCGAGCAAGGAACGAGGCGAAGGCTGAAGCCTTGCGGGAGCACCTCCTGAGAGCCGAGGACCGGGACAGAGAGCCGTCTCCGACTCTGGGCAAGCACAGGCGAGGTCACCAGAGGGGAGGTGGAAGAGCACGAGAGGAGCCGCAGCCCAAGCAAGCCAGCCACGGTGCGGAGCATGTCAGTAATGACGGCAAAGGCACCAAGGGTGCGGCCTCCCCGGAACCGGGCTCGCCGCACATATCAATGCCGGCGTTGTGGCACGTACATAGCGCCAACGAGGCATGGGTTCAAGAACCATCGTCGCTCCGCCGCATGCCTCGCCTACCGTCAGTGGCACGACGGGCGGCGTCCCTGGAGCAGCTGTCTCAAGCACGGAGAATGGGAGCACCAGGAGTGGCTGGCGGGTAATGGAGGAGCGGACACGGAGACTTCTGAGGATCTCCGCCGCGAGATCGAGAAGGAGGCGGGGCCGAAAGAGAAGAAGAAGCCAGCCCCGCCTCCACCGATCATCGATCTCCGCCCTCTGGCCAAGCGTGACCCGCGGGATCCACCCCCAGGCGGATCGGGAGGCGGATCGGGATCGCGGGGCGGTGGCGGATTGGACCAGCCTCTGGGAGTCGACACTCCGAGCTGTGCTGTGAGGCAGCACTCCGGAGCAAGCACCCTGCAGCCCCTTGAGCTCCCCGCCTAGTCTTGATGGGTTGTAGCTCAGGGCTGCTGTAGAGTAGCCGAGCCGGCCTGTAGCTCCCTGCGAAGCCCTGCATCTGCAATCGCCTCAAAGAGCCCTAACATAAACCCTAAACCTGAAACCCATATATATATATATATATATATATATAGACACTAAACCCTAAACCCAAGGAAAAATTCAGATGCAGGGTGACTCCAGGTCGTAGCTGACTTCGCAGGGCCTCGACAGGAAGATCTGCTAAGCCAAACAGGAAGCACCCCCGGAAACACTCAACCCTAAACCCTAAACCCTAAACCCCGGAAGCCCTCGGCCCCAGTACAAACCCAGGACCCGGCATGAAGAAATAAAGATAAGATCATATAGGGAGCCCCATGGTTGAGTGCTTTAGGTTTTTTCTAAAGCTGAGTGCTTCTAAAACTCTCGCCCGGATCTGTCGAAGCCCAGTCTTAAGTCGTAGAGTGGCCAGACGGCGAAGCGGAGCACTGCGAGCTGGAACTCAGAGAAGAAAAGGGTGGAGCTTTTTTTTCGACAGGGATTCTGTAACTATACAAACATGTGCAAGCAGGTTGGTGTAGCCGTGATGTTTCAAGACAGTGCCCTCTAGTATAGAGTCCATTTTGGGAAGCAGCTGCAGACCTTGGGCCTCGGCATCGGCAAGGCCATATATATATATATATATATATATATATAGACATGTCTACTCTCTCTCTCTCTCTCTCTCTCTCTCTATATATATATATATATATATACATATACATCGCGAAAGCCGCAGAATCCCCAACCGTGTGGCACAGGTTGGGCTCGGCAGAGATGGCGAAGCAATGCTTTTCTCGCGGTGAGCTTTGTGCACTGCAGCAGTCTCTGCTGCAGAGTTCGCTTCCCCCTCCTGGGGATTGGCTGGACTTTGAGGCGGAGGCGGTGCGAGAAGCACTCTACTGGGCGATGAAGAGTGCTGATGAGAATCGCGACAAGTCCGCTCGCGTCATAGCAGCACTGTGTCTCTTAAGATTCCAGTGGGAGGACCTTCTTAAGGAAACCGGAGCGGATCATGGCCAAATGTACAACGGATACAGCTATGTGCCGGCAGAGCCTGAGTATCCGCTGCTCACAGAGCAGGAGCGGGTCAGGGCGCTCACGGCGGAGTGGAGCCACAGCCGAGTCGACCAGCAGGTTCGCGAGTTGCGACATGCTCTGAGAATTATCCCCGCTTATTTCGGTTCCAACTTGAACCGAGAGTGGGAGAGCTACTTCGAAGCTGCTACGGAGCAGCTTCAGATCACGATGATGCTGCTGGAAATCGTGCACAACAGAGACTATAGACTGCTTGAAGGCCTCGAAATGGAGGAGAAGAGTTAGTGCTCCTGCTAGCTCTCCGGAGAGACTCCTTCTGCTGATCTTGGCCTTGCAAAACGTCCGGCCGGAGGCGTAGGTGATCGTAGGTGTTTGTAGGTGGTCACTCTGGGCCACCTGGCTAAGCAGGTGGCGTAGGTGGCGTAGGTGGTCTTATTCCCTTACCTTTCCATGGATCTGGAGGCGTAGGTGGTGTAGGTGGCCTGCTTTTCCTTACTTCTCAGGTCGGGCCAGGCGTAGGTGGTGTAGGTGGCGACCCTGGCTTTAGGCCTTCAACATGGGGGCCTGGCGTAGGTGATTGTAGGTGGTACTCTGCGGCTAAGCTGCCGGCAGGAGCTTTTCTGGAATCGCTGCTGTCTGTTTCTTTGTGGATTTAGGAAGCAGAAGTAGAGCTGCAGACTCGTGATTTCTTGGCCTCCGCAGCTACCTACTTTCAGCTTCTAGTTTGCCCCTCTCCTCCTAGCTTGCCCAGACCGCAGCCATGGTTGCCACCTTCGAGGACGCTCAAGGCGAAAGCCTCGAAAGCCAGACCCAGCCCTTGCAGGACACGGCAGCGGAGCCGCAAGCTTGTGTACTCTGCCAGAAGACCTTCGCGGCCCAAGACCTGACCGGGCGGTGGACAAGCAAGAAGTGCAAGACCTGTGCCGCTCTGGAGATGAAGTTGTGGCGGCAGCTCGGGTCCTTCGAGCCATGGAAGAATACCACCGCGGCAGAGAAGGCGGAGTTCTACAAGGGCTCAGGCGACTACAAAGACTGGCCGACGCTCGAAGCTCGTCTCACGGACGTCCTCACGTCCCGTGCCGTTCGCTTCCAGAAGGAGTGTGAGAAAGGTGAGTACTTGCCGGCTACGGTGTACTTGGCGAAGGGCTTTACCCAAGAGCACATCGACAGTTGCGATGATCGCCGCGAGCATCCCCACCTCGGCGAGACTATCAGAATCCCGATTCAGTCTCGCAGCACCGGCGAGATCAGGGAGTCGATTCAGGAGGAGATCAACAAGAGGGTCAAGGACGTTCGCAAGAAGAAGGGGGACCCGACCACAAAAGACTGGGACCTACCGTCGCACACCTCCAAGGAGAGTCAGACAGCAAAAGCGGAGACAGCCGCCAAGAAAGCGGCGGTGAAGGCGAAGAAGCAAGCTGTAGCCGTGGCACAGTCCTCCTTGGCCTCGGTAACCTCACTGTGGTGCTCCGTCAGCACCTGGGAAGGGAAGGAGACCGACCCGGAGCTGCTCGCCAAGCTGAAGGACCTGAAGTGCAAGCTGGGCACGTGGAAGCTTTCGGCCGAGCAGGTCCTCGCGAAGAAGGACACCGAGGAGGTTGTCCCCCTTGCCTTTTCCAAGAGCGACCTGAAGACCTTGAGCAAGGAAGTCCAGGACGTGCTGGGGGACTGCAAGCAGGCCCAGAAGGAGAAGACCAGGTTGAAAAAGGCCGCAAAGGAAGCGAAGCCGGCAGCGACGGAGGCAGAGAACCCGCCTGCCCCAAAGAGACGCAGGGTCAACAAGGGCAGCTGAGCCGTCGCCGAAGTAGGAGGTTTCACGTGATCCTCCGCCCAGGTAGCATGAATCACCGCACGCAGGCATGCATCTTGCAAGGCCCTAGTTTTTTAGCAGCAGGTAGTTTTTTCGTCTAGCTTTCTATAATTCGATGCAATCTAATTCAAGACAACGAGAACAGATGCAGACCACTGAGGACGAAACAAGCAAGGAGTTGCGAAGACCATGGTCAGAAGCGTCGTTGTGCACAGCTTGACTCTTTCTGCAGCCAGTTCTGCTCCAGACCCTGTGTAGCCAGCCTCGCCCCTGCAGTGCATTGTACAGTATGCGGCAGCGTCAGGCTTGTCTGTACAACGCATAATGTAATATCTGTCCAGAATATTCGAACTGGCAGGCGAGCCCCGACACCACGAGGCGTTCGTTGAGAGAACGTTCGCGGTCCCCCAGGGCGACGTTCGAATGGCGCTGGTGTTGGAAGAAAAGCCTCGACCTGGGCGGTGCCGTCGTGTGGTGGTGGAAGTGGTTCAAGTATCCATTGGCCCGGGACCACACTTCGGCAGAAGCCAGCGAGCCGGCCGCGGCATCGTCGCGGGGCACGAAGCGGAGGTGCGAGAGGTCTGAGTCAGAGGACTCCGAGCAGTAGCTGCCAGTTTTTGCAATTGCTGTGCATTCGCGGCATGTCGCATGTCACAGCAGATGCACTGTATAGAGAGTCTGCTCAAATCGAATTTGCTTTCGCCACTGCCGTGGGACTGCATGCCCGTGAAAAGCGTGAGCCCTTCACAGCTGGAAGTAGTGCAAGCTTCGGCCTTCTTCTAATAAGCAGCCCGATACAGATCCCCGTCAGGGCTATATGCGGCCGTATTAGTTGGAAGCTGTGAGCTGGAGGGCAGTAGTGCTTGCCCTGTGTCTGTACGGCATCATGTCTATACTTTCTTGACAGGGAACCTATATATGTGGCTGCGTTGGTTCAAATACATGCAGGGAAATCCTTTAGGGCAGACCGCATCCCTCCCCGTACTGTCCGCGGCTGAAGGCCATGTCGAAGCAAGCTCGTGCGGTGCTCCAGGACGAAGGTCGTGCGGTGGACCTCTACTTCGGGAAAAACAAGGTAGGGTTCCATGGAGATTTCTTTCTACACCCGAAACCCTACTAGACCCTATCCCTAAACTTGCTGCATGAATATAAGATCTCCAGGCCCAGATGAGAATGATGACACTGAAGCATGCTTTCGCTTTGTCTGCGAATGCAACAGTCTGCGAGCACGTCGCCCTGCACGGTTGGGTTCACAAGGGCCTAGAGCCTGATGGACGTTTCCTGGACGCTCAAGCCCTGGTCCAAGGCAGAGTCGTGCAGTTGAGGAACTGCAAGCGAAGCCGCCACTGCAGCCCCAAGTCGCGGAAGACACGCAGGCTCGGTGACAGCAGCTCCCCTGCAGACTCCAAGCAGCCCTCGGACACACCAGGGAAACTTTTGCGGAAGGAAGAGATGGCCATGCTAACACAGCGAAGTGTCAGCGACCAGCTCAACTGAGTTAGTACTTGTGTACAGAGCAAACGTGGTTTGACCCACGATCGATCGCAATAACAGAGGAAAAAAAAAGCTTTGCTGCTCTTTGCAAGTGTTCCACATCACGATAATAATAATAATAACTTGACCGCGTCTGAATGCTGCATACCTGCCTCCGGAGAACCAACTCAGCTCAAGAGGATGTAGCGTCCTGTTGCCTGCCGCCCATGGAAACCTCGAGGAAACGGAAGCGAGACGAGCTGCTTTGTCTTCCGAGCAGGTCTGAGTTCATTGAGCGGCTGCAGAGTATACGTGGGCTTACCGATGCCCACATCGAGAAAATTACAGTTGGCCTGGGCATGCCTGCAATCAAGCACGACACCGGCCTGAAGTATGGCAGAGAAAAAGGATGCCTTCGGGACCTTCTGCTGCCAGCAGCGAAGGGAGACCCGATAAGGATCCCTGTCATGAGCCTAGCTGCGTCATTGACTCGGAAGTGCCAGGCGAACAAAGCATTCGCAGACATTTTGTCTGCGGCTGTAAAAACGGCACCTGACGGCACCCTGGATGCCCTGGTGTATGTCGACGAAGCCGTCCCAGGCAACATTGTCCAACCAGACAACCGCAGAAAAGCGTACCTCATGTACGTTAGCTTCCTGCAGTTGGCCACGACGTTGCAGGCAGAGTACTCATGGACGACGGTGGGGTGCGTCAGGCATTCTCTAGTAAATGCAGCAGCTGGAGGCTTGGCCGGCGTCATGTGCGAATTCGTTGGCCGCCTGCAAGAGGAGCTCCAGGGCTTCGCAATCCAGGACTGCACGGGCTCGCCCGTTTTGGTGCGAGCCCAGAAGTTTTGGCTGCTCGCAGATGAAGCTGCTTTGAGAGGGACCATGGCGGCTAAAGGTTCTTCCGGGGTGCGGCCCTGCATAAAGTGCAGGAATGCTTGCAACGTCGGCTACAGCATGGACTCCTTGCATGCGATAACAGAGCCAGATTTTGGGGTCTTTCGCCCCTTGCATGTCGAAAAATTAAAGGAATACCTGCAACACCTGAGCCAGCTTCCCAACCAAGCCCAGCTGGAGCGAGCCCAAACCCTGCTTGGCTGGCGATACGTGCCGCAGAGTCTCCCCTGCCGGCAACCCGACTTGATCCCTCCACAGCGGGTTCTCTACGACGGGCAACATTGCTTCTATGTGAACGGTATAGTGAACGTGGAGCTGGGACTCTTCCTGGATGCAGCGCTAGAAGCGGGTGCTCTTGAGAAAACAGCAGACCTGGCGGATGCCTTGGCAAAACATGCTTGGCAGGGTCCAGATCTGAGGGTGGCGAGACTGCTCGGTTCCAAACTCTTGCAATCCGGTGGGGAATATCGCGGCAAGGCCTCCGAAACAATGTCGGTCTTGCCTTTGGTCGTTTTCTTTGCCGAGAGAGTGCTGGCTCCTTGCGAGTTGCTGAGGGACAACGTTCGATCACTGCAGCTACTCTGCCGAATTTGTAATTATGTGCGTTTCCTGAAGCAGTCCCGGGACAAAGCGGCGGCCCGGGACATGCTCCAGCTGCAAAAGAAGCACCTTGAACTTTACGAGAAGTGCTACGGGACGGACAAAGTGAGACCGAAGCACCACTATGCGATGCACTTACCTTCCCAACTTGAGGAAAGCCATGTTCTGGCTGATTGCTTCCCCACTGAGAGGCGAAACAATCTCTTCAAGCAGGATGTGGCACCCAGAATGATGAAACTAACAGGTTTCGAACAAGCTGCCTTGCTGCGACTTGCAAGGACGGATGCCCAAATGCAAACGTCCTTCAGTTTGCAGCCAGCCTTGGAGAACCCAAGACCTGATGCAGCTCTGGCACTGCAGCTTGGCGTGGCCAAGGCCCTCTGCTCCAGGCGCCTGTTGTGCAGCAGCGGTGCTATTGAAGCAAAAAAGATCGTGTACATCTTGGCTCCCACCCTGGCGGTCAATGTGAGATGCTGGGTCCAGCTCAAAAATGACTGTTTCGGGCTTTGCCATAAGATGCACACGGTAAATGATTCCATTTCGTGGCTTTCTCAATGCAACAGTGTGTGGACAACGACGGAAGAGCACGTGTTAGTACCCTGCAAGTTCATCTTGCATACCTGTCGCGTGTCTTGGTCCCTTCAAGAAGGGACCAAAGTCACTTTGTTGCATTAATTATACAGAAATTATACTCGCTAAATCTGGCGAATGCCGAAAAAAGGTGCGATTCAGCAAAAGAATGTTTTTTGAGACTGCAAAAAGTTATTACGACTTATTCGGACCTGCAAGATAACTCAACATAACTCAACATAACTCAACATAACTTCGGGGCTACCTAGGTAGGGGTTTAGGATTAAGACTATAGGGGTAGAGCTATGTACAAGGGTGAGGGGTTGCGGGTCAGAGGTCGAGGCTTGAAGTTCGGACCGTCTTTGGCTTCCACAAGCCCTGAGCACCCAGAATATGCCAGCACGATTTTTGCGGCAGGTACACATGCAACCGTCCGCGGACCTCACAAGGACAGGCATTCAAACGTTGGCCTCGGCTAAAAGATGTCTCATTTCCGGATATGAACGATCATCTCGGGATACGCCTGGGCGCCATCAAAGATCACGAGCTCCCGGTGGACTTGCTTTGCACCGTTGCCGGACGGCGTGCCTGGGGAGGCGATCACGGAATGACAGCGACCTTTCGATGGGTCCTTTGCATCCCGCAGCGGCTCCACCTTAAGTTGCGACAGGGGGCCTTTTGCATAGTGCGGTTCGCCAAGTATCAGGCGTGTAATGATGAAGCAGCCATTTCCTTGCTTGCTGGCGCCAGAGTACTGAAAGGCCTTGCATGTCTGGTCTGTGAAGTAGACTCCTTGGCCGTAGAGCCCTCTTTCTCGTGCCAGACGCTCGTCGAAACCGAAGTTGGCGATGAGGTCGACGTTGTCTGGCACGGTACCGTGCAGCACTAGGACCTCATTCACAGTGGGGTCCAGCTTGGCCCACTGACAGCAGGAGAAACTGCTGGAGACCTGTGCACTGGTTTGGCCTTCGAGCTCCTTCTTTACCTGCTCTTTACGGAACTCGTAGCTCTTCCAAAGTCGAATATTCTGGATTTGCTCAAGCCTCGTGATGGTGAGGCTACGGCCAGCATTGCACTCGCCATGATGACCAGCAGGGCAGGCAGAAACCAGGGATTTTTGCAAAGCAGAGAAAAGCCCGTCTTCAGAGTGGACCTCAACCCTCACCGACATGTCCAACTGGCGACTCATGCGCCACGGCTCCTGCAAAGTCATGAGAACAGTATGCTCTGCTCGCGTCTTGCTGGCCTTGAGCATCAGAAGCTCTGCTTCCAAATCTGCCACCTTGCTTGTCAACATTGCATTCTCATCCACATGCCGTCTGATCTCCTTGTTCAAGCCCTCAGCCCGTGGCGAAGCTGCCGCGTTGCACCTCTGTTGTCTCCTGATGGGCCGTCTGCGGTTAGTCTTCACATTCCACTGAACCATGCAGGAGCAATCGATGCGATAGGTGTAGCCATTTGCCTTGACATGAAAGGTGTCCGAACCATTATCTCCTTTCCATCCTCTGGCCCAGCGATCCTCAAGCTCCCTCTGCATCTCGTAGCTCATTGGCTGCCAGTCCTCTCTGCTGCCAACCTCGCTGGACAAGAACTCCCAAACACCGTCGGTAGACTTCTCTGGCTGTGGGTCTAAGGAGACTTTCAGCTCGCTGTCGACGTGCCCATCCCATGGCACTTTCCAGCCGGAGACAGGAGGCGAGCTGCTCCCAGCTGCTGTCTGACAGTGCGCCCAAACCTGGTCGGACCCGACTTCGGGAGAGAACCACCAGCCTTGGAAGCTGGGGTCGTCCCTCCCGTCCCAGTAGAAGATGAGTACCGTGACTTCGGAAGTATCGTGGCTAACCTTTTTGAAGACCGGGCTGCCGTGGTTCCACTTACTTTGGGTGTACGTTCCCTTCAGGATTCGACTGACTGTGGCACTCTGCGCGCAACCAGACACATGAACGACCAGTGGCGGACGGGCGTGGGTCTTAGTCGGCAAGCGAAAAAAGGCGGGGCGGGAAGGAAGGTGGGCGAGAGCGTCGTCTAGCAGGCTAATAATTGGAGGGTCTGCCAGCTTGCGTTTTTGTTGGCTAGCCCCATGCTCCTTCAGCAAGTGTGTGTCCAATGTTCCTCGGTTAAAAACCCTGTCACACAATGTGCACTTGAACGGGTTGCTCTTCTGCCTATGGCTGGCATCATCGTTGATTTCCACGCCCAGTCTGTTTGCCAACTCTTCGCATGAGCTGCTCAACTCATACTCGCAGCCAGGCTTCACGTAACGACCCCACGCCTTCCAGCAATTTTCACAGTAGATCTTCGTCGGTTCTGAGCTGCTCGCAGTGAATTGTTGTCGAAGCCAGGTACTCATGGGCTGCCAAAGCTTCAGGACATTACTCCATTCCTCTGTTGCATCCTTGATCCAGAACCACCACCCCTTGTTCCATAAAGCCGTAGAGCCAGCCCTTGTGCCCCTGCCGCATCTACAGCAACAGGGATCAGAGCCCATGGCGGATTGACGACAGAACTGTCGACGAAGGCGAGACACTTGCTGCACAGTCTGTTTATACGACACAAGATCTCCGCAAAGTGCCCATGAAATGAGAGCAGGTTGGGCGTTTATGCCGTTCAAAGTACCTAAAGCAGAAATCCCACCCCTGAAACCCATGAGCACGTAGTGAGACACTGCCTTCCTTCACGGAGCCGAAGCAAAGGACCGTCCGATTCGATTGCAGAACCGGGACGAAGGCAGGCTTGACTCGGAGTGACTTGACAAAGCTACATGCCGACTCAAAGAAATTTAGTCTACAGCGTGCCTCCGCTCTAAACTAATCATCCTGGCTTGAGGAGGCCATGGACAACCAATGAATCGTCAAGATCTTTCAAGAGTACAGGAAGCCCACAGAAACCTAGAGCTTTCCTTTGCACACTGGCCTCCTGGGATGTGATCAGCGCCACGGTCGCCGACCAGATCGCTTCACTCCACCACCAGCCTTCTGCGGCCTCGGGGCAAAGAGGTAAGGGGGTTCTGCGTGGAGGGCTCCGGGGTTCGATTAGGGCTTTGCGGTGCGAGGGTGAATGAGGATCAGGATTTGCAAATGTACGGATTGAAGGTTTATAAGGGGCTGTGGTACCGGGTCACCAGAAAGAATACGACGTGCCCACGCACACACACACACACACACACACACACACACACACACACACACACACACACACACACACACACACACACACACACACACACACACACACACACACACACACACACACACACACACACACACACACACACACACACACACACACACACACACACACACACACACACACACTGTAACAATTTGGAGGACGGTCGGCTATAGGTTTACAGCATTTAAGTAGGATTGCCCAAGTCCTGTCGACCTAAGAGATACTTATCCGCCTGTTGTTACCGCCAAAGCACCTCCAAGTACGGGTGGATGGTGCTACAAATCAGGCGTTCGAGTTTAGAGACGCGGGCAAAACCCCAGAACCATGCTTGCGTCACCACCCAAACACACAAACACACGAATCTCCGGAGCTCTGAAGCGAACGGCACAATCCGCCGAGGCCAGAGGCCCAGGCGTTTTGGTGGTTACCTCACGTACCCTCCACCTAATCCTCCTCCCTGCAGCCCAAATGATTGGTGACACCCTGTTTTTGCGTTCGTTTGCCACCCCCTTACCCGGCTTCCCCTCATTTTACCTGATTTGTCGGCCTCCCCCCCCTCCCAGGCCTCCCTTCCCTCATTTTACTTGATTTGTCTCCCCCCCTCCCCTCCCCCTCCCCCTCCCCCGTTTTCCTGGCACTTCGTATCAACAACCGTGTAAAGCTTGGGGTTTGACAGGCCGCACTAGCATAAAAAAACATCGACTGCCCCCTCGCCCTGCCGCTACACAGCCGAGGCGGGCGGCGTAGCGTTAAAATTAGAGCTGCTTCTTCACGTCTAAACTCTTCACGGTGCCTTGACGCGGCCTATCGCCTGCCAATGCAGCTCCAGAGCTCAAGCCCGAAACAACCCCACTCCCCGTACCGAACATGCTGTGGCTCTCCCCGTCATGGGTGTTCAAGGCCCCCTCGAATGCTGAGAACCTCTTCCCGGCCCCACCGCGAAAGAGACCAGCCCAAAAGAGAATCACAAGTGTCCCCATCCGCAAGGATCGATGAGACGGATTCCCACCTTGAGTCTCCACTGTCGAAGTCACAGCCTCGCTAAAAAAAACCCAAACCCCCATCCAGGATTCTGGGCATCACTGTAATCTGCGGCGATCTCTGGGCGTGGCCTCCAATACATGCGACTTCGGCGATTTAGGGGCGTGGATAAGTCGAGCAGAATACTATATCTTGGGGGTTCCTGATTATGATTATAGTATAATAATGGGCCCCCAAACCCTATTCTACTTATCAGCAGGCATCCGATGTTGTGGGATTGAAGGTTCAGGGGGTCAGTTTCCGAGCTGAGGGAATCTGTAGAAAACTTTCCAAACCACCCGGTTCCTTGTTACCATGCCAGACGGGACTTCACTGGAACGAACCCACCGTGTTGATGCACATGCATGAAAGCAGGGCGTCATGGAGGGGAATCCCACATGCTGTGTCACCTCAGGTCCCGAGTGGAGACTCCCGAAGTAGTCCCATCCCGTCAGTCTACCCTACTGTCACCTCGTGGAGGTTTGCGGACTTTACGAGCCTGACAACTACAGTCCTAGATATGATGCTTTCTGCTGCTGGACTACACAAGCCCTGAACTGTTCACTCCTCGACTTTGAAGGTTTACCCTCTCATACACTCTCGGCACCACAAGTTGACAAGAGACGAGCTAAATCCACAAATGCAACTGCCTGTGAATCCTGACACCCGCAAGCTCCATACAACCAATAAGCGAACCCTCCCCAAACAATCAACAGCTGGAACTGAACCTTAAACCCAGCCCGAAAGCTTTTCAAGACCTTGTAGGCTGTGGCCGTCCTGAGCCAGCTCTCCAGATCCACGTCGTCCGCGTCCTCGGAGCCTTTGTTTAGGGCTGCAGAAGTTGAAGGCACTGAGGCTTAGTTGGGGTTTGACGGCTGGGGTTTACGGCCGACGCGGTTGGGCTTCATGCTGAGCTGAAAGCTCGTGGCTTGGGGATTGGTTGTAGCTTGTCGGCTTGCACAAAGCTCGTCGGCGACGTGGCGTAGCCCAAAGCCGCAAAATCTTACAGCCCTAATCCGTGTACCCTCTACTAACTCCAGAGTCAAAACATACCAAAACCATGAAGCCCCAACTTCAGCTTCAGGGTCATAGTTGAGAGTTTTCAGGTCCAGGGTTCCCACCTATAAATCTGGAAAGCTGATCCTCTAACCAAGGACCCCGAACTGGAAGATCTTCGCCCCACACCCAAAATTAAAACTTTAAGACCCCAAACCACGGCCTTTGCCTAAACTTTTGGCCCTAGACCTCTAGCCTCTAGCCAAACCCTAAACTTCCCAAAACCCGAAACCCCCAACCCTACTAGACCCTGAACCCTAAACCCTACTAAACCCCAAACCCAAAACCCTGCTAAACCCCTAGTAAACCCCAAACCCTACTAAACCTTACTAAACCTTGCTAAACCCTACTAAACCCTACTAAGCCGTACTAAACCCTTAAACCCGACTAAACCTACTACCCTACTAAACCCTACTAAACCCTTATATGCACCCTACTAAACCCCACTAAACCCTTAAACCCTACTAAACCCTACTAAACCCTACTAAACCCTTAAACCCTACTAACCTACTAAACCCTACTAAACCCTTAAACCCTACAAAACCCTTAAACCCTACTAAACCCTACTAAACCCTACTAAACCCTTAAATCTTACTAAACTCTACTACCCTACTACCCCCTGCCCTACTAAACCCTTATATACACCCTACTAAACCCTACTAAACCCGTAAACCCTACTAAATCGTTACTAAACCCTAAGCCCTACTAAAGCCTGAGGCCTCCCCTCTCTCCTCTTTCCCTCACGGCTCAGCGCCGGACCGAGCTCCACATCTTCCAGTCTGGGTCCCTGTCACTGGGCTCTTGTTAAGGAATCAAAGTAGGGATCTATAAGGGCTCCTTTAAGGGATCTATAAAGCGGTCTAGGGTTTAGGGCTTAGGTTGTCGAACCTATCTTAAGTTACCATAAATTTACAGTTCCTTTAAGGGTTCCCTTTGAGGGATCTATAAGGGTTCCTTTCAGAAGATAGGGATATGTTACCAGAGTAAGATCTATAGTAAACAATATGGTTTCCATATTATGGTGTTTACGTAGGTTAAAAACCTTAATGTAGGGACACCCTGGGCCTATAACCCCAAAATAGGGTTCATATAAAGAACCCTAATCAAGGCCCAAGGTTTCTTAATCAGGTTCCTACATTAACAAAAACCCAGTTCAAGGTCTCTGGCGGCTTTCAGGTTGTTGGGCTTTGGGATTATGGCTGTGGGTTGTGGGTTGAGGGGATGTTCAGGCTACTGTATACATTGTTCCGTACAGGGCCCTGTTCGTAAGGGTTTTGGTTTCAGGGCCTGAAGAAGCGAAAATTGGGACCTGTCATGTGGGTGGTTGCCAAAAGTATGATCCCTTTTGGGGTCCCTATTATAGTACGGCACCCAATATTTAGGGTACCCCAAAAAGGGATCCTAATTTTGACAACCACCCATGTATGAAGCGTGAAGGATTAATGACAATTACGGCCCGCAAGTCTCCGCGGAGTGTTCAAGGCAGATTAGGATTTGGGGTGTGGTTCAGTCAGGTGTGGACCACAGGAGAGGACTTCGGTTCTTCAGGGTTTTGCACAATTCGGAGCTTGAGGATATAGGGTCTTGGGGATCGGGTTGGGAGGTTTCCCTGAAGCTTTGACAGTCTGAACCAAGGGAACATAATGTACCTAAGAGCGACCCCGATGACCCCAATTCTTTCGGGATCCACGGTTTGTCCTATAGGAATGGAGGAGCAGAACAACTAACTAACTGCCATGTGGCCACTACACCGGGCTCTGGGACTGTGGGGTCAAAGCCGGGGTGGTAACCTTAGGTCACAGACGAGGCCTCCTCCTCCACCGCCGCCACGGCCGAGCCTCCCAAAAATGGAAACCTTAAACTTAAAACCCTAAGCTTGGTCCCGAAGTAGATGGCTTCAAGGGCAGAGAGGGACTGATGCTGAGGCTCTCAAACGTATGTGCATGGTATGGGCACTTAAACAGAATGATGCTACACGCTTTTTTCTGGGGGGACGGGATTGGTAGGTGTTTGCCGTTCAGCGAGGCAGCTAGACCTTGGCTCAGCTAAACGGAGCTGTCAACTCTCCTCCCTACTCAGGGACTGTGTTCGGGGGTTCCTCTGAGCAATTCTTCATCTGTGTCCACCCTTGCATGCGATCCGTTTCCGCCCGCCGTGCCTCATGCTGTCGAAAAAGAATTGCCGCCTCTTCCAACCCCTCTGCCATCTGCAGAACTATCTGCTCAACCCGATGCAGTTCCTGAGCATCCCATATCCAAGGCCTGTGATTGGTCGTGATGTCTGGACCGAAGAGGAACAGCAGTGCGGACAGCACCGGCACGGAATCAAAAGGTGCTGCCTGCGCTTCCTCAAGGGCCCGCAAGCTCAGCTTGCCAAACCGTCGAATGTGTCGCACGACCGAACCATTCACATTCTGGCGAACTGCACGCCCTGTCCAGTTCGCTGGGAATTCTGTCGGGGATTGGCAATGGTCGCAGACATGTTGCAGTGCACTGACGAGGTACTGTGCAAGATTGCCAGCGCTGGGGAGCTGCCACGACACAAGCATCAGCTCAATGTGAATTCCCTTGAGGCCATGGCCAAGCGATGTTTGCGACGTCTCCTTCATGTGTTCTAGATGTTGTCTGCAGGACGAAGTGTTCCAAGTCAAATCGCTGACGGCCCCTAGTGCGCAATCTCTGCATGCCCTCCACGCTTGCTCCCATTGCACATCTGAGCTTTCTGCATCTGTTGCTTTAAGACGCCGGTTCCACAGCTTCACAAGTGCGACAACCGCCCTGCGACTCAAGGAACCGAGGGCCCAGTCTTGCAGTTGCATGTGCAGTTGGGAAGGATTGTTGAGCAATGGGGTCCTTTCCTCGCTATCCCAGAGGCGGATATAACCCGCACTGAGCTTCACTGCCGGAATTATGTCCAGATTGGCAGTCACCAGTCCAAAACTCGAAGCCATACCGCCCTCTTGTTATGTTGCCAGCAGCATAGTGTTGACCGACGAAAGCCTCGAGTAGTCCTTCCAGCTTCCTCATGGAGCTCTCGTTTCCGGATTGGAAGCCCCACGATTCATTCATCAGCAGTACCAGGTCCGCATCACTGGCGGCTCTTCGGCCCAACATGTCATCCTGCAAATGGGCACTCGTCCCGCGCTGCGACGATCCGTGCAAAGATATGCCGGCTGCAGGCATGCCAGAATTCTGCAGAAACTCGGGCAGCCTCTTTTGGACGTCGGCGGCTTTTTTACGGATTATAACACGGCAGCCGTCCGCCGCCCAAACAAGCTGCCACAGCGCATGCTCCAAGTCCTTTGCAGGAGAAGCAATCTCTTCTGCAAAATTCACTCTCATGCTGTTCAGATGGTTGTCTGGATCGAAGACCGTTCCTGCCTTTACCAGCTCCGCAAGCCGTCGATAGTTTTGGATTCGGCTGTAGAACGCTGGGCCACAGGAGCAGCCTCCCGAAACTCTCCAAAAGCCTGGCGCATTGAGGACAAAGCCACCCAGGAAGGCAAGGAACTGCAAAGCCTGGCGTTGCCTCCGACGTTTCCGAGATGGAGCTGGTCCCATGTCGCAATGACTACAAACCCCGGGAGGAGAAGGAGCCATAAGATGCCTAAGCATCGGGGGTGTAGATTAGGTACGGCCCTATACAGAAAGAGTCTATAGAAGGGCTACAACCCAGCAGCTTTCTAGATCCTCGGGAGTAGGATGTCTGTCCGCCGTGAAAGTATGTCAAAACTCAAAAGTCCGTCAGACTTAATTAACATCTTCCCGGTTTACTCCACTCCGAAAAGCCAGGTAATCAGCAGCCGTCACTACGGCAGCTGGGTCGTTCGCTTTCTTGCCACCCTTGAGTTGAGCTGCCTGGCTTGGGCTTAAGGTCTAGGGTGTCCCTTAACCCTGAAGGACCTACCTTTTTAAGGAGCTATATAAGGAAATCATAGTAAGGAACCCTAAAAAAGTCGGTTATTCAGGGTGAAGGTACAAATACCTGAAGGAAAAGGAGCCATAAGATGCCTAATAAACGTCGAGGGTGTAGGAATCTGCTGGGGCAACCTCCAAAACCACATTACCCACAACTGGTTCCTACCAGTTGGTCACAGCAGAGGAGTGTGTCGAATCCTGTCATCTCCCAAAACGATACGTCCCTGCACCCTCAACCTGCTGCACCCCTAAACTGATGGGAGGCCAAAAGGGGGGTTTAAGATTTTCGGGGTAGGGATTCCTTAATATGAGCCCAATTATGGGAACCCTAATCCCTACTAAACCCGCATAGGCTAAAACCCCTTTTGGCCTCCTACGATAAACCTTCTAAAGCCCGAAGCCCTGTTGGCCTTCCTGTGGTGTCTCACCGGCCTGAGGGCAGCTGCTAACAATCCCACGTGGTGGCTGCCGCGGTCAATGGAGGGATCGTCCAAACCCTAAAGTGGCACATACCGAATAAGGGGAATAGATCGGAAAGATCCGGTATGTTAGAGAAGAGGATGCTCCCAGTATCAAACCGCAAGGCCGGATTTCGCGTGGCAAGGGAGTGGCTGTTTCCGGGTTTTGGGTCCCAAGGGCCTCTTTCGCAAAGTATGACATGCCAATGTAGCACAACGTACACTACAGCCATCTCCTGAGCGTGTCAACTGCCATATTACGTGCCCGCGAGATTCAAATGTACTCCGCACCACCACCATAGGCTTAGGTGCATGTAGTCTGTGGGTTTAGGGATGAATTGACCCCTCCCCACCCACCCCCACAATCACCACTGCGACCACCGCCATTATTTTCGTCGCCATCCGTACTACACCACTAATAATTAAGCATGACCTGAGCCGTTTAATATACAGAAACTGCGAGCAAGACCCCAAAAGGCTGCCAGAATACCTGCAATTTCAACCACCTGAAGCCTTTAGCCTTAAATTCGGAACCCAAAAGTAGGTAGAATAATGGCCTTTTTATAGGTTTTGGGCTATTATTTTACCTACTTTTGGGGGTCTAGGTAAATCCGGAACCCTAAGTCCCTCAATCCTGCAACACGCATAAGCTCCCCCCCGCTTCAAGAACGAAACACGACACATCCGCGCGGGGGGGGGCCTCCGTGTTTCCTTGAGCCTTCCGACGTTTCTTGGCGCCTGGGCTGCATGTTTGGGAGTTCGCTCTGACAGGGCTCCAAAGCTTCGGGGGTGAGAGCTTGACGGTGAAGGGCGCCAGGGTTTTGGGCTTCGGGGTTTCTGGCCGTTCAGATAGGCACCTGATGATAGAGTAGGATTAGGTTCAGGTGTTGATTCTGTCCGCTGACTGTTTTCGACTGCATAGCGTTGCTGCTTCGACATCTTCCACGCATCGTTGCCGATCTTTTCGGTTTTTCGGACTGGTCGTTGGTCAATGTCAGCGTGCCTGCGGGCATTTTCACATGTTGTCGATGATGCTTGTGCGATCTTCCTGCGTGGAACATGCAGACTACACCCTCTAGAAAGAAGAGGGGTCGACACTCGTCGCAGTACGTCTAGGCCCGTCGCTCGGGGAGCTTATGGTTGTTTGATCCTTGGACCCTTCGGGATACAACAACCGCAAGCTTTCTAGATTCTAGTCTAGTCCAACCGTCAAAACGGGTTTCCAACCCAAGGAGCGACCCAACCCGAACCCCAAAACCCCTAAACCCTAAAGGCCCTAAGCCCGCCCAAGACTACCAAGACCCGAAGCGAAGGCGTACGGCTCAGACTTCCGGAAGTCTCCAAATCCCCGAAGCATGTCACATATGGAGATTGTAAGGTTTGGGGTTGCAGGGTGTAGGGTTTAGATTTAGGGACACTTAGGGATAGATATTTATGTGCTTGGATCTTCAACAGAAGCTGATTGCGGCTATGCACCTATAATAGCTGAACAGCTGCCTCAGTTACCTTACTATAGGGGCCTAAATCATTACTAATAACCTCTATTTTGGGGGTTCCTTTTTGTGAGTAATAGTATTGTGGGCCCAAAACCCTTTTCTTTGTTGAGGCCCCTATAATATCTGAAGCCCGGCCCCTAGCTTACCCTTTGCGCGTTGTTCTCAACTGCGGTCCAGTGTAGGCTGGTCACAACCCTCAGCAACCATTCTTTACCCAAAGGCCCCAAAGTTGTTCCTTTTTGGGGTTCATATATAGAATCCTATAAGGTAAACCCAAAAAGGAGCTACTTTGGGGCCTCTGGGTAGGGTTCTAAGGACTCATGTATGAAGGCTTTTGGGCCCAAAGACCATACTATACGAGGCTTTTGCGCTATTTTGATCCCCGGGCATTGAGCACATCGAACCTCAAACGCAAAGTTAACCTAACTGAACCCTCAGGACCTCAGACCCTAAAGCTTGAGCTCGAAAGCATTAAAACCCTAAAGACTCAACCCGAAAAGTCTAGAAGCCCTAGAAGCCTGAAGCCCTAAGGGAAAGTTTGGGGTCGGGTGTTCTCGGCCCAGCACGTCTGGCTTCGCCCTGGCCCGGAATCGACCGTTCAGGGGGTGCTTTTTCTTAAGTCGGGCTTAGGGGTTGTGGGGTTCTGGGTTGCGTTTTCAGTCTAAGGGCCTTTTTCCGTCCTGCTAGTCACTGCTAGGAGCCTGGGAATCTGCAAAAAAACGTCAAAGCACCTGTAAGGGTCTAAAGGCTGTCGGAGAAAAAACAGAAACCGACAACGCAGCAATACTTCCCTCCATATCAGGTTTAGAGGTTTAGGGGTTTAAGTACTAAGGGTTTAGGGTTTCACGTCCAGAAACGAGGCCTCATCATGCACCTAACAGTATGTAATTCGAACCCTGCAGAACTATATTGAAATTGATGAAACTTCAGGTCGTCGCAATATATTCGGGACCCCAGCAAAACCACGAACGGCTGAAAGCTCAAGTCCCGCCTTCGCTCCGGCAGCACCTGGGCCACTGCACTCGGGCTGCTTCGAAGTGGGTACTTCGCTAAGTCAAGGTCCCGTACTCTTTGGGGTACCTACAAAGAGGCCCTGATTTAGAGATTCACCCATGCGGCTTCCGACGTGGGGCGCTTTCGGAGAGATAGTAGCAACTCAGCAGCTCCTTAAGGACCGAAACCCAAAACACTAAACCCTGCACCACTGATAGCTCCGCAAAAGGGAACAGTAGCAGAAGTGAGCATAGCTTCAGGGCCTGGAGGAAGCCAAAGGCTCTGGGCTCAGCATGCGGAACCGGGAACACTTCACCCCAACCCTGAACCCAAAGCCCCCCAAAACAAAACAATCCAAGATTTTATTATGTCTATGCCACCCCCCCAAAACCCTGTAAAAAACCTTCTGACACCCTCTCAAACTCTCAGAGAACCCCTCTGCTTATGAGACCTTCTAAAACTCTCCTAGAACCCTTCTATGGCTTCGTAGAACGCTTGCTTTGCTTCGGCAAGGCGCGCTTCCCGGTGGCTGCAGGCGGCCTGGACCCCGCTAGGATTCAGGGTCTGGATTTAGGGTTATAGGGTTTAGGGTTTGGGGTTTAGGGTTATAGGGTTTAGGGTTTGGGGTCTAGGGTCTCTAGGGTTTAGGGTTTGGGTTTGGGGTTTGGGGTCTAGGGTCTAGGGTTTAGGGTTTAGGGTTCAGGGTCTAGGGTTTTTTTTTTTTAAAGTGCAATGGCTTCTTTCTAGGGTTTAGGGTTTAGGGTTTACGGTTTAGGGTCTATAGGGTTTAGGGATAACGGTTTAGGATAGTTCAGGGTTGCAGCTTCAGGGTTTTGGGTTCGCGCTAGGGCTCTTGCTTTCTTTGTTTGGGGTTCGGGGGTTTAGGGTTTGCGGTTCGGGAGCCAGGCGCACAAGAGTTTGGGGCTCAACATCGCACTGGTCTTGCATTTCTTCGACTATATTACTTCAATCCTACAGTATGTTCGGCGAATATTTCTACTCGTGGTTTGGCTGTTCAGCCTTTTCAGGGTTTACTGTGAGGTGTTGTCAGCATCACAACTTATCTAATTTGTGTTAGTTGCACTGTCCAGCGATGGTCTTGTAGGAAGCCTCGAAATTTCAAGCCGCTGATTTAGTGGTGCTCTTCCCATGAATGCTGCATCGTTTACACTCACTACACAATTTAAGTATGGTAAGCCAGACAGGTACCAGGTTCTCGGCATACACCACAACCCAAAACCCAAAACTCACCGCCCTAAAGCACACAGCCCGAGAAGGTACCCAAGTGGGAATGCTGAACATGGCTGCCACATTGTGGCCGGGATGCTCCAGCATCGAATCGCTGGCTACCTCGATCGGCATCACTGGCTCAACGCTCCGCGTGGAGCTTCATAGAAGAACCCAATAACACCCTTTTATACGAATGCTGTAATAACAACGGCTTTTGGGAGGCACTGGTGCCTCGGGTGCAAGGCGGCAAGAATCTCGGGGGGTGCGTGCGGCTATCGTGTTCAGGGGTCGAAGCTGCCCCATATAGCCTGCAAGTGTGACCTGAATAAGAAGCGTCCTTATCTACTTGGGCACGTCTCCGGCTAAAGCAAAGTAGCCGTTAGTTCGAAGACCACTAATGTGATGGCCCCATCACATGTACAAAGCATTCAAAATATGAATGCTCAAAACTAAACACTGCATGGCAACAAAGGATGTGCTAACATGTTTCGGACCTAGCACTGGGATGGGTCTTTCGCCGTGAAGCTCCTCCGGATGAACTCCTGATCTTATGAACACAGGTCCTTGAAAAGCATCGTTGGGCAGATTTCCCGGCTCAATGCTGAATCTTAGACAACTCTCCTCATGCACCTCCCTGCAGACGATACACTAACAGTTCACCCCGACCTGCATAGACTGTCCTAGACTGTGACAGGTGGGAGGTACGCAAAGTACACTCGAACAGTATCCGCAAGCCCGTGAACTCTCATGCTGCAAGATGAGCTTCACGAACCCTCAGGCAAGGCACGTAAAGAAGAGCCTCCTCCGTAGGCGTCCACAGCGTGGACAAGCGCACGAAAAACTGGCTCATCAATATCCTGATGTAAGGCCCCTTGCGGGATGGAGGGGAGGGTCGGCCTCTAAACTAATCAGACTGTCCGAAACTGAGACGATGCCAGCAGGAGGAAGAGCAGCCGTGTAGCTGTTTTTTCAGCAGGGCATATAACACACACACACACACACACACAAACACACTGTGGTTCGACCAAAAGAAGTCGAAGCCCGATCCTGCATAGCTAGGGGCGTGCACGTGCACTGTTTCTGGTGGACAAGTGTGTTTCAGTGGAACTCCGGCCAATGGTGACAAGAGGGCAAGTTGTCTCAAGCAGGTGCAAATGACCTCAACAGCAACAACAACAAAGCTTGTCAACGTTCAGGAAGCCGTACTTGCGTTAATTAGATTCGTTGTCAGGCCATTCTATTCCTCCTGCAGCGGATGCGACAAGTGCCTTCAAGTTGCAGTGTATCCCTGCCTCTGATGAGTGGTGTTGTTTTGCTAATATGGGAGTTTCAGAAAATAGGGGACCCTAATATAGGACCCGAAATAGTAGGATCCTTCTTATAAGGACTCCAAAATAAGGTACCCCCTATTTTCGGAAACTCCCATATTGCACTGCCGCCAGGAACCTGGGTTGTGACAGCATCATCTTCTAGTCATCGTCAACATCGTCGTCATCATCATTTCTACTGTCATTTCTACTGTCTAGGGTTTAGGGTTAAGGGTTTAGGGTACCTAAGAGCCATGCCAAATTATGCAATCATGCACGAACCGTGGCCTTCGATGTAAGACTGAAGAAGCGGCCTGTGATGAAGCATGACACAAGTGAAGACAACAATCTACGGCTTCAGGCCTCGGGAAATCACTATGACACGTGCTGAGAAGCGTCTGCGCAAAATCGGAAAATGACTACAGATCCTGACAGTTCCCAGCGCACCAAGCCTTGAGGGATCCTACCAAGACCTGCAATCCTGCCGCCACCTTCGCACACAACTCCCGCAACCAACAAGATACCGCATGGCATCGACTGCCAATCTTTCGAACGAAGCCACAAGGGGTATCCCCTAAACCCCCAAAACCAGCTATGAACTACACTTACTTAAACCCTAAACACTGAAGCCAGATATGATACTTCCCCGACACCCTAAATCCAAAGACCAGATAGGATGCAGCTTACCCTAAACCCCTGTATACAGTCAGATAATCCTAAGACCTGGGATGCAGCTTACCCTAAACCCCTGTATGCAGTCAGGTTTGATACTTGACGTGCAGCCGAGGGTCTGCAGAGCCAGCACTGAGACCCAAGAGCCTCCACTCATGAAGAAAACATACAGGAGTTTCCCAAAATTAGGGGTACCGTTGGGGATCCTTTAAAGGGCTAATTACTATAAGGGCGCTATAATGGTTCTATAAAGGGTTTAGAGTTCAGGGTTTAGAGATTTCCGAAAGTTAGGGGCACCTTACAGATTCCTTTAGAGGGTTACTATAAGGGTACTGCAAGGGTTCTTTGAAGGGCTCTGTAAGGGTTTTAGGGCTTCCGAAAATTAGGGATACCTTGCTTCGGGGTCCTTATTTTCAGCACCCTACTACTGCGGGTACGATATCAGTGCGCGCGCCCTATTTTCGGAAGCTCCCATACAGGAGCCTTCAGGATCTGCGCAGGGTTTGGGGTTTAGGGCTGTCGGGGTTATCTTCTCGTGCGAGAAATGTGAAAGTTGATAGTTAGAACGGATATTGCATGCTGCTGTAGTTTAACCATAATTATCGAGAAACTATGAGGGATTGTTGGATTTTAGTCCCGCCTGGCGCCTGCAATGGGATTTCTCAGGGAGAGTCTCGTGGCGTCTGGCTGTGTGCATGAAGCTATTCTGATGGTTTTATAGTCGACGGAATTCCGGTTTGGAAGGTTAAGTTTAACCGGACAACAAGTAAGTGAAGAAGCAGGTAATATGGCATAAAGCTATCACATGTATGAGCCCTGAATTTATAGGGTATAACCTGTCTAACTGAAAGCAACAGCCTTTTGGTACCCCTTTCACCCCACCTCCCCAAGAAAACCAGAAGTGCTGGGTTTCTGAAGGCAGCTGAGGGTCCTCGATCGAGCTTCTTCAAAGCCCGGCCGATTCTTCGAATCCTAGGAACTCATGTGAGGTTTTGTGACCCCAGAACTTGTTCGTGGTTGGGATAGGAAGAAAAATGTACATTTTTATTCCTTATTGGGTTGAAGTACCCATAAAACTGTAAAATGTTACCCAACTAGGACAAAAAGAGAAAGCTGGAACGAGGACTAACGACGTTCCAAGTCTCTGCTTCTGCTTCAGGCTTAGAACTTCTTTTGGGGCTTTTGAGATGATGAAGGCGAATGAAGGTTTAGGCTTTAGGCTGCTTACTTCATCGGAGTTGAGGGTGTGGGGCTTAGTTTGTTGTTGGGAATTCAGGATTTGGGAGAGGGTGTATAGGGCTCCTTAAAGAATGTGGTGGATGTATGATTTGGGTAAGACTCTGGGGATACTCGCATAACCAAGCTAAGGCTTAGGTGCAATGGAGGATCATTGACCCTAGGCCCCAGAGATCGCCTCCAGTCCTGCTAAAACCTGCCATGGAATGAATCGAGAACCGTGAACCTCTACACAGTAGGCAAAAAACCCTGGCAGCACAAGCATCAACATCCCGCTTCTACCAGAGTCCTGCCAAGTATGACTGTATGAGCACAGACATTATAGTAGCGGTCGTGATCGCGATGGCCATAACAACAAACGAAATTAGCAATAGGAAGAACGATGGCAGTACCAACAAGACCAACAACCTCGTCATAGAGTGAAGGCTGGAAGATAACCGGGCTGCTCTTGGGGCCCATCCACCCACCCGGGCATAGAGAGCCAGGGCTTTGAAGAGGTGCAGGGCTTCTAAACTTGAGGGTTCAGGGCGCACAGCTTCGGAGTTTAAGGGCTGCAGGCGTCATGGAGTTCAGGGTTATCTCGTCTTTGAGTTGCTTCAGTGCTCAGTGCACTGAAAGGCCTGCAGCTGCTGTTGCTATGGGAACACTTGCGTTTGCAAGTTGATCAATTCTGCAAGTTCTTACAGCAGTTGCACTGGCAGTGAGCAGCCCTGTCCGTACCGCCTCTCGTCGCGCAATATGGGAGTTTCCGAAAATTAGGGGTACCTTGTTTGTGGGTCCTTATAATAAGGATCCTACTATTGAGGGTATTATGTTAGGGTTCCCTATTTTCGGAACTCCCAGATGATGCCCCCAACACCACAAGCCCGACATCAAAACCTGATGAAGAGCCCTGAGCCCATCTGCGGCGGAGCTTCAACTCAGACTTGGCGCGCTCGTTCTGAAAGCTGGCCGGGGTGCTTTCTAAGTCGATGCAGAGTCTGAGAAGCTCCTCCGAGGATATATCGTTGACTTGTAATCAGAATAAGGTTTCTAGAATTTTAGGGTTCCTTTAAGAGGGGTTTAGGGCTCCTCTAAGGGTCTTTTCAACTGCAGCATGTACGATTCTCATGTAGGGATTTATCTGGCATTACTGGGGCCTTCGCAATAAAAGTGGCATATATCATACGACTACCATGACTACAACGAGGATACTAGTCTAAGTCGTTCCGACCGCTATATCAGTGTCCGCACTCTAAATCCGGAATAGTCCGGCCAATATCCGCATGATACTGTGTTGACGGGGTTTTGATGGGGTTGACGATGTTCATGATCAGGATTAAGATGAGCATGAAGATGGTGATGATGTCTGTGCTGGTTTCGGTGCCTTCGGTGTTTCAGGGATTTTTGGTGCCACGGTTTCAGTGGCTTAGCCCCAACAAACTGAACAGGATCATTACCCCAAACCCCGAGACTCCGAAATCTCCTCATATCTTTTAGGTAACTCATAGTACTGACCAGTTGAATTTGATTTATATTCTGAGGGACTGGTATTTAAGGGCTAGTGTAACCTGCGTGGAACCGCTTCCTGAAAAAAACACGTTAAAGCCACTTAATCTAATACCCTACAATGCCCGACCACACCGTCTTACGATGCCAGCTACTGCTTACTCAGACCCCTACGTTGCAATATCTGCGTTAAGCCTTAAAGCCTGAAGCCCGTCTAAGCCAAGAAACCTATATCTTGAAACCCCTAGATTTCGCAAGATATATTGTCGCTACGTACTCGGGCCCCATAGTACATTACTTACCCTTGGTTAGTAGGTATAATAGTAGTTATAATTGAACCCCGCTCTTCCATTCCCTACTAACCCAAGGTAGCCTTGGGCGGTCCTTCAGCTCTGCCAGAGCCTCCGTAGTTTCCTCCTCCGCCAGCTCCCAGCTCTCCTCCTCGGGCTGCAGCGACCTGGAGGCGGCTTACTGTTTTAGGGTTTAGGGTTAGGGATGTTCAGCTTTCTGGCTTCAGGGTCTAGGACTTAGAGCTTTAGGGTTTAGGATATTGCGTTTAGTTTCAGTGAGTTGGAACATGTTTCAAGGATGATTAGTGCTGGGGTTAACCGATTGTGCCTCAGGGTTTAGGGCTCAGCCCACCTGGGGTTGCTATGAAGTTACCCAGGCGATATGATGGGACATATGTCTTAAGCCTTTAGGGAGCAGGCCCGGTGGATGTTAAATGTCGGATGCCCCGCAGGGCAGTTGTTCACAAGAAGGGGTGGAGGTGTCCATTTCAGTGTGTTTCGGGGCTCACTGATTGTTTTTTCTGTCCAACCTAATCACGCAGCATCCCAACCTGCAAGGATACGCGAACGAGCGAGCACAACAAAGTCCAAGTCTCACACCAGAACCATACCACAGAGCGTCGAAAATGCCGAAGATAAAGCACAACGCCCTAAAGCCCGGTTGTCATCGACAAAGAGAAGCGCCATGTGATCTTTGACGATCCTACTTGTGTAAGTACCCCAAACCCAGAACCGCTGAACCCTGAATAAATGCAGCTTCGGCGGCGGATGCTGCAGCTGCCTGAGGAGCAGCGATGCAGGGAGGCGCGCAGCTACCTCCACGGCCGTGTGTGGAGTTCAAGCTTTCACGGTCGAAACCCGAAAGTATCGCCAACCCTGCAGCCTTATATACCGTCAAAGTATCGCCAACCCTGCAGCCTTATATACCGTCAACATACCCGAGATAAAGCCTGAATAAACACCCAGCATAAGCCCATAGCAAACCCGAAGAGACCCACAAATGCAGGTAGTTAGTTGGTATGAACGCATGTATGTATGTATGTATGTATGTATGTATGTATGTAAGCATGCACGGATGTATGTTTACACACATACCCTAAACCCAAAGCCCGCAGTTCCTCTTCAACCCAAGGCCGGCCTGCAGAGCCGCCGCGCGCACGTGGCTCAGGGAGGAGCCCACGGCCCGGCGGCAGCGCCCGAGGAGTCCGGGAAGCAAAGGTTTGGCTTCCTGGGTCCGAGGGTGAGGGACTATAGGGGGTTGGTTGGTTTAGGGTGTAGGTGTTGATAGAGCTTTACAGGGTTTTGTACAAGTAGGAGTTCAGGACTTCAGGAGCTTGGTGTTCTGGGTTCCGGGTTTGGGGTCTTCCTTTCGCTTCAAAGTTGGATTTGCTAAGGCCACAACTCAGGAGTTTTGGAGTCGACGGATCTTTGGGTCAACGGACTTCGGGTTCAATCAAGGGCTCGGGGAAGGGCTTTAAAAGGTAACCATCTCGAGATTGGTAGTTTAAGTTTTAGGGCTCTTGGGGCGCAGGGGCTTTGAGTTTTACTAGCGGCTGAAAGCTAAAGACATTCAATGACAGGATCCGTCAGGGTTCTTTCGGTTTGGCAGTGTAGTGGCCTCGAGGATTCGGGTTTAGTAATTTAATAAAGTCAACATCTCGGGCTGCATTGATCCAGGGTTTATGTAAGGGCTCAAGGCTCAAGGTTGTTCAAGTTAGGGACCCAGGGTTGTTTTGGGTTCCGGTGCTTTTCGGAATCCTTTCTCGGAGCTTTACGGGGTTCTTGGCACAAATTCGACAATGGCTCTTCCAGGATTCCTATGAGAGTTCAGCAGGGGCACGACTCTGGGGCTCAGGATATAGCCGATGGTGTGAGTCGAAGCCAGAAAGTTGGAAAACTTGCCTCATGCTAGCAGAGTATTGAGAATCCCAGCACTAATTATCCTAAATTATTGCTTTATACTTGTTGGCTAAGCCCGGCACCGAAACCCCCAAACCCTGTACCTTGCAAATGGGTTTCATCATTTCGAGCTCTCGAGAAGATGCCGAGCCGCCGAAACAAAGGCATCCCTGGTGCAAAGCGCAGCGCTGGCGGTGACGAAGAGCGGCTCCTGAGCCTCCAGTATTTAGAGTTTAGGGATCGGGGTAAAGGTTTAGGGGCCGCATCCTAAGCCTCAAACCCTGAAAGCGTAACCAAGCTCTGCAGGCTGTCGGGCGCGGTTTTAGGACCAATCTCCACTTAAACTAATTACTTCAAAAGTCAAATCCTTAGCCTGCTTGAGCTTGGTCCTAGGCTCACCTACAACACTGCTCCCAACAGTGTCCGTAATTACGGTTCACTACGTGCAGAGGTGGAATGGGGCCTGTGCTTCCTTCGGCATGGCAGTCCTTGGCTTAAGCTGGTTGCGTTTACTATTACTATAGTCCCTATAACAGCCCAAACAAGTATGTCTGTGTAAGCCTAGACCACCAACAATCTAACCCGTTTTCCAACCGAGAGAGACTAAGCGGACACTACAAGGGGAAGAGGCGGGACCCTTAATAAGGACCCCTAGGTATATACCCTTAATATAGCTATTATATACCCATTATAGGGTAGGGGTCCCCATTAAGGGTCCCTCCTTTTCCCCTTTGATATTAGCAAGATGCAAGGAAGAACCTCCCCACTCCCCACCT
>CAJNDT010000802.1:400876-438376 GCA_905221615.1 Symbiodinium sp. CCMP2592 | reverse complement strand
TTTCAGCGATTCTTACACATAGCCTTCCAGATGTTGTGACACGGGCCGTGGTGACAAACTCTTGTAGCTATGGTTCTGACATGAAACTCGGACAGCAGGAAAGCGTATGAAAGCCCATTGCACCTTAACTTGACTAGGTGCTACCCGAAAATACTCGCCCAAGGAATACAACACTAGAACAATCTCAACACCGATCTCCCAAAATTAAAGGCATACTCCCAAACCTCAAACCCCAGAGATAACCCCAGAGATAGGGTGGAGGGAACCTTGGCAACCAGGATTCTCTGGAAGTGCAACAACAGCGTCAAAAAGGTTGTCAATCGCATGGCATGTCCTGGCTTCATGATGCCCCCAGGCTCCAAACACACAGATCACACCAACTTACAGGTCTAAAGTTTATCTACGTTCTACATTCGGCTATTACGGGATGACTGAAGGCCTTTCCCAGTCGTATTATAGTGCAGGTGAAAGGCCCCAGCTGCTAAGAGAACACCGCGTCGGCACGAAGCAACATTAAACCCTGTAGCCCCTATAAACCCTGAACCCTACCTTAAATCCCTCAATCCTCAACCGCAGTCTCCGTCGTCTTAGTCCACACCTCCCCACAGAGAGCAGAGCTGAGCAGCACTGGTAGGCAGCTCTTGGAGAATCCTCTTGGCATGTCTTCTGGGGTACCGGGTTTAGGGCTGTAGTGTTCCAGGGTTGAAGCTGGACTCTGGAAGTCTTGGGAGATGAGGATTGAGGGTTTACGGCGTTAGGGCTTGAGGTCTTGGGCTTTGAACTTACATAGCGCTCTAGAGCCTACATTCTGCAGGCTCTGAGCCTAGAACGCTTCCCTAAACCGAAGCCCCAAAGCCTAAACCCATGTCTTGCTAACTCCGGATTCAGGTCAACGGCAGTTGAGTTTGTTGCAGATCAGGGTTCCCTTTCCGACACAATTACTTGGAAACCAGCTTTGAAAGACTAAATCACCAGAAGAAAGGCTTGAACCTTCAACATTGAATTCTTGCCGCTATAGCCTTCAAACCCAGATCTCACCAACGCCCTATACATCAGACCCTCAACACTGGCCCCCCGTGGCTCCCGGAAGGGGTTGCTAAGCAAGTGGGGCCTGAACCGTTCGAATAGGGCTGTGGTGTATAGTATAATAGAAACATGTCCATACTATGTGGGTGTGTATAAATATATATATATATATGCACATAGAGAGAGAGAGAGAGAGCGAGAGAGAGAGAGAGAGAGAGAGAGAGAGAGAGAGAGAGAGAGAGAGAGAGAGAGAGAGAGAGAGAGAGAGAGAGAGAGAGAGAGTGCGAGACGGAACGGGAGAGGGAGAGGGAGTTAGAAAGACAGAGGAGAAGGAAACCAGTGTATAAAGCTACACACTTAATCCAAATCGATTTGGGGTGGGGAAACCCAGACCCCAGTTCAATGTTGGGGCATCGTCAGGCTCAGGGTTTGAGGTTTCGGGGCTTCAGACACCCCAAACTCTGTTTAGGCTGAGTCACGAGGATCGGTTGTGGAGCTTCGGGCGAAGACGCTTACAGGCTAAGGCCTTGCTTGCATCGAACAGCACTGGTGCCAGGTCAGGGGCCATGCCAACCTGAAAACTAAACCTTAGCCTGAACAGCCTCAACTTTACAACCTAAACCTAAACTCCGTGAGTCCTAAATGTTGAAGTCTAAAGTCTGAACCCCAACCCGACAGCCTTTTCTACGTGCCGGGTTCAGAACCATCCCAGAGCTCTGAGTTGCGGAGGACCTCGCGACAAAGTCGGAGAAAGCTACGGGGATCGGCCTTTCCAATGCGAAGCAAAGCATCGGCCATGGCCCAGTCTCGCAACCTTAGGGCTTTTGCCCACAAAATCTGCAGTTATCTAAATCTTGGGCTACTAGTTAAGCAACTGGAGCCCTAGGAGCGTGCTATTCCATGTTTAGGGTTAGTTAAACGTAAGGTGCAGGATTGAGATGCAGGGCTTAGGGTTACGGATTTAGCGGCCTAGGCGTTTACACACTACCCTGGGGAAGACGAAAGCAAACGTCAGTCCGATACGGAAGTTGGCTAGCCTGCTCGAAAATCAAAACACTACAGAATCCTATTCCCAGTGGCCGTGCATCTTCCTCTCCAGCACCCCAAGAATGTTGAATGTCGCGGCCGAATGGGCTGTTGATCTCGGTGGTGTTCACCACCACCACAGTGTCGCGGATCTCCTCAAGGTTTCCCAGGTCTTCTAATGAGCCTTCCGGCACTGCGCGGGGGTAGCTGTTCGGCTGCAGGAGCTCAGTCATGATGCCCTGCTCTCCAGGCCAGTTAGCCCACAAGGTCTTGTGCTTCAGGAGAGCTGCCCAAACCAGCCAGCGGTGAAAGAGGTCCATGGAAGCTGGGCAGTCAGCACGAAAGAAGATGACTCCCGTATTAATCCAAGTTACGCCGGGTGAACTAACATTTGGTTTTAAGGCACCCGTCAGCGAGTCTCTCGGGGCGGTGATGTTCTGAAACTCCACTGGATGTTCTACAGCGAAGATCGCCGACGATCGGCAGTCGTCCGAGCGCTGATACTTCCTAAGGAGCCTGTCCACAATCCATTCAAGGGAAAAGCTGCTGCGGACAAAAGCGTCAGCGTCCAAATACAGGATCCACTTACACTGCGACATGCTTTGTCTGCTGAGAAGCTCCTCGATGTACCAGACCTTGTTCCACCCCTTAAAGACACTTTTCTTTCCGTGGGAAGGGCGAACCAGATGAAATCCATGGTCATGCTCTTGGGCGAAGGCCATATTGAGCGCCGCACTCTTCACCCAATAGGGTGCTGTAAAAGGGCTCAGCTTCTTAAAAGGACGGTCATCAACCATAAGGATCTCGTAGGAGCAGTCTGATGCGCGGGCCAGAAGCAAAAGAAGCGGAAAGACAACCCGTCGCCGCCACATGCAAGAAGCACGAAGGTCAATCGCTGCTGCCATGGCTACATGCTTTCTGGCTGCACTTTCAGGGAAAGACCGCACGTTAGTCTTCAGAAAGCGCTTGTCCACCGCCATACAGCCTGGCAGACGCTGTGCTCAACCGCGCGACACAATGCCAGTTTATCCGAACAACTATACTTGCTTGTCATGACTGAATATGAAGCTGCACGGCCAAATGCAAACAACGCACACATTCCAAAGCCTCAACGAAACCCGAAGCCCAAAATCCCAAAAGGCTCAATCTGAAGCCCTAGAATTCGGATGTCTTTTTTCGGGGGATCGGAGCAGTGTAGCTGCTGCTTGCATTGGAATGTCAAATGTCGTCATCGAAGGTCCAAAGGCATTTGAAAACGCCAGAAACCACTACGCTCAAATTCGCGACCGTGCTTGCACGCTTGGATATTTGTAGAGAGTGTACAGAAACACATTTGATGGAACCCTTTAAAGCTGGTTCTACGTCTAAAGCTGTTTTTACGTCTAGGCTCTACTAATTACGTACAACGGACACCGCAATGACATCTTGGTGCCTACAAATCCCAAACCCAGTGCCCAATTCCCTGTAAGCCCTAAACCCAAAGCCTTTACCCAGCCTTGACTCCAATCCACCCTTCAGACCGCTGCACTCGGATCATCCAGACTGAGCTAGACCTTATTCCCCCTGCATTACTCTGACACATCTCAAAACCCCAAACCCTGAACCCTAATGCACAAAAAGGTCCTTTAAGAAGCAGTCTTGGTAGATCATGTTAGGTCCGCAAATAGGAGGCATCAGGTTTCAGGTCCATGGTCGTTCCTAAAAACCGTCTCGTTGTGTGAAAAGCAGACAGAAAAATTCATTAACGGTTTACAATCTAAGGTCACCTACTTGATGTCAAGAGGTCTGACGAAGACGACCTAAGACTGTGGTGAACGGAATTTGGCTGACTTCTGAACCCCTCCAAAAAGTTAAAGTCCTAAGAGCCAGCCAGAAGAACGCCAAGGAAGCAAGCATGACTGCATCCTCGCCTCTCTTTCTCGTCGCCCACCGTGACCTGCTAAACTATACCCTAAAGCGTTTATGTGTCCTATGCCGATACAGTAAACTCCATAAAGTTGGTAACCGGATTGAGGCCAAATAGTGCTGCGATTCCCTATACATTACTCGTCTTAAGGATTGAGGCTATTGGGTTTCCAACTTTGGGGCTTCTACCGTAGAGGGTTACTGTACTCCACATTTAATTACCCTGCAGTTCTCTAGCTATGCCCAAGGATGCTTGAGGCGACCTACAACCCATGTGCATGCTCGGGCCCTCTTCCAGCATTTAGCTCTGCTGGGGTTAAGGATTCAGAACTTCAACGCGGGATTTCCGAAGCACACCTCAGTGAACGTGGCCTGTGCTGACCGACGTGAAGGAACGTTACGAGCGGCAAGAATCCACGGTGGGGCCTGCATGGGGTTTGGGCGTTAGGGTTTGGGGTTGAGAAGCAATCAAGCCCTGCCGCCTCGCAAGGGAACCTGTGCCCGTGATATATTATACAGTCACCTCGTGAAGCCAGGGCCCCGGCCCCGGCAAAGAGGGCTGAACGCAGCGGCGCGGCAAGCGGAGTCTCTTCGAAACCTTGTGCACCAGGGCTCTCGATTGGGTGGTTCTCATAACTTATAGCTGGATCCTCTTCCTCAAAACCGGGCGCTGAGGAACCCTAAATCAAGGCATTGGACTTCGGGCTCGTCTTGCGGATGAGAGTTGGGAGTTTCCGAAAATAGGGGATCCAAATATCGCACCCAAACTAGTAGGATCCCTATTATAAGGGTCCCCAAATAAAGTACCCCGAATTTTCGGAAACTCCCAGTTTGCAGGAAAGGTATCAGTCAAGCGAGCAGAGAGACGGGGCACCGACTGCCTTAACAAGAAGAGCCGGGTTACAGAGTCTGTCAAGCTAGGGCTAATAGCCGATATTATGGGAGTTTCCGAAAATAGGGGGTGCCTTATTTTGGTGTCCTCATAAGGATCCTACTATTTAGGGTACTCTGTTTTGGTCCCCGATTCTCGGGAACCCCCATATAGACGGACGAAAACTGCACAACTTTGTTGATTTGAATCCGCCGTAGCCAGAATCAAACATGATGTGATTGCCAGGACTCGAAACGAGGGAGCAGCAAGCCTCTCCACAGTGCATGCCCAAACCGAAGCCTCAACCCAAACAAACGAAACCCTAAACCCTACCCCAAATCCGAAAGCCTAACCCCAATACCCTGAACCGCAGTAGCATAAAGCTCTACGAGCAACTCTGTATGCAGCCCGTCCCACCTGCAAGCCGATCCGGCAGGAGAACCAAGGAGGCGAAACTCAAAGCTTCATCCTGCAGCAAAGACTTTGGTTAGTAGGGAATGGAAGAATGGTAGTAATAGTAGTAATACTTGTACCCGATTCCTCCATTCCCTACTAACCAAAGGTAAGAAGAAGGGCGGGCTTTATGACCTGGGGGCTGGAAAGCTGCTTATGAGTTTTTGATGTACCTAGGCTTGAGAATGTGTGGGGTCATGGCTCTTCGGAATAGGGCTCAAGGTATGATGGGGCTTCGGGATTGGACTCTAAGGCTGCCGGCTGCATCATCGCCGGAAGACCATATGCCAAGGGTTTTAGGGTTTAGGGTTTAGGGCCCTAAGGGCCTTCAATGCATTTTACGGGGACCCGAAACCCATCAATCGAAGTGGCCTGAACAACTAGCAAAATTCCAATATGCTTCCGAACTAATCATAACATAAAAATGCACCCCCCCAAAAAGCCCCACTGCCCTAGTGTAAGAATCCAAACGCCAAGATCAGAGGGTTCACCAAGGTGGGTGGAGGGTGGAGAGAGTTTCGGCTTGGGGCTTCGTAGCCAGGCTTAGGGGTATTGGGGTTCACGATTGGGGTTGCGGCTGGCGGTTTGTGGTCGGTTTTAAGTTTTTGGCTCATTTGGCTAGGGTTTCGGGCCTAGAGGTAAAGACTCGTCTTGCGGCTTGGGTTGTCGGGCTTAGGGCTTGGGATTTAGGGATGGACTGACTGGTGGAGTCCTGTGCAACATGAACATGTGCAAGCTGGCACCAAAGCAGGGTCTAGAGTTTAGGGTTTGGGTTTTTTCAAGCGTTAGGGAGTTTAGGGTAGCCTTGCCTCGCCAGCGGACAGCTGAGCCACCTGCCGGGTATCTCTCTCCCTCTCTCCCCCTCTGTCCCTCCCCCTCTGTCCCTCTGTCTCTGTCTCTCTGTCTCTCTCTGTCTCTCTCTCTCTCTCTCTCTCTCTCTCTCTCTCTCTCTCTCTCTCTCTCTCTCTCTCTCTCTCTCTCTCTCTCTCTCTCTCTCCCTCTCGCTAGTGACCGAAGCCAGACCATCAAAACAGATCGGAGTCTGTGCTCGTTGCGGCCGGATTGGCTCAGCTGTGTCTCGGCTTCTATGGCATGCAGGCCTGAGACCCAGATATAAGAGTCCTTGGTTTGGTTTTTCCTCATGGATGCAGGGGGTCTTGTCCGATTTCTGTCAAGGTCCTTGGGATAAGAGCTGCATTTTCGAGAGCCGCCATGTAGAAGCACATATTAACCCTTGCCAAAGCCTTCCAACAACCCTAAACCCTGAATCCTAAACCTCTTAGCCCTAAAACCCCTAAACCGCTGCAAGTAGAATTGGAATCCTACAACACCCTAGATGGGCGTGCAGCTCCAAGCGAGATCTCGCAACGTTCACACATTGGGGCTTCCCACCTGCGCTTCGGGCTGCTCTGGTCCTGCATGGTTTAAGGTTTTTTTTGTTTTGGAGCTCCTTTTTGATGCCTGCTCCCGGGTCACAAACATCAAGGCCTGGTAGACCAGGAGATATGGACAACTCTGGTTTAAGGTTTAGTCTTCAGGGTTTAGGCTTCAGGGTTTCAGGTTTAGGGATCGTGACTCGGTGTTTGTTGGGGTTTCGGGGTTTCGGGGTTCAGATCTTAGGGTTTAGGACTTGGTGTGGGTGAAAACATAGGCCAGGCCTTGAGCAGATTGCCAGTACGATTCCATGGCTACCCGAGTATAGCCTGCCTGTTACTTGGCCGCATCCCTTCAGCACATTTACCTCCGGCTATCGGAGGAGGCTCTGGGACATAAAACTATAAAACGTGAACCTCTACCACACCCCGGCATGATCGAAGAACCTCGGGCCCAGAGAATTCTACGGCTGGCCTTTTGGGCCAATGATCTGGCCAGACTCGTATATTGAGGGCCAAGGATTGAAACTTCCAAGTTCGGGTTTAGGCTTTAAGCCTCCCTGTAGCCTGTAGTCAGAAGGCCCTCAGCCCTGAAATCTAAGCACCCAAGCCCAATACCTGAATCCTGGCTCTATACATGCCTACGACACGCTTCTTCCCGAAGCTGCACCACTCCCGAAAGCAAGAGTCTCACGACAAGCTTCTTGAAACGGCTGACCCGCTAGCGGCGCTTTCGGTTCAGTTGAGTAGCAACCTACTCAGTCTGCTCCAAGAGTCGCGATTACAGAGAGGAGAAAGAAAGCCAAAGAAGCGAAGCAGACAGGGAAAACGACATGAAAGCCACAAGCCATTGTGTCACACAGCACTGAGCCTCAGACGGAGAAACACATAAGCGAAACGAGGTAAGCTTGACAGGTAGAAAGGGCAACAGCAGAACTACAGCTTGGCGGAAACTCCTGCAAGGAGGCGCGAAAGACGCTCGTCGCAAAGTGGCGCGACAACCTCAGTGAAACGTCGTGGAAGCTGGCACCAGAACGCCGCAACTATCTTCTTTACTGCTGAAGAGAGAAACGAGAGGATCGGTGTAATTACTTCTTGAAGCAACAGGTGAGCCTATTGTCGGGGACTTAATCATTCGATCATCAGCGACCATCTTTAGGGTGCTATTACCAATACCCGTACCAATACTTCAGACCCCACCTTATTTTACATAGAAAACATAGAAGAACATCTGATCCTGAGGAATGGTGTTGGCAACTCTATACTATCCCAACCCCGCGTGGAGCATTTCGTCCTGAAATGGGCATAGATGGAAGATGCCCGCAACAAAGGTGAGCCGAGAAGTGGAAGCAGGGAGCCGAAAAGGAATACTTGAGGGATGTGAGTGTCTATTGCGTCAGTTTGGGGTTCAGGGGCTTTTTGGGTTTAGGGTGGAGGGGTTTAGGACTTAAACTGCCAGCTATGCCAAACGCAGTGAGAAAATCGAAGGACATGCTGCGTGGGAGGGCGCGGAAAGCACACTGAGGCGGCTGCTGCCGGCATGGCTCTCCACAGCAGCACAAACGCACGTTTCACCACCTCCGTCCCAAATCGTCACAGGTTTCAGCAAGTATCTAGCCCAAACGGTTCAAGTATCACTATGGTCTATACTTGGACCCCCAACATACCCTGTAAGGTAAAAGCCAGAAAGTTGGAAGATCATTATCGTAACCCCTTTAGGGTAAATTATAGGGGGTCCTACCATGAAACCATATTCCAACTTTCTGGATTTCCCTTTAAGTAGATACCATAATGATACTTGAACCCTTTGAGTAGAGCCCTTGAGTCTCAAAGCCGTCCACCTCTTTAGGTTACATTCCTACTGTGTCGGGCATCATGGGGAAGCAAAGGTTATAACCTTTTTGGTTATATAGGGATAATATATAGGGACTAGACTACCCAAAAAAAGGTTAAAGGTTACCTACTCTAGCTCTGGGCATTGCATTGCGTTGCTATAGAACCCTAAGTAAGCATAACCGCAAGAATGAATGCTAAGCTTCGGGGTCACCAGTTGGGCTTTGGGATTTCGGAGAAAATGTGGAAATCCTGAATAACACTGCCGGGCAAGAGAGTGACTTGGATGAGTTCTGGTGGCCCGGGTAATTAGTTGTTCTACATACTAGTCCCTTTCAGCAGGCCTTTGAACAATAATCCCGTTTCCAAAATTACGGCTAGGGCCCCGCTTTCTCGCCAAATCATAAAGAAGAACCGAAGGTCGTATGGTTCCGCATGTCGAGGCCAAGAATCTACCCTGAACCCTTTAGTCAAATCTACGTTTTGAAGGTTCCTTACAATAATTTCCCTACACATTAACGTAAGTCCGGAAACAACAGCAGTCTTCCCCAAAGCCTAAACTTCTAGACCGTAACGGCTAGACTAGACCTTAAACCGCATAATGCCAACGTTAAAGATCATCGGTCTCTTAACAAGCCCTTAAACAAGCTGTGTTGTTTTAACCTATGGTATCGTTCGTCCCTGGCCTCAGAGACTGGAATGGGCTCCGGAGGAAAGCACGTCCTGGAAAAAGGGCTGCCGAGGATTGGGGGTTTATATAGGGTCGGAGGCTTGGGGCGTTTAGCGTTTGGAGTTTGAGGTCTTAGAAGGTAGCTGGCTGGACGTTATCCCGCTGTTCCTTGGCTTTGTGTGTGTGTGTGTGTGTGTGTGTGTGTGTGTGTGTGTGTTTGGGTGGGGTTAGCATTAGACTTGCGACTGTAGCAGTAGCAAAAGCCGGACAAGCCGGACAAGCCGAACATGCGGTAGCATAACTTGCATTCCTGATCACTACTGCTGGAAATGCTGCAACTATGTTAGCAATGAACAGCAACAAGTTACGGCAACAGAAACATCAAGATAGGCTAACAATCCGAAATGGCGCGACGAAAGAGCATCCATGACAGCGCTGCATGACCGATACCGGCCTCGTCCCTTCGGCAACCGCTATGGGCAAGTTGCCGGCCTGGCTGGGACAAACGGTGTCTCAGATTTGAGCCAGGTTAGATACATATACACTCACTTGTAAATGATATTGCATATGCAATATATACTTATACATGCGAGTACACATATGCATATGCATGTTCATACATGTTGCGAATTAGGTAATTATGCCATCAAACCTCATCTGCTGGATTTAGCACTTGGACCCTGAACTGTTCTGTTTAGTTACAGGAGCCGGATACTATATAGCAAGTAAGGAAAGGCAAGCTGAGAAGATACTTCTATCGTAATCACAGAACCTAATGGTCAGAGCGACAGCAGCAGCCGCAGATTTGTGTTCAGGAAAGGATATCATTGTGAATACCTGGGCCCTGAGAGCCACGTACGGGTCTAGGTATCGCAAGACTTGCTGAACTGTAGGCGCAATCCTAACATCCTTCAACCCTCAGCATCCCGCACACAAACCACCCCGAAACCAGTCAAGAATCCGAAACATCGGCTCGGGTCTCTTCCGTGATAGGAGCCGGAGCGACGGGTGTCGATGTTCAAAGGCCAAGACAAACATAGCTTAAGGTTCAAGGATGTTCATGGCTTACCTATAGTCTCCATTGTAGATCTTTTTTTGGCTAAGCCCAAAAATATTAAGCATCCTATAAGGTAACCCCAAAAAGGAATTACAATGGAGACTATAGGTAGGGTTTACCCTAGTTTCGAAGTTCGAATAAGGGTGTTGTGCCCTACAAGCCCAGATACTTGTGTAGTTGGTTTCTGCATGTCCTCTAACCAGCCAGCGTATTGTGCCTTTGACACAAGTAAACGCAGCTTCCAAGTCTACGAACAGACCAGCTACTTAAACTCAAGATGTCAGCCTGGCAAATACAAAGCTTGTGGCACAGAAACCCTAAGCATTCCATTATAAACCCTAAACCGCAAAAGCCCTAATCCCATGAACCCTTGAACTGCGAAACCCAAGACAAGGAGCCGTGGAGGAACTTCTGACTTGACGCTGCGCATATAGGATTCCAGTAGGTGTTATAGGTTCATGGCTGCAGGGATTTCGATGACTGGGCTACTGGTAGGGTTTGGGTTTTAGGGTTTATAGGGTTCTTAGAGATGCGACCGATCCCTAGATTAGCCCAGGCCCTGGCACATGGTGATTCATAAACACTGGGCCGGAAGGACCAAAGCGTAAACCCAAACCCACCCTCAATCACCCAAACCTTCCAAAATCCCTTAATTAACAGTATACCTTAATTCATTTTTAGTAATCCTATTATAATTTGATCTATATTCCTTAATTAAGGGATTTTGGAAGGTCTTCGCATAAGCATTGTGCAACGTGAGACACCTCGAGAAGAATGCCCAGGTTCTCAACAGCGACTTCGGCAAACGCCTTGAGGCCATAGCTTAACAATCACAGGGGTGTCCTATGTATATACATATATATATATGTGTATATAAAGCTATTCAGAGTCTATATAGCCGATAGCATGAGAATCCGGCATGGGGTGCCGTGGAGAGTGTGGATAAAAGCTGTCGACCATTTCTCTCTCAGGACCAGGGTTCAGGGTGGTGAGCCTCATGTATCTGAACTCATGGGGCTATGCGCGCGAAGGTGAACGCTACTTTGCGGAATCGGTGTTGGGGTCATAGTTCATAGTCAGGTTTCAGCTTCTTCAGAAATCTTCTTGGGATAAACCCTGAACCATGAGACCGACCCCCGACCGGCTTCGAATTCCACTTTCCCAAAGCGGCGCCTGCCAGCTCTCGCTGTTCTCGCAGTGAGGCCGTGGTTTGGTATAGAGCCAAGAGACGAGCAGGTCCACATGAAAGAGTACCTCCGGAGGATAGGTTTAGGGTTTCAGGTCTAGGGGTTAAGGCAGAGGCCTTTATCGTTAGAATAGGGTATGTTTGGGGTCTTGGGGTAAATACTTGTGCGAAATGCTGCGTTTCGAACTATAGGCGGCGGGGGAATAAACCTCTTAGCCAAGTTCTTCGGTGGAAGCTGCATGTCTAGGGCCGTATGATTTCCATAACGGCGTCTCAAAAGCTCTGGGTCCATGTTCCGCTTTGCAAGAAGGGCAGACTCGAGGCTGCAAGCTTCCGCAGATCTTTACTGCGGCTGTTTCTTGCTCGAGTCTTGGCATTTGCGCAGCTGAACATTGCCGTAGAAGAATACCCTCAAGTTGCACTATTCCGGGCTTTCTCAGGAACGTTTGCCTTTGGAGGCAGGATCTTTCCTTTTGAGCATCAAGGCTTCCAGCACATAGGTGAAAGCTACAAAGCCATGTTTGCACCATGCAGCTTGGCAAAACATGCCAGCATCCTCACGAAATCCTAAGCCCTAGATACCCGCAACCCCGATCCTTACACTTGAAACTTTAGGAACCTTGGCATGATGCCCTCACCGGACCTGCTCAACCGATGACTGTTGTGCTTCCAGCTCCTAGCAGCGCTGGTGGGCTATTTGGGTTTGAGGGTTGACTTGTAAGGGATGTTGGGGGTTGCTTTGTGAGCGCGCTCTGAAAATTAGTACTTACTGTAGATTCCTCAGGAAACCGGTATTCTGAGTGTTCACGCAGCAAAAGTAGAGCTCAACATGACCGACACTGTCCTCGGTGCGACACAGTCCCACAACACGCATAAAAAGAGAGAGAGAGAGAGAGAGAGAGAGAGAGAGAGAGAGAGAGAGAGAAAGAGAAAGAGAGAGAGCGAGAGAGCCACAGGACGAGGCGCACGCAATTAAACACAAAAGCCAAGTATCAACAGATTATTGACACACACACACACACCGAAAACAGTGAAGACTCAAGGCGCTTAAGAACTCAATACCTTGAAACCTTAGAGCCTCATGAGCCCCTCAACCCTGAGCCTCGAAACCCACCCTCGACCCCTGGCTGAATAGGGAGCCCCTTCTTGGAGGGTCGGGGGACTTAGTAAGTAGGTAGTAAGTAGATTTATAAAGTGGGCCCTAATTGGGCTTATGGTACTTATAAGTCCCCAAAATCCTTCTTTCCCTTCCAGTCGTGATATGTTCCTGTCGCTGTTGCGGATGTGCCATATCGAGGTGCAGGGCTGGATTTGCATGAGTAATCTTGGGAATTTCCGAAAATAGGGGGCCCGAATATAGTACCCTAAAAATGGGATCCTTATTATGAGGACCCCCAAATGGGGTACCCCTAATTTTTGGAAACTCCCATCTTCGGGCTTGTTAGGAAGAAAGGCGGCTGCTGCTGCCTTCGCACTACCATATCCACAGGCTCCTCTAGCTCCTGAATCCAAGAATCAAGCCCAACACCCTAACCCTAAACCCTAGGGTTTAGGGTTTTGGGTTTAGGGTTGCTAAAGCATCCGGCTCCTCCTCACCCAAGTCTTTTGCCTCGGATGTTGCTTCTGGCTTCTGGCCTGGGCACACATCCGTGATGCAAGCAACTTAACGAAACCCCGAGACCTCAACCTACAAGCCAAAACCTCACACTACGCATTTTGAAGCCCTACAAGTTGTGGCAAGGCATCGTCATTATTGCTACTGCTAACCATACTGGTATGATTCTGGCTATTTTGCATATACTGTGGTCTGCGTGTTGGCAGATAGCGTCGGCATTGATGGTTAGTGCCATGGTTGGTACTTCTGGTAGTGTTGGGGAAAAAAGGAAGTCTGAACCTCAAACCTCTTCCAACAAACCCGGACAGCTCCTTCTTGTATTTTTCCACGGAGAAACTAATAGAATCACCACAGCCATGGACCGTTCACTGCAACGGCAAGGATCTCCATTACGTACCGGCTTGCCCTGGACCGCCGAAGCTTGAACAGCATGCGCCCTATTCCCTTGACCCTCAATGCTCTGATCCCTCAGCCCACATCCCTTAAACCTTGCCGAATAATTACAGAACACATGAAGCTAAACTCCACAAGCATTGCCGCTGTAAGTAAAAGGTAATATTACGGTAATATGTACATAGCCCGTATCAGCCCGAAAACAACATCAAGATCACTCCTATAAGTCCAGAAGTCCAAATTTGCAGAGTTTCGTGCCTTCCCCGCGCCCCTTGCAAACCCTAAGCCCCAAACCCCTAAACTCTAAACCCCTGAACCCACCCCTAAACCCTAAACCTCTAAACCCTAAAACCCCAGACCCCTGAACCCCTAAATCCACAAATGCCAAACGACCCGGTAGGCCCCTAGTTCTCGAGCAGCAACTACGTGGAAGCCCTAAGCTAGCTGAAGCCCTTTCTCGAGCAGCCGGCCAGCAAGCTTAGCCTTGGATTTCCAACGGTTTAGGGTTTAGGGGATTGAGGCTTTAAGGGCTTAGGCTTTCTGGTTTAGGAATTGAGAGTTTAGGGTTTAAGGGTTGAGGGTTTCTGGTTTCGGGTTTAGTACTTCCAAATTTAGGGTTTAGGGCCCAAGCGAGCCCATAATCACAAGGCAGGGAAATTAGAAGTTTGCGCTCTCAAGACAGGGAAATTAGAAGTTTGCGCTTTCAAGACAGTCTCAACTTAGAAGCACCTAAAATCTTACGAAGGTGGGCATTAGAGGCTCTCCACATCTACGATCTGCGACTGAAGCTCTGATTTGCAGGCTGGTGGGGTGCTGCGAGGCTCTGCCTATAGTCTCCATTGTTGTTCCTTTTGGGGGTTACTTTATAGGATCCTTAACATATAATTGGTTAAACCAGAAAGGAACTGCAATGGAGACTACAGGTGTGCTTCAAGGCGGCAAGTCTCCGCAGTAGGGCTCGAGTTGCTGAGATACTGAGTTGCTGGGTTACGGTACACCTTCCACCAAAACCCGAACTACAGTATAAGTGCCTACTTTTAAAAATTTAGTTAAACTCGAGCCCATGGATGGTAGTACTGCAGTCAGGCGCCAGTTCGACGAGTGGACGGTCCATGACTTCAGGGCTCTAGCTTCAAGGCTTTGGTCACAGTTTTCTGAGAAATCCCCCTTAGAGCCAAGAGCTGCTGGCTTTAGACTGCTGGGTTTCAGGATCAAGCAAGATATGGCCCATAAGATTGTAAGATACTGCACGTGCTGGGTTGCGAGCCACCGTTCTGGGCCATAGGCATAAGCCCACATTCGGTTCCGAAAACCCTACAAGCCATGGGAAAAGCCCACCGAAAACGGTACCAGGTGACATATCGTCGGGCGGCGGCACCGAAGTGTCGGAAAAAAGCCTTGCGCCGGGAAGCTTCCCCGGGGTGGCTACGAGTTCTATGGCGGTTGAGGCTTAGGGCCAGGAGTATTGGATTTTTGAGTGGGGATTATAAGGCTCAGGGACTGCAAAGGCCTGGCACAGTAGGCTTCCGGCTCTGCAGCGTAAGCAAGGCTTTGGGGGCAAGCATACACGAACGATAGGGGCTTTGGGTTTAGGGTTGGAGGGCTACTCTCTGATCCACACTACACGAAAAGATGTGATCGCGTGTGCCTGGCTTGCCTCGTCGAAGCTTTTCTTCAAACTCTTACCAGGGGGGTGAAACAAGCAAGTCGCCCAATTGTTTTTGCTCGTGTTGATTCAACCTTGCCATTTCCTACCTGCAGTTGCCTTCTCCCTGTCCTTACTCTGACACGAGAACCGCTAGCCTCAAACTCGGCTGCACGAGTTCTGGGTTCAACCTTGTTCTCTGGTTGGTAAACCGGGACCCCTTGCTTGTAGCTGTTCAACCCCCAAGCGGCGGGTCCCGGAACCCTCATCCAAACCTCCACGACGGCCGCAGCCCCATCCAACGAGCGGGCGAAACTCCGCATGCGCAGCACGGAGACCCGGACAGCTGTTAACCTGGGCTGTGTAGTCTGGGCTTGCTTAGCCATCAGGCCGCCCTTGGGACATGGATTTAGGATGTCAAGTCTTGAGCTTGTGTGCCCAAGAAGTGAAGTCCAAACCAAAAAGCCCTGAACCCCTAACCCCCAAACTCCTCAGCAGCAAGCAGTATGTACCCCTCAACCCCAAACCCTGTAAACCTGCATAGCGCTGCTTGCATAAGCCCTTTACGACTTACGCAACCTTTTGTGCAGTGGAGCCCTTCAAAACGCATGCTCCTGCAACCGGAGGGCTGGGCCGCACGTGGGGGACCCGAGAACCGGCTCTTGGCTAAGCCCTGGCGACAGTTTAGTTTAGGGCTTGGGGCTTGAGGACTGACGGATTGAGGGCGTTCGGGGTGTAGAGGTTCACAGGTTAGACGTTTGGTGGTATAGGGTGTTAGGATTTTAGGGGTTTGGGCTTGGGGGTTGGGGGGTTCACGGGGCTTGGGGGCTCTAACCGTTAATTAATCAAGCAATCTGTGAACTTTTCCGCAATTGATCTCCGTCGCCCAGTTGAATGCACAGCCGGCTAAAGACGGCTTAGCACGGGGGCCTTGATATTTGTCATCTGGTTTTGCGTTGTGCCTGTGTTCCGGGGCCCTGTTGGGGATAATTGATTCCAGGTGGCTCTTCCTATTCCTCTGTACTCTTCCAGCTACCACGGATGCCTGCAGGAAACCGACAGTCATGAAGACAACATGATTCGTGTTTGGAGTTTGCGGTTTTGCCATTCAGGCTCTGGACTCTCATTCTGGGCGTAGCACGGTCACTTTATGCTCAAGGCTGGGTTAGAATGCTGTTTGGGGCTTTGCTAACCCTATAACCCTAAACCCTATAACCCTAAATCCTGAACCCCTATACCCTAACCCCTAAACCCTAAAAACCCTTTAAAGGAACCCTAAGCCGTAGCTGTCCCGACAGGGCCTCGAAGACCGTCTCGAGGACGTCAGGCGTCTGCGACCTGAAGTTGTGCTGGACACCTTTGACCTGCGGCATGCAGGGCCAGTGCATTTCTGCATGGATGACGACCTGGGCCCTAAAACTATGCAGAATAATAGCCTTTTATAGGTTTTGGGCCGTTATTTAACCACTTTTGGGGGTCTAGGGAAGGGCGGCCTGGTTCAAGCTTGGGGAATGGGGGTTGGGGTGCGGGTTGGGGCGCAAGGTCGCGATGATCCTTTGCCCGGAAGCCGTTGCACTCATCGATCCCTTGCCCGGAAGCCGTTGCACTCATGGACGAATCTGCTGAATAGCAGCTTGATGCTTCGGGGTTTGCTCGTGTGGGAATGTGACGATTTTTCTCGACGCCTCTCGCAAGTCCTTCGCTTAGAATGCGGTCCAAGTACATTCATCTGGGGATAAGTCAACTATCGTTTCTCTGGTACGCTATACCGTAGCTAGAATGTATGTCCTTCCCGCCAAAAAACACAGCAACACCCAGATCGACAGTCTCCAGAATGAGCAGAGTAACCCCCTTGTCTGAGAGAAACCCTGATAGTAACCCTGATATTCTCCCTTATGAGAACCGAGATCCCTAAACCCCAAACCCTAAACCCTGCCACGGTAGCAAGCCTTACAGTAGAAGCCAGAAAGTTGGAACACGGGTTTAGGAGGATTAGTGCTAGGATCCCTTACACTTTACTTTCGGGGCATGAGGATACTAATGTTCCAACTTTCTGGCTTCTACCATACTTACAATGAGCAGCGCTCTCCTGAAACCCAACAAAGCCGGGACCCCAGGGCTCCGGCTGACTCGAAGAGCAGCACGCTGAGCCCGTCGGCCATGTGAAGGAGCTCCTAAAGAAAGGGACCTTAACAATTAGAATGTGGTTTTGGGGGCCCATTCTACTATAACTCTCATAAGGAGCCCCCTCAAATAGTATAGGTAGTAATTAAGGCCCCTATGGTAATAATTCAAGCCCCCATGGTAAGTCATCTTCGGGTTCATTCTGGGTCTTGTTCTTGGGTCGTCGGTTTAGGGCTCAAGGTTGAGGGTTTGGGTCTCTTTCTTGAGTCGTCAGTTGAGTATAGGGCTTGGGGTTTGGAGTTGTTGGGTCTGTTCCTTGGGTCGTGAGTCATGGGTCTACGGCATACGAGTGATGCTTCTGTGAGGCTCCGACTGCATCCCTCCAAATGAACACGACAAGAGTGTCTGCCAGGGAACGAGGCTTCAAACATAAACTCATTGATTGATCGTGTGTCCTAAGTCCTGAGCTTACCTGGACCTCCAAAACCAAATCTTTTACGGACTCACGGACGACGAAACCATAAAAAGAAAAGTTTTTGAGGGTTCAGGTCAATACGACCCTTCCGCCTTTGTTGAAGTCGACTTCAGCAGCATGCAGCTCATAACGACAGGGATCCATTCACACAACCATCAGGAATCGTGGCGGGTGGCAGTGCACTCTATTTGCGGACACCCGGAGGCGCAGCAATTGACTTGTGGTAGATAGGGTCCTCGAGCATAAAGCTCGGCCAGCACTGTAAGCCCAAACTGGACTTAGGCTCGAAACCCTGCACTTCAAACCCAACTCCCAAACTCTGGTTGGTTGCGCCTCTGACTGGGTAAAGTAAGTAAGATGGCCTGTGGTGACCATGATGTGGGTCATGAAGTCAGAGGTGATGATCGGTGGACATATTGAGTCAAGAAAACCTTGCCGTGAGTCCTGTAGCCGAATCGGCCCCTAAAACCCTATAATATAGGGGCCTTAACAATTAGAATAGGCTTTTGGGGCCGATTCTACAATAGCTGCTTATAATTGGGATCCCCCCAAAACCCTATTCTAATTATCAAGGCCCCCTATATTTTAGTACCCATATAGTATAGAATATAGTATCCCTTATATAGAGCCCTTTAAAGGGACCCTATTAAAAAAAAAAACAAGGCCCCTTTCTTAAACCCCATACCAACCTTCTCTCCTCTTCTGGCAGGCCCTCTGTCAGCTTGAAAATCTCGTCGTAAGCAGCCTCCCGCCGAGTGGCCCAGAAAGGAATTCAGGGCTTATCTTTTAGGGTTACCTTAACCCTGAAGAACCTACATTTTTAGGGATCCTTATTATGATTTCCTTATACAAGCCCTTAAAGAGGTAAGTCATTCCGGGTTTAGGTAGGGTTTAGGGTGTAACTAGGGGCTTCTGTGTCTAGCCTGAACCTACCATAGCCGAACAAAAAACTACCTTTTAGGGTACCTTTTTTTGTGGCTTTAGATCCTTACAACACTAGGTCTTTTGGGCCACAGGTACCGTAGCGCTTGGGGATTAGGGATGTTAGGATTTGGCTTCCAGGATCTTGGGAGGCGGGAAGTTGGCATCGAGTTCCCCTGCAGGTCACCACAACAGATAGGCCTGCAAATATTTGGGGTCTTGTTTACACATGTTAGACCCAACCCTCCCACTGTTTACGGTTTAGGGCCGTCAGAAAACGATTACTGACTGGTTTGCTGTTTCGATTGGTATCAGTGTCTTTTGGCTCAGCATGTCGCTATTTATTGTTGAGACATCCGACGCGATGCCAGGAACCCTAAAACCCTAAACCACGAACCCTAAACCCAAAACTCAAAACCTCGAAACACGAGCGACGCCTCCAAGCCGCTGAGCTTCACTCGTCGGAGGATGAAGGCCAAGGTCTCTCCTGGAGGAAAAATGAGAGCAACTACCGATATTTCCATCGCCGTAAGAACGGTAAGAAGAATAATCATAACAGTACAGTCATGATAATGACCATAAGAAGAACTCAAATAGCACCAACCATAATCGGAAAGAAGCATACGAAAAAGCCTGCTACAGTACCATGATCGCTGCTTCCGAGCTTGGGGCTCGTGGCTTGCTCAGCTTTTCTTCTTTTGATCGCGGGCGGGGGAAGATCTGGTGCTGCTGAACTCTACTCTTCTCAAAGGGGAAAAGGCGGGACCCTTAATAAGGACTCCTAGGTATGTACCCTTTATATAGCTGCTATATACCCATTATATAGCCCGTTATAGGGTAGGGGTCCCCATTAAGGGTCCCTCCTTTTCCCCTTTGATCTTCGTTTCGGGCTTAAGGTCTGCGCGCTCGCTTAGTTCAGTGTACAGTTCTCTTCGGTAGAGTCTGGTCTAGGCAAGGGCTTCGAAAACTTAGAAACCATTTTTCAGCACCACGGGTTGACGTTTAAGCTTGACCTGAACCCTGAATAACTTACCTTTTTAGGGTTCCTTACTATGATTTCCTTATATAAGTCCTTGAAAAGGTAGGTCCTTCAGGGATAAGGTAGGGCTTGACTCTTCACGGCATTGGGCTTTGAGTTTGAGGGCAAACAGAACGGCGGCGCGAGACCAACGCAAGGAATGGAATTGAGGGTGGGTTGTATGGTTGGGCTGGGGCTTTAACGACTTGGGTCAAGGGATACAGAACAGTGAAGCACCACATGACTATCACATGTCCTGCCACAAGAGCTAGTGCGAGTAATGGTATTATGAAGGAAGACTTCCCTCATAAGGACCCTGATAGGGGCCACACCTCCGAAGTGAAATCCTGCATTCATGTGGCCCATTGCCGCTAAACTTGACGATGCACTGGCTCACTTAGGCCCTGCTTGCAGCCCACCTAGATGCCCATCTACCTCTAAACCTCCATATATTAATACCACCCTTCGAAACCTGTGGAGAAGAACAAAAAACATGTGAACTCTGCAAAACCAAATAGAAACTATTTACACGCCCGTTGTAGACCCTTATAATACTTCAACCATAATATGGGTCGTTGGCAAAAATATGGTCCCTTTTTGGGTGCCCTAAATATTTGGTGCCGTATTATAATAGGGACCCCAAAAAGGGACCATAATTTTGACAAACACCCATATACAATGCTGAAGCAGAGAAACCCAGATTCAGGTGCCTGCAAAATGTCTAATGTGCGGTCTGCCGTGCTTCAGCAGCACCGCATACCTCCGGGTATAAGGGTGACTATACCTATCGTCTCCATTGCCGTTCCTTTTCCCAAAGGGTCCAAGTATCATTATGGTATATACTTAGACCCCCAAAATGCCCTAAAAGTATATATACCATAATGATACTTGGACCCTTCGAGTTTCTGTTTCAACCAGTCTTATGGTTAGGATCCTGTAACTTTGGTCAGCCCCAAAAAGGAACTACAATGGAGACTTAAGGTAAGGTGCCTGGAAAGCATAGTACACAGGTTGCTACAAGGGTTTTCGCCATGAGGGGCCTCCAGGAATCTTATGAAATTCAAAAAATTTGGCAAGAACTACTGTTGATGATATGAATCCTGCATTACCTTAAGGGCCCTAAGCTATGAAACTTATGGTATATTCCTTAGTATGGGTAGTGCAGGATTTATATCATCAACCGTATTTGTAGCTGCTGGTAGGGTCTGGTCAGCTAGGTATGCTACGTGGGGCTGTGCAACACTGCGTGGGTCGTACAAAGGATGCAAAGGACCCTCGCACATTTCAGGACGTTGACTAGTCGAAGGGATCCCAGAGTCTTACCCCAAAGGGTCATATGTACTGTTATGGGGGGATACTTCCTTAAGTCGTTATAGTAATTCCTAATATGGAAACCCTACATTCTACTATATCGGTACATAGGACCCTCTGGGTACAGTAGAGGCCGTAGACTTGGTACAGAACAAAGAATAGGTGGAGGCCGCACCATCGGAACAGAGAAAAGTGAAGACTTCAACTATTGATCACATTGCTTGCTCTCCAATGGGATAAATTGCAGGATACCGGGATACAAGAAATCCGAGAAGCTCGTTCTTAGATACTAAGCCACGGTCCTCGTCTGATCAAGGTCTGATAAGCCCCCAGAGCACGATCTTATACCGTCAGCCCTGGGCTTCAAATGCTAGCATCCCTACAATCAAAGGGGAAAAGGAGGGACCCTTGATGGGGACCCCTACCCTATAATGGGCGATATAATGGGTATATAGTAGCTATATTAAGGGTATATACCTAGGGGTCCTTATTAAGGGTCCCTCCTTGTACGCTTCGACCAAATCAAAGTATTCACTTACTATGCCTGGGGAGCCCTGGTTGCAATCACGGGCTTAGGCTCCGGGTTAAACCCCGTTTTGCTTAGGGTTCAGGGGGTCCCGCACCTCCAAACCTTATAGGCCCTATATAGCAAACCCCATAAGGATGGAAACCGGATTAAGACTAAATGGTGCTGGAAATCCCTATACATGACTCTTAAGGATTGAGGCTATTGGGTTTCCAACTCTTGGGCTTCCACTTTAAACCCCTGAGGGCACTGTGCTAGATACTTCGAGAGGTCCGAAACGACGTATCGCGCCAAATACTTCAGCAGGTACGCCAGGCCTGATCTTGCTTCTGGGGTTTGAGAGGCTTTGGGTGTTGAGGGTGTAGGTTTAGGGCTTCGGGCATTTAAGGCTGAGGGTGTCGGATTTAGAGAGTGTCATTTTTAGAAATATCGGGTTTATAGAGTAGGCTCTAGGGCGTTTTAGGCTCCAGTTGCTCCAGTTCTCACCGCTGCACCTTGAATGGCTTCGGGGCATAGGCTGATTGATAGACGAAAGACCCTCCAAACCCAAGCGAAATTTGCCATGACCTGGATCTAGGGTTATTATGTATACTTGATTAATTACTCAAAATTTAGGCCCCCCCCAAAAAAAAATATATAAGGTTTTAGGGCGTAGGGCTTCTGTTCAAACGCTGAGATTTTGAGTGACCGGGCTTCAAGCTTTCGGGAGGCTCAGGTACACGAGTGAGTGCAGAGTGGGTTGAAATTTCGGGGTTGCGTGGGCAAGATGGAGCAGCCACGCAGGAGACTGATACCGAATACAGACCCAGACCCTCGGAGGATCCAAGAAGTAGATCCCTTAATGGGAGTTCCTATAAAGTACCCGTAGTAGTATAGGGCCCCATATTAGGGGATCTACTTTCTAGATCCTCCCGGGGTCTGGGGACTGGTCCACATGACTCTGCAAACGACCCACCCTGGGAGGATCGATGCTTCTCACACCTTCCGACCACGGCCGTCCCTGAGACCCAGAAATTGCAAAGGCTGCACATAAACTTCAGTGACAATGCGACCTCTAAGCTCGAAACCCCAACAAGGCTTGTCTGGAGCTGCAAGATAGTTTCGATCTTCTGAACCCTAAACCCCTAAAACCCCTAAGACCCCTAAAACCCGCCAAATCCTAGACCAATTCTAAGCTATCCGCACTGAAACACGTGCTCCAGCAAATCTGCGTCTTGCTCCTCCGTCGTGAGGGAATGTGGTTGTTGTTGAGGCTTTCGAGTTTAGGGTTTAAACTTACAATTTGAGGGATTGATCACACAGCTCCTATCCGCGCACGAGGAGAAGTCCAGTTTTTGAACCCGGGAGAACCGGATCGCAAAAAACGTAGACTATCATTCGTGAACTGAGTCAACATAGACATCGAAGTTATGGCTTTAGGGGTGTATCTGCACTGGATGTCCTGAATTCATTTCGGAAAAAAACCTGAAGTGCTAGGACGCAGGTAGCTGCTGCTGAAAGCCCGGTTCCGAGAGGGACAAAAACCGATCATGCCTCAATCCCGGGCATGCTTGGCTCCGAGGTGGATCTCTAAACGAAGTCATGTGCTGTCTCTTACATGGCTGCCTTGCGAGACCACGCCGTACAAACGATCCCGACATTGTGCGTCAGTGCTGATCTATTCGATGTGCACAATACGTGGGCCGTGCTGTGTGAAAGTCCTCACTTTAATTGGCTTGCCATGTGAAAATTATCGGGCCCAAGTATACTATATGCAGGCAAAGCTTCACACAACAAGCCACAGATTCTCCTCCCTGAAATGCAAAGTCCGAAAGTTCCGAATAGCGACAGCTGCAAATAACCCTTTATGGTCTTCTGATTCTGCCCGTTTCAAGCTGTCCCCGACGCGGCCGGCTACTGCAATCAGCTGCACCAGCACCTGACACGCGCTGCTGCCACTACTACCTGCTGCAGCTACCGCGATATGACAACGACGATGACCAACTATGCCCACTCCCACTCCGACTGCTGCTGCGACGACGCCGAGAACGCACGACGACGACAACTACAAGTAAGTCTACTGCTCCAATCCTCGGCTACTATTGACACTACCTGCCAAGTTGCCAAAACGCAAGCTCTGCACGAACAGATTACAAATTGCTACCACCCAAATGCCCGGTAGTAGTCCTGCTGAGATACATCCGTTTTTGCCGGGAACTTTCTACAGCCCCTCCCTCGCCTAAAGTCCTGAACCCATAGTCCACTTCAGGATTAGGCGTAGCATCAAGCCCCAGAAGCACCGAGCCCGTGTCCTAAAGCTGCAAAGCTTCGGAAAGTAAAACATCGGCGAACTTCGAAACCAAGCCCACACAAGCCACAAGTCGAAAACACCCAGACCATGATAATTCAAACTTCCAACAAACAGCAGCTTAACACCCCTGTCAACTGTGTAAACTCCACATGCCGAGGTCCGGTCTGCGAAAATGCGCTCGAAGTGAGGGAGTAGCTCCATGCAGGTGTCCTTGGCCAGGACCTTGGGTGTTGGGCTTCTTGCATCTAGTTCATGGTTGGGATAGAATTAAACATGTATTTTCCTTATTGGGTTTAAGTACCCATAAACATGTAAAATGTTACCCAACTATGCCCAAGGCATTGCCAACTTTGAGAGTTGCGGCAACCCTCCGAGTGAGTTTCAGGGGCGGGTTTGGCAAGGCAGACTCGGATTCATCGGGTCTACGTTTCACTCAACCACCGCAAAAAGCCGGATCTACGAACCTGCCAAAAGATCCAAAAATCAAAACAGAACATACTCTATAGGCTCCAAATGGGGAGCCATTGTCAACGCAACATGGTGAAGAGCCAGGACCTGGTAGTAAGTAGATTTATAAGTACCCTAAAAGGGGACCCTAGTTGGGGTTATGGTACTTACAAGTCCCTAAAATAACCAGTTACTGAATTCTTTTCCGACTCGAACACCAAGGAAGAACGCCACATGTGTCCGATTTACCAGCACAAACCTCCTCTATAAACCCTATACCCATAGGCCCCATAGTACGTAGTTCCCTTTTGGGATTACCTTATAGGATTCCACATATGAACCCCAAAAAGGAACTACTCTGGGGCCTATGGATCAACCCTAGAAGGAGCAGCTTCTTTTGGGCTTCTTTTTCCCCCCCGACGGTGGGTGAACTGACTATGGCACTTCCGGCTACTATTCGGTACAACGGCCTTAATAGTGAGCTTTTAGAGTGCATCGAAGTGTAAGTCCATAATATGTTGACGACAAGGGAATATTACCGCTGATTTTTGAGACCTCGACCACCAAAACCCATACTTAGATTAGTTCAATTTCCAAACATGGACATCTGGGGGCTTCAGGCTGTTATTGCTTGGGAGGGCCATCATGTCGGGGCCAAGACTTCTTTTCGGTGTAGGCGTTGCCTTCTTCGGCTGGATCCTAAATAAACGTTTGTGCTATCTGTGAATAAGCAAACTCACATCATTTGAGCACGACTGTGTCGATGAGCAGCATGATGGCCCCAGCTCGGAGGAGGTGTCTATTGACCAATACTCAATAAAACGCCTCGCAAAGGAGACGCCTTATGTTGCCGTGCCTCGTCGATCCCGCCTCCACCCGAAACCCTAAACCCCATGCCAAACCCTAAACCCCAAACCCTAAATCCTAAACCCTAAACCCCAAACCCCAAACCCGAAACCCCAAACCCTAAACCCTGATCATACAGGCAGCCCAAGGCCCGAGGTCTCTGAACAGCCATGAACTTTCTCTAGTCTCCATTGTAGTTCCTTTCTTTGGCTTAACGAAAAGTATTAAGGATCCTATAAGGTAACCCCAAAAAGAAACTAGAATGGAGACTATAGGTTTCTTACCGTAGCGGCACGCATGAAAGCCAACATTGGCTGCATAGTGCCCGAAGGGCCCAAGTATCATTATGGTATATACTTATAGGGTATTTGGGGGGCTAAGTATAGACCATAATGATACTTGTACCCTTTGGGGTGTATGTTGAGGACATTTGCGGGACTGTTTCCTTCCTTCTACCTACTTCAAGATAGGGGATGAGATATCATACAGCATCATCTGATACGAATCCACCTTTGTTCCTGTCGTTTGCATAGCCAGCCCTTCTGCAAATCATGTCAGCATGTCCCTCACTCATCAGAGACTGAGATACCGGCTCCCAGCAGCATCAGTATCGGCTCGGATGCCATTGTTTTCGGCTTCGACACGTGGGCGAGAAGGATGTCGACGATGGTGCTTAGTGACCCGCAGGGTGTTCCTATGAGCTACAAATTTCAACGAGAGGCTGCAGCACAGACCCCCAAAGTGGAACTCGAACTAACCCCCATTGCCACTCCAAATACTCCACAGTCCACACGTTGTCAATGCCATGTCTTGAGACACAAGGGCAAGAAAGTGTGTTGGCTCAGGTGCAATATGAAGGAAAGCATGCCCGGAGATACTAACCGGGCAGGCAACAACAAGAGCAACAGTACAGTGAAGATATGTTGTCTGTATGGTTCTGACGGGCGATGGACTGGGGCCCCGAAGCAAGCAGGACACATCATGACCGGTGCTACTTTGGTGTTCGGGTGTGCGATTTCGGGGAGCAGATATGCTTGGAGAGACGGCCACGCTCTGCAGTCGCCGGCATCCGCACAAGACTCATCGCAAAGTTTCACACAAACGAAGCAGAATGTTTGCAGGGAAAGGATTACATTCTTGGTTTGGGTCATAGTATGATTATGTTATTGGAAACGTAAGGAGTACGTACTATCATAGCGACTCTTCCGAGCGATATATTCATCTGTAGCCTGTCCCTTCGGACATCGGGATCCCAAACGGCCGTACACCATAGACACTCGGATATAGGGGATGGGTAGTTACGAGTAGTGTTTGGGGGCATACTATATGGTTGGATTCCAGAATACTTCCCGATTCAGAATTTTGGCCCGGATCCTTGCCACGAGACCCCGAAGCCCGAACTATCATCCAGCCTAAATTCTAATCCTGAAACCTTGAACCACAAACCGAACCCCCAACCTATACAACCCCAAACCCTGGACCAAAATCTTGAAACCCTAAACCCCTAAGCCCTAAACCCCCAATCCCTTCGACCCTCAACCCCCTAAACTGCCTTAAACCCTTAAAGCCCACAACCTTAAACTTGTAGCACAACGAATCTGTCAGGCGTCCCCAGGTTGCACACTATCATCGGCAAGCCTCAACAAAGGTGCAATTGGGAAAATGCGCGAGCTACTGTTGATGATATAAATCCTGCATTACCCAGAATAAGCGATATACCACAGTTCCCATGGTTTAGGGTCCTTAAGGTAATGCAGGATTTATATCATCAACAGTAGGATAGATTTTGTAGGGTTTAGGTTTGGGGCTTCAGGGCTTAGGGTTCAAGCTTCATAGGGTATAGGGTCTAGGATTGGGGGGGTTGAAGCGGGGCAAGGTCAGCATCACTGAACGAGGGTTGTTGACTAGCTACATTCTGTTGAAGCTCCAGGAGACTCTGCCCCTGCGTTCCCTCGGGCCTGGATGCTTTACTCTCGCAAAAACATGGGTGGTTGTCAAAATTATGGTCCTTTTAGGATCCCTATTATAATACGGCACCTACTATTTTAGGGTACCCCAAAATGGGACCCTAATTTTGACAACCACCCACATCAAACCCGCAGGCATGATGCAAATCTTTGCTTAACCTAAACTCCGATGACCACTGCACTGTAGCTTAATTCTGGAGCATCCCGCACGCAGCTGGTGCAGGCATATCATGACCGACGTTGCCCGGCTTGATTGCAAACGGAGAGACTCAGGAGAAACTGGTATATCTGGATACAGAGAGGAAAGAACACATATACACACACAGTAATCATATATATATATATATACATATATAGATATGCACTATATCTACACTACACAGAATAAACATACACATACCTGCATGCTTGCATGATTGCACACATACATACTCACATACAGAGACCACATAATTAGCAAACACCCAAAGACAAGGCAGTGGCCTTTCACACAAACGTATTTCGGGTTGGATTCTTCTGATATGCTTCCAAAGGAGGCTACGGTAATATCTACTCAAAACACAAGAGTGGGAACACCGTGTCCCTGATATGCTAAAACTGCTAAGATCGCACAGAACATTATGACACCAAATTCCAGGACTCCAAACACACACCCCTGAACGCCGAAGGATGTTCACGTACGAGGGACAGCGTATGCTCAACTCAATTCCATGCTCGTCGTTTGGGGGAGGATTCAAATCTCAGGCATCACATCTTTGCCGATGCTGGTTGAGAAGGCTTTTGGTGAAGAGCGGGAGCCTCTATAATAGTATGCACTCACAACAACTGCAGTGCTAGCAACACCCCAAAGGTCAAATTCGAAACACCAAGCTCCACAGCACCCGTAATTAACCAGTATAAACCTGCAAAACCGTTAATTAGCTTAAGCTGCCCCTGCCGGGTAGCTTTGCGTGTGTGGCCGGAGCTCGTGCAAGCAGCTTACGAAGTCCTTAGATGAGCGAGCTCGGACCCCGAAACCTTCCCGCATTTCGGGTTCAGAGTCCTACTTGTCGGGTATCATGGGGAACTATAAAGGTCAACCTTATTGGTTATGTAGGGATTACATAGGGACTATACTACCCCAAAAAAGGTTAGGGAGGTCCCCTACTCTTCTACTACTGCTAGAGAGTTTAGGGTATCCTACTCGATGCTTTCGAGTGCTGGGGTTGAGGATGTGGAATCAAAAACTCAAGTCGCTTTGTGAGCGTTGGCAAAGGAAGTCCAGAATTCGACACGACGACGAAACCTGTTGGCGTCACCAAAGATACTCCTAATCACATACACAGACGATTGCAAGTAACGTCATCCCTGAGAATCACACGCCCCCGGCAAACATGCTTTAAGCAGTGCAGGCACTCAACAAGCCTGCACTCACTTTTGTAACTTGTCAGGCAAGAAGGAAACCCGGCACTTGGAAAAATCAGGCAAAGGAGGCATGCTGTAACGAACATAAAGAACATACGGGCCTGAATATAATTAGAATTTGGGTTGGGGAATCTTCTACAATAGCAGGGCTGGGCAGGGGGTTATGTTTAAACTGTTTAAACATTTACTGTTTCAACGCCGGCGTGTTCAAACAAACGGCGACACTGTCCAAGAGCGCCTCGTACTTCTGCATATTGTGCTGCACGTGCTGCATCATCAAAAGGCCCTTGCTGCTGCTGTCTCGCCGTCCTGGAAGAGCCGCCTTCCTTGATGCCGTGCTTCTTCCAATTGACGACTCGAAGGGGTTCGAGGCAGTAGAGTTGAGCTTACCTATAGGCCCTATAGTAGTTCCTGTTTGGGGTTCATACTTAGAATTCGATAATTCTATAAGGTAATCCCACAAAGGAACTACTACGGGGCCCATGGGTAAAGATGCCTCCGCATCCGATGTGCTAGCTTGTCCTGGAGGACGTTTCACGATCGGATGGGCGCCGATGGAAGTATTGACACACGAAGGAGCGGCCCTTCTTGTATTCTTTCTCCACACACACTTCGTGGACAGCGTCGCCCCTCGCGTCAGCTTGCTGCAGTTGCTGACTGAACTCTGCAGCCTTTGTTATGAAAGGCTTGTAGTGTGCCACTGCTCTAAGCCCTGGCATCCTGCTGGCAAATAAGACTGCTGCACCTTAGCAGTGTGATGAGTCGGACGTTAGGCTTTAGGTCTGAATGTCGCTGTGCGGTAAGTTCAATCATGGGGGGTGCTCCAGAGTGGAGTGCCCTGGAGCTTCAAGATCAACTTCACCAACGTCCGCACTGCTTCACGCAGAAAAGCCCTCGCAACCTTTCATCAGGTGTCAGGAGCTACTTTGTTCGAAGCGCGCTGGAAGAAGTACTGAATGCAGCCGCGCAGACAAACGTTGAAGCAAGCGGAACCCGCGTGCGAACCCAAAATGTTTAAACATGCCGAACACTGACCTCTGTTTAAACTGTCTCAATGCCAATATGGTTCAACGCTTAAACCCCACATGTGTTTGGCACCTCGCTGTACCTGAGTTACATAAAAAGGAACCCCAAAATAGTTTTGGGAATTAATTGTCTAGGCCTAGGCCCCTAGATTACAACCTGGCACGGTGGCTTGCTGCTGATGTTAGTGAAGCTCTGAACATGCCCAGATACTCTCAGCCCTATGACCCTAAAGCCCTAAATCTCTTAACTTGCGCATATTCTAGATCTTGACCCAAAACACTCCCTTTCTAGACCCTGAAACTCTGAATCTCTTCGCTTGGGCTATCTTGACCAACCGAACCATCCTTTTTCCTTGCAGACTTTCGGTTTGAACTTTCCCCTACAACGGGCGTCGGATGGGACAGATCCAGCTGTCTCCTAGGCTCTCGTTCAGAAGGTCCTGGAACTCCAGAAGCCACTTACCCAGTACAGGGGCCTTGATGAGTAAAATACGGTTTAGGGGTACATCATCGGAGATTTCCAACAGGCACCCTATGGATAAGGAATCGTGTTGGTGATCATTCAGGCTTCGACATTATGCAATGAGTCTCAATACGATGGTTACATTTACGTATTCGACCAGTGGCAAATACCCCGTAGGAAACTCGCCTTCTCGGCTGGTAAGAGCTGCCCGTGCGGGGTTTGGAGTTGAAGCTAACGCCTACTTGCCGGCTCATTACTTGCAGTATCCCCTGCTCCCCGTCGCCCACTGTGTTCCCCACTGAACCGTCAAAACACCGAAAACACCTGTTGATAAAAAACCCAGAAACCCCAGACAACCCGGAGGAACCCTTCATGGAACCTTAATTCGCAAAACCACATCACAAACCTGATTCTGTAAGCCCTCTATTCTAATCCCGCCCTAGACTCGAAACCCTCCGCCTCCACCCTCAACAACTAGACCCTATCCTGCTAAGGATCTTCCGTGCGATTTCGCTGGGACCAACTCTTCGCCAGTTCCACGAAATGCGTTGAGGAAGGCTCTTCATCTCCTCCAAAGACGTTTTGGGTTAGTTCTATTTGCTACTATTGTAGTTCGTATTTATATATGGTACCGTAATGGTCTTCTTGACTGTTTTTGTATCGAAATTTTTATTGTGCTTCATTGAGGCCTTCTTTAAATTTGGTTCCATAAGGGTGCATCCATGTTTAGGGCCAGGGTTTAGGGTGTTGGGTTTCGGGTCTTGAGTTGAAGTCCAGGTTTCCCAGTCTCGGGTCTTGGGGTTTAGGTCTTGTTTTTAGCATTTTTTTAGGGGTGGTTGGGATTTAGGATTTAGGGTTTGGGGGTTTGTGGTTTAGGATTCACAGTTCTGGGTCGAGGGTATCTGGTTTAGGGGGTTGGGCTGGGCTGTGCTCATCCCCGCCGCCGAGCATGACCAGAGAGCGAAATCTATCCCGAAATGTCTGAATAATTAGTCTTTCAAACCAGAACAAGACACTCGGCAAAGCTCAGCTAGTGGTCCTCGAACCATGACCGAAACTGGATACATGTTATCGAAGGTTCCTGAATTCATAGTTTTGGGGTTCAAGGCTCATCGCTGAAGGGGTTCAGGTTCAGTGCATTCGGACCTTCTTCTTTGACCAGCGCATTGGGAAAATGATAGATGGAGCCGAATCTCTCATTGAAGGCAGCCGTCTCGGTCTGATTCATAGCGCCATCGCTGCAGTAAACGATGGGGTTGTTCGACGTCATGACCATGAACTTTCTCGCCGTTTGTGGCATTCCAATGATGGTCCTTGCGGTTTTCGCCTTTAGAAGCGGCCAGCGGCCTCTGGCGGCTAGTTGGTTGAGCCGGGCCGCTCTTGCCTTCGCCTGGAGCCGTCTGATATCTGCAAGGTACCATCCCGGGCCTGGATGCCTGGAGCTCACTCGACATAATGCCATGGAGTCTCCAGAGCTCCTGCCGGGCCTGTAAGGCGTGCAAGTACGACGTCAGTGACTGTGGAGGGTTTCAACGTGGCACTAGCTGCGAGGCCATTCCACGTATCTGTTGCACATCGCAGAACTTTGAAGCAAGCCTGTGTTCCCCGAAGGGTCCAAGTATCATGATGGAATATTATTATAGGGTATTTTGGGGGTCTAAGTATATACCATAATGATACTTGGACCCTTTGGGTCATGGCTAACAAGATTGGGCGATCCCAGAGACCCAAAACGCTAAACTCTATACGTGAGCCGGAATCCCATCGCCACCCCAATGCGGCTCCTTCGTCCGGAACGAACTCAAGATGTCTTGTGACATTCACCTGGGACGTGCATACGGTGCTGTGCTAGTATCGGGGCGGCGTTGAGTTGTCAGGTTGATGTTGTGCTTTGTTTTTGGTGACCTGCATATGAACCCCCAAGAGGAACTACTATGGGGCCTATGGGTAGTTCACATCTTACATAGGGGTTTCTGCAGGCATGGCCATCTGGAGCCTGTATAAGCTCATGCAATTGAACATGTCCATGCACATGCAAGTGGGCATCGGACTCGCATGGGCGCGGGTGGCGGCCGGAGTGTCACACCCTAGAGTCTTAGAGGGTTCTAGGTACTGTTATGGGGGATATACAATTCCGAATACAGAAACCCTGTACATCCTATACTACACTATACAGGTACTTTCTGTCTGGTTCTTAGCAGGGAATGGGGGAATGGATGTTGGGGACTGTGATTGGGGACTATATAGGGACTACTATAGGGATCCATTCCCCCTAAACCCTAAACCCTAACCCTTATAGATCCCTGATAGTACCCTTATAGATCCCTTAAAGGAACTCTTCCTAGTAGGGATCCATTCCCCCATTCCCTACTAAGAGCCAGGCAGTCTAGTAAGAATCCTCAACCCTATAGTATAACCCTTACAGGAACCCTAAAAGTAACCCTTAAAGGAACCCATAAAAGAACCCTTATAGTGGCCCTTTTCAGGAATCCTTAGAGGAACCAGGGAGCAATGGATGGTGCGGGTTCGCTTTGCTCCTACGTTCCTTCCGACTCAAACTTTTGCGAACTCCCTCCCAGCTCTCTGGCCTGAACAAGTTGAGTTTAGGGGTTTAGGGTTTAGGGGGCTTGCGGTTTAGGGGTTTAGGGTTTATGGGCCTATAGGGCTTAAGAGTTTAGAGTTTAGGGTTTCTACGGGTCCAAGGGTTTAGGGTTTAGTTAAGCTTTCGGGCACACTACGAGTGGGAGTTTCCGAAAATTAGCGGTACCTTATTCTGGGGTCCTTGTAGTAAGGATACTACTATTTAGGGTACCTCATTAGGGACCGTAATATGGTACCCTAAATAGTAGGATCTTACTATAATGACCCCAAAATAAGGTACCCCCTAATAAGGATCCTACGATTTAGGGTGCTATGTTAGGGTCCCGCATTCTCGGAAACTCACAAATACGGCCAGGTCGCATCAACGTCCTCAAGTCTCTCGGCCAAAGACTTGAAGCGTACTTTCCCCATGCTAGAGAAGTTATCGTCGAAGGATGTTCTTGGAGTTAGGGGTATATACCCCTTTTATGGGTCCTGGCGTAGGGATCTGAAAACCATGGGTTCAGTTTGGAACGTGACACTTTGGGATGAATCTATTCGCTTGAATGTGTGCGGGTTCTCCAAAACAGGATCTTCTTGATCTCCTGGCAGTAGGAGAAATGTCCTCCTTGGGGGGCGTGGGGTTTTGAAAGCAATCCTAACTTGTAGAGAGAAGACCTACAGCTTCGAGCCAGGAACGCAACATAGGTTTCGGATGCTGGGCTTTCTATTTCATTTCGGGTAGGAAACTCTCATCATGTTTTTGAACTCTGAGCAAGCAGTGCCCATGCCCCAGCCACGAAAAATACCAGAGATACACGCACCTCTGAGAAGAACGCGCAGCAACAGCGTATACAGTTTAGAGTCTAGTTTTAAAAGTCAGGGCCGTCGGATTCAAGCTACAAGTAACTGTATGAGGTTTCGTCGTTCAGGGTTACGGCATAAGGGGCTAGGGCCGTGGAATTTGCGGGGTTTATACGATCTCAACTGAGAGTTGCATCAAGATTGTGCCGGCAGGTCAGGGTGCTCGTCACTACTATCACTACTATTTAATTTGCGTCAGGAACAGAGGGGCCCCGCGAAACTTCCTAAGGTAGGGGCTTTAATGATAAGAATAGGGTTTTGGGGCCCATTACACTATAAGAATAAGGAACCATCAAAATAGTACAGGCAATTTTGAGGTGCCGATATTACAGGCTACAGTCCTCACAGAAACCAATCAAGAACCCTCAAAACCTTCCCGAAAACATCCTTGTAGCACCCCGCCCGCCCTTAGCAGTACCCCTACATAATGAATGCTCCTTGTAGATCCCTTGATAGGGGAAACTTAGTCAATATCTCTTCTAGCATCCCTTCTATCTAGAGCCCCTCAGAATAATGTTGACCTAGGATTAATAATCCCCCTACGATTAAAGGCGGCCTGCGGGCGGCTCCGGCCCCAATCTGTACTACTTTAAAGGCAGCACCCAAATAAGGATCGTCTTTTGCAGAAAACCCCCCACGATTAAAGGCAACACCGTCTGGGATCTAAAATTTCAAAAAGTGCTTCGAAGACTACTTTTAAAGGGGGCAAGACTACATTTAAAGGGCGTCTTGTCCTCTTTCAAGCGGTTCTTTCAAGGGCTACTGCTACTGCTACTGCCACTGCTACTACTGCTGCTACTACGACTACTACTACTACTAGCACCACTGTTTACTGCAATTTGGCTTCACGGGATTATTTGGGGGTCTGTGATCCTGTGGGGGGCCTGCGACCTTGACAACCTTGAGGGGGGGGGGGGGGGGGGGGGGGGGGGTTATTAATCAGGGGTCAACATTAATCTTGACACACACACAACATTCAGGCCCCAATCTCTTTATCACACATGGGCAAAGCAAAACGATGCCTTGGTCGCAACTCCAGCTTTTGAAGGATTCTCGCTCCCTATCTTTGCCCGCTGTTGTGAAGTAAGTGTTAGGACTGCGGGTTTCGAGTGAATGTATTTACACAGGACTGCCTGGGAGTACTTGTGTGAGTGTGCATGTGTGTGTGCGCATTTTTTTTTTGAGGGGGGGGGGGGTGGCGTCTATGCAAACAAGAAACAAACGACGACAACCACAACGCGCAGTCAGTATTGTCTTGCAAAGCTATCTCACTTCCGAGTTCGGGTAACAAGCTCTTTCGGGTAAGACTGCACACCTTCACCACGCATCGTTTCCCAGCCATTTTGCTTGTGACCAGCGAATCCCCAATGATAACGTCCATGCAACGACATTCACACTCCACGGCTTGCGCAATACACAGCACTCATTAAGACTGATGGTTGTGGTATGTGGGTGGGTACCAGAAATGCATGCCGGGATCCATCATAAAGCCCTCTGAAGCTGCACCCGTAACCAATGAACCCATGCTGGATCTCGTGACCACATGCACGACAATGAAACATCTTGCGCCGCCGAACGAACGACATTTGTTAGCTCCAACTGCAACAGCTCCTTTTCAAAGCAGCATCGCAGTAACGCCAGCAAAACTAGTTGGCCCACTTCCCACTGATCGTTTCGTCGGTGTCGAGCCATTCGGGTCTTTAAAGCGCATGAGAATCTGAACTTAGGGCTTCGACTGCGACAGAAACGATGAAGAGAGACGGTCCGATCGTCTGAAGTTTAAAGCTAAAATCATGGGACTCTGCAGTCAGCGGTTGTTCCTCGGATTGCCTAGAAGTTAATCCAGGGCCGTTAAGAACTACGAGAGGAATAAGGTTGGGAGGAGGGGGTACGTACAATGTCGTATAGCTCTAGAGGCAGTTTCAGGCCATTCTTGCGAACTACTCAGGCCTACATGTTTCCTGGCATGCAATAGTCAATATACTAAGTCCAGCCTGCCACAAGTCTAGCCCCAAATCCTAAATCCCAAACTCTCACCCCTGAACGACCATAGTGTCTTGGGCTCCAGGTTTCTGAAACAGGGAGGCATGACCTGCAGGTGCCGAGGCCCTGTAGTTAGGGCGTTGAGGGTTTAAGGGTATCAAAAGCCGAAAACAAATATGTAGAGTGCTTAATAATTAGACTTCCGGGTCAGACTCACCACGGATGTTATCCCACTCTAACGTCTTAGGGTTCTCTGGATTCCAGGCTAGGGTGCACGTCGTTGAACGGTGACAGACAAATCCTTGTCATAGGTTTTTTTGGAAGAAGCCATGCGAAAGGAGGGGAACATACCTGAAAGTGAGAGCTTGGGCACTATAGGGGCCGCTATAATTCGAATGGGGTTTTGGGGTCTAGTATACTTCAGTTGTAGTAAGGAACCCCCAAAATAGTGTAGGTAATTGTTTAAGTTTAGGCCCCTACATGAGCCAGATGTTGAAGTGCAACTAGGGTGCTTGTTAAGATCGGGACCTAGGACCTAGGCCTTCCGTCGAAAGCTTGCACGGCATCTTGTAAAAGCAAAGGACTGCAAAGCCAACAACTGCAAATTCCGTATCCATGGAGCCAAGATGCGTTTCCAATCGCGAAGAATTTGAGGATGACGCAGGTTCCAAAAGCGCAGCGGGAGTCTTGTATAACATCCAGAGTTTTCATGTAAAGTATCACTTAGAGCCTTGGAGTCGCCGTTAAGTATCATATAGTTTTAGTGATTTTAGTGACCCTTCTAGAACCTCTATGGTCAGTCTTCCAGAATCCAGAAGCCAACCGAGAAAGACAATCCCCGCACTTGACTGCAGATCTCCGCCGCATGTTTTCAATCTACGAGAACGCGACACTTGCCTGGCCTATGCAAGGCCAACTAACGATCTTCCCGGAAAGCTCGATCGACATCATGGGTATGCCACCGTAGGGTTCACTCCTTTCTTCCGAGATTTGAAGTGGATCCTGGCATTTCGGTTGTCCTCCGCGACCTGATCCCCTGATGCTTGAACACGCAAGGTTGAGGGACCTGGATTTGTGTGAGACTTCGCTGGGTTTTGTTCAATGCTTATTGTATGTGACTGGTTCGTCGGCCTCACATGAAGAGTTGTTCAAGAGTTCCTTTTTGCAGGAGGGAACACTGGGAACACACATCCGTCTTCGGAGATCCCAAACAGAATTTGCACCCACAGTACCTTGTGGCCTCCATGGCTTAAGGTTATGGCTGTTTGTTCGACAGGACTATTGACTCAGCTACCAAGTTGACTAAGTCGTGAACCCGTTCTCATGACACACCGGTCTCAGCAATCAGCTGCCTCGACATGGCTTCCGGTTAAAAACGACCAGCTGCTGGAGAGTTTCAGGCTTTGTGTCATTGACTGAACATCGGGGTAACATCCCAGGATTCATTAAACAAAAAGCTGCAACGGCAGCAACGCGAGCAGCAGCAGCAGCAGCAGCGGCAGCAGCGGCAACGCAGCAACGGCAGCCGTAGCAGAAGCAATCCTGATAATGGCTCCCACAACCGCCACAATCGAACAGCACTTGCGAGCACCACGATGTCGTTGTGGTGAGGCAGTGGGTGCAGCGCGCTTTGTTCTAAGTGGCTATTCGAAGACACAGCAAAAGCACTCTGTGGAAGAATCTGTTATAGATACGCATATTTATATATATATATATATATATATATATAGATATATACGTACATACATATACACACACACACACTTCTTTGCTTCCACTGCAAAGTGAATTTCAAGATCTACCTGCGAGATACACTGGTTCGGCATGTCCAACGATTTGTCAATCCAAAGAATGTGCCGTAGTATACACCCACCTGATGCAATCTGCAATGGTAAGCCCTGAGTGTGTACAGCTTGCAGCATGTTCTAAATCAAAACTTCTGAACATCTTCATGCCAACATATCCAGACCAGTGGGCCATGCGCAACCTACCACCCCCACTGCGACCAAACAAGGAAACACAACTAGGGGCTCAGTGCCTGCGGGATAGGATTTGGGGTCTAGGGTTTAGGGGTTTATGGGGTTTAGGGGTTGGGGGTTTTAGGAGTTTAGGGCTTTAGGGGTTTAGGGGTTGAGGGGTTTAGGCTTGAGGGGTTTAGGGTTGAGGTCACAATCATCCCTGCTCCGGAACTCTCACAGCAGCG